>MU856884.1:0-81760 GCA_033296705.1 Chaetomidium leptoderma | reverse complement strand
CCCCCCCACCCCCCCCCCCCCCCAAAAACTTACCATTTCTCCGTCCCCTCCCCAAACCTCACCCCACCATCTGGATCTCGATCCACTTCCACCCCCTCCCCAAGCACCCCAACCGCCCTCGCCACCCCAGCCAGCGCCCTCACGCCCTCAAACCCGACCCGGACAAAACACCGCCTGTAAAACACATCCTGACTCTCCACCCTCTCAAACCTGACCACCGTCGTCACTTTGTGAGTATCAATACCACCCCCCGACAGCCCAGATTGAGATCCAGACCCAGACCGAGAATGAAAACCCCCCAAAGAAGAAAAATCAACACCGTCCAACCAAGCCTGCGGCTCGTCGCCGTACCGCGCCGGCGGGATCTCGGACGTGAGCGTCACGTGGGCGGGGAAGAAATGCGGCGTCACGCGCGCCGACGAGGCCGCCTCGCGCGGGAAGCGGGCGGGCAGGGTGGTGTGGATGAGCTGGGGGAGGGTTTTGAGGTGGAGGGGGGGGGGGGGTCGGGGGGGGGGGGGGGGTGGTTGGGGGGGGGGAGGAGCCAGAGGGAGGAGCCTGGCATTTTTCTTCCTTTTCTTTTCTTTTTTCTTTTCTTTTTAGAAAGGGTTGATTGTAGGGGGTTTGGATGTGGTGGATGGTCGTGTCGTGTTGTTGATATGGCGTTGGAGGTCGGATAGTTGATTGGACTTGGGGTTGTGATTAGCAAGGTGCCGGATATTAGGGAGGTAAGAAGAGAGGAGTTCTGGGCTCCGGATCGGACCGGGCTGCGTCGCACATGCGGCCGCGCCGGCCGATCTCGGTGTGGTTGTGGGCTGTTCCACTCGATGACCACACCCGCATATTTACAAGAGAACAAGGACTGAAGGTGCTTGGCATAGTATAGGTAAGTAGCCCCTATTGCTCCTCCGGGACAGTCTGAGGTCAGCATTAGGTGCTACTAGTAGCTTGGCACAAAGCGAATATACTACGAATACACTTTTACAGATTTTCGCCTAGTCAATGTCAACTTCACCCGGAACATCCGCTCGGACAAGAGTCATATTTCAATTCTACTCCTCTGCCGATTGAAACCGACGTGCACGAGACGCTAGGGGGTAGGTGAATACGCAGTGTACAGACGCGGATTACAACGCGTATTTATATGACAGACGAGAGCGTCCCAGCGATGCTACCGTGTAATGCCAGAATGCCGGACGCTCGTGCCAGCTGCTTGTAATCTGCTTTGGGCATGAAGCAGTACTAAGCCCTTACATACTGACGGTATCAAAAGTGCTGCTTAGGGACTCGGGAGTCGATAGTGCTCGAAGAGGGAGGTGTCAAGGAACTGCGGTCACACTATTAAATTCGTTCGAATCGAATTTGGCATTGTACGCACTGGAGGTCTGGTCTGGGTCTACAGAGCCAGGTTTAGATTACTATAAAGCTATGATGCCCATGGCGCAACTGTCTGCAGCTCTCTACCTGCACATTGGGCTTCAATCTGATCTTCTCGGGCGTTCATTCTGGTCCAAAGACAACCGGCCCCCGATGCGTCCACTCTTCAACCCCGTGTTGATGGCGGCTTTCGCCGTCGTCTCCTACCATGCCAGCACTTCAGCTGCCCACCCCGTCATTGGCGATGACATAGAGCTCGGCGGATTCGGCAACGGGACTCACCCCTTTGCCAGCTATCCCCCGGTCCCGACAGTCCAGGGCCGGCAGGATAGAGTTTTGCTGCGCATCTTGCCCCTAGGTGCCTCCATTATGAGCGGTGTGGGATCGCCACAGCATTCTGGGTTAGTCGCATCTCAGGTTAAAACTGGTCAAGTAACAACCTTTGGCTGATGGCAGGCCCTGCGTCACGATGGTTGGGACGTTGATATGGTCGGCTCATTCCAACACGGAACCGACATGGCGGACAAGGTACGGTGGCGTCTTATGAGCACAGAGTGACACAAACTCTGATACATTTACTTGTCCCAGGACCACGAGGCACATGCGGGCGACAAAACCAGACAGATTTGGGATCGATTGACGATGCAGAGAGGATAAAAGCCCAACATCGTCATCATCAACGCTGGACCAACAATGCGAACGATAATGTCGACGTGGATATATCCGGGCGGCTCATGGACGGCATCTTGCAGGATATATGGACCTACCCGGACATGGCCGACACGTGTGTTATTCTGTCTACGCTGCTCCCGACCACTCACCCCAGGGGTGTCCTCTACCGCCTTCCCATCAACCGCATGTACAGGCAGTGTCGAGCAGTACCGAGACCAAAGGTGCATCTATCTGGCCGACATGGACCCTACCGGGCCGGGGCAGAACTTCTTCGACCTGAATGCCGATATCTGGGACGACGAGCCCAAGGTGCACCCGAATGTGAGTGCCGTGCCGTTCATGCTCTATTTATATCGGGTCACCATCACGTCCCGGGCTTACTGACCACGGAATTCCAAAATCTAGAACGAGGGCCACAAGAGGATGGGTTCCAGCCCCTCGCACTTTGGCCTGCCGGGCGAGGTGAACGCTGTGAACCCTGACCTCCGGAAGCGGGTTCAGTTCGGCCGCATCTTCGGTGGGAAGCCGGCTTTTGGAAACCTCGGAGTCCAGGACTTCGTCTACTTCGACTTCGACCAGGTTCAGTTTCTGCCCCCGAAGAAGTGGTCCCTCAAAGTCCGCGTCTGGAGGAACACGGGAGCGGGGGGCACCAAGCTCCTCGCCGACGGCAACAAGTATTGCAATATGGTGGGTAGCGAGGACGGCCGTATGGACTATGTTTGGACGTGGTCCACGGGCAAGATGTATCGTGAGTACAGGACCCCCCTGAGCCCCTGAAAAGAAAAGAAAAATGGCTGACTGGCCGGCAACGCTAACTTCTCCAGTCTTTCAAACGCCGGCAAGACCTATATCGCACAGGGCGAGTCGTATTGGTCCAAGTCACCCGGCTATATCTGGACGCCTCCTTCTGACATGGACCGGCGCGATCTGCACCTCACCGACTGGGACGGCGACGGCGACTGCGATATCGTGTGGGTCAACCCGGACAACGGTAATCTGCGCATCTGGATCAACGGCTATCCGACCAAGAGATCGTGGGACGGTGCGTTCCGGGAGATTTCGGCGTCGGCCGTGACGTGCGACCAGAAAAGGGGCATTGGGATCCACGACTTGGCGGTCCGCTTCGCCGACATCACAGGCAACAAACGCAGCGACTAACTGTGCATGAAGACCAACGGCCTGACGACGGGCTACGTCCAGCGGGACGACGGCACCATGGAGCACATCCCCCAAATCAAGTTCGCCGAGGCGGAAAAGGACCGCGCCAACTACCGGTGGGCCGACGTCAACGGCGACGGCCGAGACGACCTGGTGTGGATCAAAAAGCTGACGGGCAACGGCTACGTCTGGTACAACGAGGGCCGATCCACCGACACAGCCGGCGACCTGGGCTCTTCGTTCCACTGGCGCAAGGTCGGCGACCCCGTCTGCGGCGGCGACGTGGCCGGCACCTGGACGCCCGAGGCCAATGGCTGCGAAGGACAATAAGGAATGTGCGAAGAGGGCTATCCGGGCGCTGCCGCGTATTTCATCCTCGGCTTTTTCAGGGTTATCTTTGGTGTTAGTTTCTTTCTCTCTTTCTTCTGGCGGCAGACGATCCGCAGTTCACCAGACGACACTATCTAGGCTCACCACAGTTACTATAACGCACTCACCGAGGCTGTCACCTTTGGGCAATACAACAATATCGCCGAGGCCTTTGGCTCCCTGAAGCAGAAGGAGCCCGATACCGCCATCATCAACATCACCACTGACATTGTCACCCTGGGCTTTGGCCTAATTGCGGCTCCAACGTGGAATCTCTGTAAGCCTCTCACACTCTTCTAGCTTGCCCCTTGAAAGGCTTTTCCGGCTTACAGTCATCTAGTTGTCCTCAACAGGATTGGCAACACGGCTATTGGCAACGCCGCCAAGGATTCTCTCAATGACTTTGTTTACAATGGCGCCACCTTCGCCAAAGACTACATTGCTTCGACGGTAAAACCGTACGTGACTTGGTTTTTCTGGACTTTTGCTTTGATTACCAGCACCCGCTGACTATGAGCTCCAAATACCAGGAGTGACCCGGAGTCGCTCAAGCTCGAGACGGCGTTCAAGTACATGGCGGCGGCGTGGCAGGATGCCATTATAAAGTCGACGGAGAAGCTATTCGACGGCAGCCCGAGCTCCATCGAGCAAATCACCAACTTCATAGCCGACGGTCGCATGCTGGAGCGGGCCACCATTGTCGGCGTCTTCTCGCCCATGCTCAGAGACAGATTTAACACGGTCCTAAATTCCTTCGCCATCCCAATGGCCTGGCAGCTCTCGTCGGACAAGCTCTTCCCAGTCATTATTAGAGTCAGCCAACTCCCCCATCGTTCCAGATTGCATGAGTCAACAATAGAGTAACTGGCTGACCCAGAACAAACACAGGAGGAGAACTTCGACTGCGATACCCAAAGCGCCGGACCGCTGGCGCATCGACAACGCCTTGGGGCATACTGTTACAAGTTCCCCCTCGCGCCGGGCTATAAATCCCTTAGAAACGGCAGCTATAGGGCCACCCTCGACGACGTCACTCAGGGGTATGTCATGTCATTGCTCCAATGCCTACGGCCAGTCGGACACCCACTAACCAGAGCACTTTCTTACCCCCATTTGACAGGTCGCTCAGAACATGGGAAGCCAACGGACGCAAGAACGGCAACTCCTAGCCAGACCTGACAAAGGGGTTGTTGGATGACATTGCCGAGCACGATCTCGAGTTGCCCGGCATTTTCAACATTCCCGTGTGTTCTTTGGAAGAGTACGTCTCACCACCCCATTCATTGCTGTCCTCGCGCCAAACCTGAAGCGGAAGAATAAGTGGGAATAACTGACAATGGCCGCAGAACGAAAAAGAATATGGAAAAGACTTTTGATGATGACCTCGGCCTGGACGAGCTCTGGCCGGGTTTCCCTTGTAACCCTCGCTAGGATGGTATTGCAGTGGCTATCATTGGGTTCCTTGGAGTAGAGAAATGCCTCTCCCGCGTTCCTTTCTCTCGTTGAGTTTGGCGCAGAGCAGCAGAGTCCGTTGTTCCCATGTATGATTAGTAATTGAATTTCTGCTCGGGAGCATCTCATTCGGGATTTGACGTTGCTATTGCCTGCTCACTTCTTTGATGAAGCTTCCATTCCATTCCCAAAACCTCTCCAAGCTCCCAACGAAGACGTATCACATCATCACATCACCCACCTCAAAAGTGCATCACATTTGACCAAGGCTTTGATTATCAAAATGGGCTCAATTGTTGGAATTGGCGGCCAAACCTGGGTCGGGTGTTGTGTGGCCGGGCAGGTCTGCTGCGCCGCATGGTACCCGAGGCCGCGAGATAGGGAGACCCATGGCAGAGTTGCATCCCTGAGACGAAGAGCGGAATGACGCGGGTTAGAACTCGGCCGCGGCCATTGTAGGTGGCCTGTACATCACGCAAAAAGCGAAACTGTTGCTTGGTAAAGACACAAGCACAACTAGACCAAGACATTCAGGGGCCTCGTTAAATCCCCCAACCCCCCCAGCCCACAACCCAAGTGTAATCGACCATCGTCTTTTTCCTCCGAATATAATCCCAGTATCAAACTATTTGTGTCGCCCAAGTTTACAGTAAAAAAGAAGGAAAAGAAAAGCCGACTAGGTATTCCGTGCCAACTAGCCAACGTACCAATTTTGATATTTTATAATCACCCACCAAGGGGCAAACAAAACCAACAATCCGACATCACCCCCCCCGAAAGAAAACCATGATGAAGCCACCGGAAACCTGCACCGGCGGCTCCTCCCAAGCCCAACCCCATCCTTACCCCTCCATCACCCGCGTCACCCTCTCCAACGGATACCGCGCCTACCGCCCCAGCGAGGCCGCCGGCACCACCAAGCCGGCAAGACCAAAAACGGTGCGATTCGTCAAGGGGCACGTCACCATCCCCGACACGCCGGACGGGGACTCGAAGGAGCCGTCCCTTTTGCTTCAGCAGCAGCAGCAGCAGCAGCAGCAGCAACAGCAGTTGAAGAGTAATAGTGCGGATGTCAGGGGCTCCGGGGACGAGTGGTCAACAACAACAACAACCGCCCTTGTGAGAGAACGGGTGGATGAGACGGAACACAACATCATCAACAACAACATCATCAACAACAACATCATCAACAACAACAACATCAACAACAACAACATCAACAACAACAACAACAACACCAAAAAGGTCCGAGTTGTCGCTGAAGGCGGCCGGTTCATTGAGCGGGGCGGGATCACGGTGTGGAGGAAGGAGCCGCGGTTCAGGGGCAGTGGGACGCTGCAGGTGCTGGACGACCCGGTGAGGGATGGGCGAGCGCTACTACTATCGGCGGGCGAGGGTTCCGTGATGGAGAGCGTGGCAGCCGCAGCCCGGGAAAAGGGGCTGCGCTATGAAGAGGGAGAGAGAGAAGGTGGATTTGGGCTGGGCGAGATTGTTCACGAGGAGCCGACTTATAGCGTCGTCAGGGTCGTCAGTTGGCGGCGGCGCGGGGGTAAGGGGAAGAAGGAACGTGAGATGGCGGTGGAGGAAGAGGAGGACTCGGAATCCATGGTTGAGTCTGTCGCCCTCACCGAGGCTGGGTCTGAGGATAGCGAGGATGAGCTCGAGTACGATTTCCTGCGCGACATTGACTTCTCGCACATGGACTTCTTGCACGACGAGGCTGATGGTTGGGTTCCGGTGATGGTGGCGGAGGAGGAGGAGGGTGACGACTGGATGTCACTGACGGGTTCTTGGGTCCTGATGGGAGGAGCACTGGCAGGGGAGGCCAAGAAGTGATAG
Organism: Chaetomidium leptoderma; assembly: GCA_033296705.1. Lineage (NCBI taxonomy): Eukaryota > Fungi > Ascomycota > Sordariomycetes > Sordariales > Chaetomiaceae > Chaetomidium > Chaetomidium leptoderma. The sequence goes on along the minus strand of MU856884.1, from coordinate 74,896 downwards.
GTCAGACAGCATGTCTGATTTTATGGAGTTTAGGATTAGAAAGATAGATGACAAAAAGATTGGCCTTGAAGCTGCGAGTTGGAGCGAGTCCGGACATGACTTTCTGTTGTTGTTTGAACGAGAAAAATGCTGCGGAAGCATGAGTCGACCTCCATCCTCCAGCCCAAAGGAAAGGGGTCGTTTCCCCGACAAAGTCAGTCTCCCAGTGTCTCCTATCTGCCTTGCACTGTTGCGCAGCATACGGGGCTGAGCGCGCCCAACGAGTGTTCAATGTTGGTTGGCTGTCACATTCGCTGCCTTGGCTGCAGGCTGAGTGAATAAACCATTCCCCCTGACTGAGGACCAGAGCGTAAGTTGGTTTTGTTCCTCTCTCCCAGGCAACACAATGCCCGACCCGATTTGATTTTTACAAGTTCCGAGGCAATTTCTATATATTCCTATACCGCACAGAGGTCCCGAACTTGCTTTGCCATCCTCTCTGCTGAGGGTGTCGTACTATATGTACTCATGCCGTCAGCCGCCCACACTCATCTCGTCTAGGTCGGGCTGCGGCGCTATGGTATCATCGGGAGCGAAAGTGGTCTGCCGAGTGGGATCTCGTTGGCGCCAAGGCAGCCACTACTGTACGGCATGAGTATTACTCTGAACACACGCCGATACCAACGGCGACCTGCTGATTCAAAATACCACGCTCCGTCCTACCGAAGGTTTTTCATCCTACTCCTCACAGCTCGCAGAGCAAAGAATATCACGGAAGTAATAGAAGACCTATAACAATCCGTGACAACATCTGCCGCCCCCGCGCCCGGTACATACCGTCGGGATCGGGCCTCGTTGCAAGAAAGACATGTCGACACATTCGCCCAACTCCAGCGTGAAAGCGGCTGCGCCGTCTGAAACGCTCCCTTCCAAGCCCCTTCCGGATTCCACCGACAGGACCTTTGCCGGCCTGGTGGAAGACTTGAAGTTCAACGAGGACCTCAAAGTAGAGTCCGTTGAGATCGATGCTTCAACAGGGGAAAAGCAGACGCGAAAGATGCTCAAAGCAGTGAATGACAAGAAGAATTTCTTGCCCGGTCAGCCACGTATACGCTTAGACGACAATCCGAAGGACGACCAGGATCAGCTTCTAGCGTACCTTCACAACTCGCACAACACCGATGGGCTTGACGACCTCCTCCGTTATACGCGCTACATTTTTGTGCAGATGCCTTCACACTCGCACATTATGGCGCTGCATCACCAGGCGGCACATTCACGCGAGATCAAGGTGACCGAGAGCCCTGGCCTGCATCTGGTCTGGTACCACGAGCTCATTTTCATAAAACCCATCCCCGCCTACTTCTACTCGCCAGCTTTCTGGGAGTACCTGGAGAACGCCGACGGGGAAAACCAGGCGCTGTACATGGCCTGTGTCGGATTCATGCGCAGCTACTACATGCTCATCAGACACGAAATCGACTTCAAAGAGGCTTGTAGGCTGGGCTTGATACCGAAGAAGGGCAAGGGCAAAGGCAGGCTACCAACCTACGAAGAATGGTGCACGTTTATCGTGCCCTTTGCCCGAGTCGGTGATGGACATGTCAATCGCCGCTATCACTACGGCGAGCTCCGCCTGACGCGCCTCAACCGCGCCGCCGGGCTCCTCCAGTACGGGTTGACCTACTACCATATAGGCCCGTTGGAGTGGTCCGCCTTCATGGAGCTCACCCTCGCCCGACTCATCACCATATTCGCCGTGTGCTCCGTCGTCCTCAGCTCCATGCAGGTCGTCCTTGGCGCCATCACCATGGTTCAGACGCCTCCAGATGGGCTGTGGCCAAAGTTTGTCGACGCGTCCATCTGGTTCTCGGTCATTGTCATGGCCAGTGTCGCCGCTTTCCTAGTCATCACACTACTCCAGCTGGGTAATATAGGACTACAGGACTTGTTCCGTGCGACGCACGCCCGACGGCGGAAGAAGAGGGGGCCACCAACAATCTAGACTTACGCTCGAGCCGGGGAACCGCTCGCGCCCAGGGTAGATAAAGGACGCCCGGCGGTATCGGCATGCAGGGAGCTTCGCTATGGTATACGTGATGTTTTACGCAGCTTTGGGTGAGGGAGTTCTCTGATGTACTGTATGTATAACATGGCCGGAAGGGCCATGGCGGCAAGCACGCTCTGGGGCATCCTCCGTTTCAGGGGTAGTAGTAAACATAAAGTCACTTGGTTGGCCAGGAAACCGCGGCGTCTGGGCTAGGATGAGCTCCTAGCTAGGTCATCACGGATTGGTCTAGGTTGTAGGAAGCTCCAAATCAAGAAAACATTCATCAGGCTCTTCTTACCGGCGACGGCCTTGAATCGTGATCCAATGTTCAATGGATGCCCCTCATATTCGCGCTCGGCTCCTTTTGCTGGCTTGTGGGCCGCCGCCTCTGTGAACTTGAAGCAAATCTCGCGGGCCGAAGTAATAAAGCGGTTTGGTCATGGAGAATTGAGAAGTTGGGCGAGTCAAAGGAGGGGAAATTAATAGTGCCACACTTTAAGTTGCGTTCAATCATCTTTCCAGCCTCACTTTCAGAGCACACATTTTGGCAACAGCTGTCCAATCGTCTTTGAGAAGGCGCGTTATTTAGAAACGCGTATTGTACAAGCCTCTCCCCTCCCCTCTACTTCCGGTGTGTTAGCCTCGTGGTCCACTCATATTAGACAAGAACTCAAGCCCAGACCTGTCCAGGCAATGCGCCAGATTCTAGTATATTTTCGAACCGGACATTGTAGAGGCTGCCGTTTGTACACCCGTTGGTGTCGTGTTCCTGTAATTGTTAGCAAAAGGTGTCATTCGGCGCTGCGAAGGATGAGTACCTTCGCCTTTTGATGCCAGTGATGAGAGAGAGCCTTTTCCGGGTGATTGCTTGGGCCCGAGCGGGCCATAGCAATGAGGGACGTTCTGGATTTATAGGGTTCCTGGGAAGGTCTCAAGATGCTCTGACGTGCGGAGAATGGCGAAAAGTCATGCCGATGGAAAGGGCCAGCTTGCAGGGAGGAATATTTCCTGATCTGCACAGAACATCCAGACAGATTTGACTGTCGAATCACGAGCCATCATGGTTGAAGAGAGAGTCTTCCTCGGCTCAGCCGTCGGCACCCTTGCAACCGGCCATGGGAGGCGTCCGGCATCAGCACGGGGATAAGCATCACAGTTCTGGGCTTCTGGCCGTCCACCCAGGTTTTGGACGGCATTGCTGCAGGCCTACGACGAATCGAGAAAGCAGTGCGACTCGATCGAGCCAGTCCGCTGTCCAACGCTTGAAGTCTGAAGAAGGGTCTTTGTCAGACGGGATAATGCTTCTCGAACATGGACATGGACGGTTCTGATCTTGGAAAACTCGGCTCAAGCCACCAATCCGGGGAACAGGAACGGTTGGGGCCCTGGCGTTCAACTGAGATTGGGGACTGCAGGGGACAGGCGTTCTGGTGAAGATCTCCTGGGTCGTGCAGAAACAAGATCACGTCTCCATCCAAAAATATTGGACGCGGCAGTAAGACACCCCAGGAGTCGGGTCGACTCTTGCCGACTGTGTTGACGGCAGACCGCAGGGCTGAGCGAGGAACCCACCCGCTTAGGGAGCATTCGGCATGGTTCAGGGGTGGCAGCCGTCTCAGCCCTGGCGGAATAAGCTCGCCAAGGACGATGGCACAGTCACATTCAATCTCCACCGGCCCCACAGCCCGTCATGGCTGAGACACAAACACCAACACGCTCGGGGACTGGCGCTGGTGATGCCTGTCAAGCGGCAGGCAAGAGAGACATGCACACACAGGGCCGTGGGGCATGGGTCCATCTCTGGTATAAAGAAACACGGCGTCCTCAGGGTCGTCTTCTTCTTTGTTCGCGCTCTCACCATCCATCCAGCCAAGCAAACAACAATTTCTCGTCACTCTTTTGACTCTTTGTTCCATCTTCTCTCAACAACCGTCAACCTTGATACCCCGACTTCAACCAGTTTCTCTTTTCAACCATCTCATCATCCCTTTTAAAAAACAGCCACCACAACTTTTACAATGGCCGCCCCTCAGCAACAGACGCCCGCCCAGGGCCCCATCAGCAACGACGACGTGGCCGAGTGGACGGCGCGGTTCAACGACGTGCTGGCGCGGCCCGGCGAGTATGTCAACTCCAAGTCGCCCGAGAGCTCGCAGCCGTGGTACAACTCCTTCTTTGGCTGCTTCAACCCGATCGACGTGTGCCTGATGTCGTGGTGCTGCCCCTGCGTCGTCTTTGGCCGCACCCACCACCGGCTGCGGCGCAACGCCAACCTCGAGGGCTACGAGCCCATCAACACTTCTGTGCGTTTTGAGTCTTTTCTCTCTATCTTTCTCTCTCCTCTCGGCTCATCAAAGCTAATACTCGTTGTGTCTGGACAGTGCCTCCTCATGTGCGCCTCCAGCTGTGTCGCGCTCCACTGGGTGCCCATGGCGTTGCAACGTGCCGACATCCGTACTAAACACAACCTCGAGGGCTCGTGCCTCATGGACATGGCGCTCGCCTGCTGCTGCGGCTGCTGCCAGCTCGCGCAGACCGACAAGGAGGCCGAGCACCGCGAGAAGCTGCTCGCGAGCAGCCAGGGCGGCATCCAGCAGGGCTACCAGGCGCCCGGCGGCATGTCGTTCCCGCAGCACAAGCAGTAAATCTGCAAGCTAAAGGGCTTCTTTTGGGTGGTCTGTTGATGACGGCGGATGGATAATATGTGGCGGATTGCTTGCAGCTTCGCGTTGGCGCCTGGCTTGGTCCGTTGGTCTCTCTACGTCTTGGGTCATTTGGTTATCGGGTACCTGAGCTACTGCGCGTATGATACCTTTTTTTAGTTTCCGAGTCTAAGTCTGCGACCCGTCGAGCTGCTGTTTGCAGTGTTTTCTTTTTTCTTTCTTTCCAGGTTCTGCTGGCACTCCAAGGTCGGTGCGCTGTCGGCAGATTCTTAGCGCTCCTTGGCATGCCTTAGCGTTGACTGGCTGAGCAACCATTGTTCGGTAGCTCGAGGGTAGTACATACATAATTTCAACCCCGGCACTTGCTTGCCCCGCTTGCCCAGAAGCAGTATCCACCGCGACCCCAAAAGAAGTCACCACCCATTGCAGGGGTCCGGAGGTGACCGATAAGAAGTGGAGATTCGACTTGGAGTCTTGGACATGTATGTACATCTGTACACTTCTGAGACAAACGACGCCCTGTTTGCTACCGCTGATCCTCAAATCAACTCGGCTGTTTATCAACAAATCAAGAGAGAACCTCAGGAGCCAGAAAAGAGTCATCCCCGAGGGGTCACAGGGCCCTCGACGAGGTCTTTCAATCCCCATCGCCTCGTCTGTCGTCCGTAACTCCTCACTGTCCATCCACTGCTCTCCAAGGTGCTTCATCTTCAATCAGGTAGGTGATTCTAGGTAGAGTAATCTGTACTCTTAAGTACACCTAAAGGCTTTAATGAGCAGAGACCGCAACCCCTCCCACGCCCACCCCTTGCTCTACCGTTACAAACAACGCCTCATCTCTTGTCGGACTGTCCAACCAGGACCCAGTCCCTTCGCCCCAGAGGTCATCGCTTTCGGGCTGCTCGCCAGTCGATGCCGCAGGCGCATCCTCATCGAGCAACTGCAAAGCAGGATCGCTCTCCTCCCAGTAGTCGTGCTTTGCCGCCTGTTTCTCAGACCTCCGCCTCGCCCACTCCGCAATCTCATCCTGCCGCACCTCGCATCCGTGGCAGTCTTCATCCCGGTACCTGAGACACCGGCATACGCCGCACAACACCTGCCTGTCAAACCTGGCCCTCGCCTCCGTGTCCGCCAAGCGCGGATGATAAAACCGCCTCAAGCACTCCCAGCACCGCCGCCTCCAGTACTCCCCGTTCCCGACCCCCGACGAGAGCTGATACTGGGCCGGGGAGAAGTGCGCCTTGGTCCGGGGCCGAAAACACCCAAAACACGCCCTCGGCCCGCTCCTGGATCCCCACCGCCCGAGGTGCCGGGACGAGCCCTTCAGCCGCTCCATGACAAACTTCCACATCCCATACACATCCCGACACTGCCCCACCGGATACACCACCCTCCTCATCGTGCGACTCACCATCCTCAGCCGCACCAGCTCCCGATACCCCAACAACCCAAACAACACCCCTCCCACTGCCCCCACCGCCACCAACCGTTCCAGCGGCGAACCCCCCCCTCCCTCCTCAAGGGGGGGTGTACAAACCTCCCTCAAACACCGCTCACTCCCCACCCCCGCCCTCCCACACCGACGACAAGGATAATAAACCAAACCCCCCTTCCTCACCCCACGCAAATGGTCATACAACCCTCCTTTCACCCCACACTCCCAACAAAACCTGCTACTACTCTTATCACCAAACCGCCCAAACCTCCCCCGCCGCTTCGAGTCCCCAAAAGACTGGGAGTCTACAAAGCGCCAGCAGACAAAACAAACAAGCCGGTCGGCGTGCTGCGGGAAATGGCGCTCGGCGTGTTGGTAAAAGGCGACCTTTTCGGCGCGCGGGGTGAGTGTGTCGGGGTTGATGGCTAGGTGCAGGGCGCGCGAGGTGGAGGAGAGGGCGAGGAGGGTTGGGTAGTCGAGGTTGGGGGGGGTGATGATTAGGAGGAGGAGGTCGATTGGGAGGGTGGGGAGGTTTGTGGGGGTTCGGGTTGGACTTTTAAAAGTGGTGGTGGTGGTCCCGGGGGTGACGGCGGCGGGTTCGGCCATTGTGGATGGGGCGGGCCGAGCCGAGTTGAGGCGTGGATGTGAGAGGGTTGATGGAGATATAATGTTGGGGTTTCGATTGAGACTTTTGAGATATTTGAAGTTGCCCTCCGTCTGCTCTGCTGTGTGGCCTGCGTTAACTTGTGGTTTAGTGGTGGGATTCAGACTCGAGTCAATTAGGCACACACGACCTATCTTTAATAAGGCACCACGATGCAAGCATAAATTCCGGTATGACACCGACTCGGAGCCGCCCTGAGTCACTCATGACTGCGCATGTAGTTGATTGGATCCGGCGTTGAGGACAAAGCGACAGGGTTGCTGCGCACCAATCGCCAAGCTTCCTCCGGGGACCAAGGCTCACCGCGTCGTCCGTCCTCAGGCCTAATCGTTCAAGGAAACTTCCATGCTGGGTATCGTGCTACGACGCATAACTGGCCCACGGCCACTAATTCAAAACATGTCCTTCATGTGTTGATAAACGCCCCCATCGCCCTGCCCGGCATGTCCGGCAGGGCTCAGCCCGGCTCCGCCATACCCCATGTCAGCAACCGCCGCCGGGCTCCCCATGGCCCCGACTCCTCCAACAACACCGGTCATGCCCGTGTACCCCTCGTAGATCCGCGACATCTCGCTTTGCAACCGCTGCCCGTTACTCTCGGGCTCATCAAGCTGCATCGGCTGTGCCCCCGGCGTCAGCGTGGGCGGACTCGCTACCGCCGGCCCTCGGCTCCCGGAACGGCTCGCAGCCGCAGTGTTAAACGACGCCATCGGAACAGGACTGTGGTCCGAACTCCTGCTGCCGTCACGCGCAAATAGTGTCCCGTGCGCCATGCCCGTCGAGAATTGCTCAAGGCCCAGCTTGGGCGCATACGCCCTCAGCGAACGGATGGTGCGCCACAGGCGGTGCGACACCCATGACCGGGACGACATTTCCTTTACCAGGTCGAGCGCCATGTAGAACTCGTCGCGGCACAGGGCACTAAACTGAAGCGGCGCATGGGTCGAGGCGAGAAACAGCACCGCGATGGATGACGTCAAGAACTGGTGGTAGAAGACCTGTATGCGCCGGTACAGGTCAGTTTCGTTGTTGAGATGGGCGAGTAGGCGGATGGTTTGCTTGGCCAGGTCGACTGCCTTGCGTGCCAACTGCGCGTGTTCGATGATGCTCGTGGCGCTGTGTAAAACGGGCGTGTAGAGCCAAATCCGTACCTGAGGGCGGTCAGTAACGCAACCTCACAAGGCGGGTGTAGATTGGTCCCAAAACACACCTGATTCAACCTTAACCGCGTCCAGATGCGTGCCCGCTGAACGTCGTATGGGCCCGAAGGAACAGGCATCTTATCGACGTCCAGCGGTCCACTCCTGATCTCCTCTGGTACACTCTCATACCATTCCATAATGTCACGATCAAGCACCTCAAAGTTATGAAGCTTCAGCTCCCATATGACAGCAGGCTCAAATGAGTCCACGAGTCTCCATATCTTGGCACCGAGCTTGGCGTAGCCGATCATTGCCACAATGAATGGATAGCCATCCTAGAAGCAGGTCAGTTTCAGACGCGGCATGGGCAGTTGGTTGTTGCGGGCCTATCCTACCGGGTACGGGAGCTTGGGGTCGATCTTGTCGTCGTGGCACACAAACGGCAAGCCAGTGCTAAAACTCCATCGTCGGTCGAGGACGTATGCAGACCAAAAGGTATGCAGCGCGTCCCTCCGAGTCTGGGGGTCGGCAACCTTTTCCAGGCCCTCCCGTCGATGCAGGCCCAGCTCAAAACACAGACGGGCTACTTGGCCGATCAGGCGCCACGCGAGAATCTCGTCGTTGGACAGGTAGCGGTAGCCGGCACACAGGGCGAGGAACGAGAGTTTTGTCACGTCGGCCGGGTCGCTCATGAGCATCTTGTCGACGATGGGCTGGATGCTGTCGTAGAGTCGCACAGCCTTGGCGCTGTTGCCATGCGCAGTAACCGTGAGAGCGCAGCACATGAAGCTTTTCAGCAGCAGCGTCTTGGGGTCTGAGATGACCTGCTCCAGGCCGGGAGCAGGAACGACGCCGGTGCGTCTAGCCGTTTCCATCCACGTGGCAATGTATTTGATGTGCTCCATGACGGGGCCCACGGACGCCACTGGGTACATGACGTCGACTTCCTCCCGGTAGACTTCCAAGAGACGCATCATCTCGGCCTCGTCAAACTCCCAGATGGGGTCGGCGGGGCCTTGTGCGAGGGAATCGGATGGCACCGGGGCGAGCAGGGGGGACGCATGCGGTGTCGGGTCTGGCTGCGTACCACCGTCTTCGCGGCCATCTGTCTCCCCAGAATAGCCCATCCTGTGGAGCGTATTCTTGGCGGCGTCGACGGTGAAGGCGATGCTGGTCGGCCCGTTGAAGACCGAGGGCACGCGGAAGGGGAGCGCGGGCCTCTGGCGGCCGGACGAGGTGGAGGACGCCGGGGGCGTGCCGGCAGTCGAAGGTGGTGGGAGCACACGGTCCTGCAACGGGGCGAGACGGGCGGTTTCCTGTCGGAGGGAGTTTATGGACGTGAAGAGGGTGTCGACTTGTTCCTGCAGCTGGCTAACCTGGTCGGCCATCTGGCGGAACTCGTCCGAGTCCTTGAAGTTGGCACAGCAGTTGGGGGCGTAGAGACATTGTAGATTGAGATGGCCGCACCGCTGGCACGGCGTCTGGCCATTGCATTTGATCTTGCGGCGCTTGCATTCGTTGCTACGGCGGTGGGAGGGACAGGGTCAGGAATGCCGTCGATTTGGTCTAAAAGCGACTTGCGTGGGCTGGTGCATGATAGGTACCAAGTAGGTAGGGAGGGTGGTGCGGAGGGGTGCAGCAATGCGGGCAACCGTCGAAACATAGACGATAGATGATAGATAGATCATAGGACTCACCATGCAATCGAGATGTACTACAAGAGTAAAACAGATTCATCGGTTAGCAAGGCCAAGTCACTCCTGGAAGTCATGCTTACTCTATTTCTCTTGCTCCTCTGCTGCTTGGCAGGGCCGTCATCCTCGTCTTCTGCCCTTCGCTTCGCAAGCGCGTTGCTGCTGGCGGGTGACTGGGGGTGGTGTTGCGCTGCGGAATTGTCTCCGGGTGCGGAAATGGACGACTGGTGACTGCGGGCTTGGAGTGGATCGGGAGAATAGGCGGCGGCAGCATGCGGCGACACTCCCGGGATTCCTCCTTCCACGACGTCTGGGCCCTGCGGAGCTGCCGCCGCCCCTAGGAACGAGCGCAAATCGCTGACCTGGTTTTCGAGCAGATCCATTGACATTAACTGGCTCGCCAACGCTGTGTCGAGTCTTTCGACGTGTGCTCGATCGCCTGCTGCGATGCTGGATTTTCCATTTGCCGAGCGGGCGGGTCGGCACGAACCAGGGTGAAGAGAGAGCCCGCCAGCGCAAAGGCGCTGTTCCGCGGCCCCGGGCGGTCGGGTGGAGAAACACGTGATGTTTGCTGGCTTCGGCTTGACGGCCTTCTAAGTTCTCATCTCAATTCAGTAGGTGGAGCTTCATTGCAGTGTGTTTGTGTTTTAGGTTCCTTCCATGGCGGGATCTCGAGTCCATTGTTTGTTTTTCATCCCCGGACACGACATTCAACAAAGCCGATGACTGCTGCTCGGCGAATATTGCATTTTATCCGCCTTGTCTGCATAAGGTACTCTCACAGCAGCTTTATTACTCTACGCTCCCGCGCTGTAGATGCGCCCCCTGCACTCCCCAAAGCCAACCCTCGCGCCCTCGGCTCCACAGAAACCACGCAGCGTAACGGTATCGCCGTCTTTCAAAAAGGTCCGCACATCCATCCCGTAGAGCAACACTTCCTTCTTGCCATTTTCAGTCATCTCCAGCAGACTGCCGCGCTCGCCGACACCGCCGGGCCCGCTGATGGTGCCGGACCCGAGCAGGTCGCCGGTGCGCATCGGGCAGCCGCCGAGCGTGTGGTGCGCAATCATCTGCGGGAACGACCAGAGGAGGTGCTTGGAGCTGGTGCGCCCGATGGTGGTCGTGTCGCCCTCGGCGGCTAGACAAAAATAAAACATCAGCATAAAGAGATCAGGGCGCAGATATGTAATAATAATAATTAGGTAGCAACTCACTCGTCAGATCCACCTCCAACCCGATGTCAAACACACTCTCCTCCCTCCCCTCCCGGAGATAGCCCTGCAGCTCGGTCGCATTCTCCACCGCGCGCGCCCGGAACGGCTCCAGCGCGTCGGCGAGCACCACCCACGGACTGATGGTGCTCGCAAAGTTCTTGCCGTTGAACGGCCCCAGCGGGACGTACTCCCACGTCTGCACGTCGCGCGCGCTCCAGTCGTTGAGCAGCACGTAGCCAAAGATGTACTCATCAGCCTCGCCCACGGCGACCCCGCGGCCCATCTCGTTCCCGCGCGCGAGGAAGCAGCCCAGCTCCAGCTCCATGTCCAGCTTGCGCGAGGGCGCCGTGACGGGCGGCTGTTGGGGCTCCTTGGGGTCGAGCAGGATCTGCCCCACCGGCCGCCGGACGGGCGTCCCCGACACGACGATGCTGGATGCCCGCCCGTGGTAGCCGACGGGCAGGTGCAGGTAGTTGGGCTGCAGCGCGTTGGCCGGCCCGCGGAACATGACGCCCACGGCGTAGGCGTGGTGGTAGCCCGCGTAAAAGTCGGTGTAGTCGCCGATGGACATGGGGAGGTGCATCTTGATGGCGGATTGGCGGAGGAGGGCCTTCGTCCGGAGGGAGTCGTTGTCGCGGAGGATGGAGGGGTGGGTGGTGGCTGTGGACAGGAGGTCCTGGATTCCGGCCCGCACCTGGCGATGGACGGTCCGTCCCATCTCGGCGAAGGCGTTGAGGGTAGGTTGCGAGAAGGCCTCGGTGAGGCCATTGAGGCCTGGGAAGACCTGTGTTAGGTCGGCATTGGCCGCGAGCACCTTGAGATCCAGGGCGTATGAGCCGATGGCCACGGCGACGTGCGGGCCGGCATCGTCGGGCGTCGAGATGATGCCGAACGGGATATTGGCCAGCGAGAAGTCGCTGGACGGGCTGATATCTGGCACCCACGAGCTGGCCATTGTGAGATCCGTTTGTGAGTGCAGTGTATTACCCATGTACCTTGATGCCTTGGAACGGTTGGTTGGCTGCTTTTGTATGCTGTCACCTTCGGACCCGAGGCGGGCGGGGCTTGCTTTCCGATGCAAGCCGTCGCCCCACCTTGTCCCGCCCCGCACCGGTTCCGCGCTGCCGGGCCCGAATCCGCGAGACTTAGGATCCCCGTTGGCTTCTAGGTTGCCTGTAAGTCGGCCAATTAGTGTTGATTTTTGATGCAAATAAACTATTACGTGTAATGTACTCTATTTCTGTATAGGTACTTGACACAATGGGGTATGTGTAACCCGAGGAATGGGGTGCACTTTCTATTTCCGCCCTCTCTCCTTGCTCCGGGTCGGATCAAGATGAACCAATGCTTCCCCCATCACACCATAACCCCGCACAGCTGGGTAAACCTCTCGGCCTGCTCCCCGCTATACTCCCTCGCGGCCCGTTGCGCGGCCCTCTTGGCCTGCGCAATAACCCTCGACCCCCCCCCGTCGTCGTCCACGGCCGCATCCCCAACCAACCAAAACGACACCTCACACCCCTGCTGGCCCCTGAGCTCCTCGACCCGATGCTGCAGCTCCTCCCACAGATCCCGATTCTCATAACGGCGCCCGCACCAACGCCCGCGCCCGTGCCCGTGCCCGCGCCGGTTCCCGCGCGACGGCTTGCGCCACCGCCGGGCCACCCACCGCGGCAGCCAGCGGGTGGCGCCCCACACAATGTACTCGAGGTCGGTCAGCACCACGACGCGCCGCCAGCCCTCGCCGCCCCACGCCCGGAACTGCAGCGCCGCGATCACCGCCCGCAGCTTGGCCCGGTTCGACGTGTGCTCGGCCCACTCGCCCGACGGGCCCTCGCGCTCTAGCGGGAAGGCGATGGGGCTGCTTCGGGTTGTTGTTGTGGGGGGGTTATTACAGGCATGCTCCTCCTGCCGGGTTGGGTTGTTGTTGTTGTTGTTGTTGTGGGCCACGGGGATGTGGGTTTCACTGCCACCACTGCCACTGCTGCTATCATCATTGTCGAGGGGGATGTTGGGCGTGCCCTTGAAGATGAAGGAGCAGCCGCCCACCGGGTCCTGGAGTTTGTTGGCGTGGCGGCCGTTGTTGATGCACGAACCGTCGACGACGAGGAGGATCTCGCGGCTGTTGAAGCGGTTGATGAAGCGCGGGAAGGGCGCGCGGTCTGGGCCGGAGACGGTCTGCAGGGGGAAGTGGGCTTCCGGGGAGAGGTTGCGATCTTGCGGGGTGAAGATGGACGCTGGTTGCACCGTGGAGCGGCGGGTGAGGCGGCGCGAGTGGCTGCCGTTGTGGTAGGGACGGAGGACGAGGCTGCCTGGTTCCATGGCTAGCGGTGGGTGAGAGGTTTGCCGGGGGGTTCGGGGGATGAGTGAGGTACTAACGCCACAGACGCCGGTTTATTAGGGGACATGAGGAGGATGAGAAAGGAAGGGCAAACAAGTCGTCCGGACAGAGAGACCTCAATCTCACCTCAACCCCTGTCATTAGCGCATGAGCCCGTTTCAGGAACGGATCCGGTTGGTCCCAACGGCGTGGTCAGGTGTATTCTGTAATGAGGCCCACTGCTCCGCGATGCAGCATGCCAGTGCACTATCAACACCACAAGCACCACCGTCATGCATGCGCATGGAACATGGTCGTCAGATACACGGGCATGCGGAAAGGAAGCTCGGGGTTTTCGGGCTGATGAGAAAGCCTGGAGTACAGTGACCCAAGAGCTCAAGATGACAACCCAGCCAAGAGTCCAAGACAGAGACAATTGAATCACCCCTGTTGTTGCTCATCTCCAATTGGCCGGTTCGATGATCCAAGCATACCATCGATTCAGTACGTTCATCGTGCCCTCTGTGTGGCTGTTGGTTTCCAACACCTGCGAGCGCCGACTGGTAGTTACGGCTTGAACATGCCCGAGAACGTACACAAAAGGTAGTAAGGGAGGATGGAGGGGAAGATAAGGGAACCAACCTGAACCCTCTCACCAACCCAGTTCAAGCTGCGTGGGCGTGTAGTCCGATGACAAAGTACACACAATACGGAGTACCCCCACCTTAAATCAGCTAATTAGAGATGTGCCGGTCAAAACATGGCACGACTGATCCAGAGCGATAATGTTCCCGAATCCCAGGAATATGGGCCGTCCTCGCCAGCATGCAGCAGGGAACCCCTAATAAGTTAATAACCCGGCTAGCCCGGGTCGGGCCAACGGTGGAAAATCGACGCAATTTTATAATGGGGTCTCGAGGCGGGGCCGAACTGGATCGCGCCGAGAGGGGATGGTTCGGATTCGCCAGGAAACCCCAACGGTGATTTCCATCATTCCACCCCCAGCACCCCGCGGTACCGGCGGCTTGGGTGCGACAATGACCCTGGCTGCCGGCGGTTTGCCGGAGTTGTCAGAGCCTCAAAAATATCGAAAAGGGTGCGTGGAGTGTGCACAGAGGCCCCGAGCTCCGATGGATCCCCGATGGACTTCGGACCCGGGTGTTCTCGCGCCCAGAGCTGCCGAGAAAGGCGAGCAGGGGCTAGCCCCCTGTCGATTCGGCCCGTTCAGGAAGGATCTGCTTATCCATCTGCTTATCAGGCCATCAGATTAGATCTATTGGCAGAAGGAGCGGATTTTGACGGGTTGCGGCATCCCTTCTGGGGGGGTTCCGCCGGCAGCGCATGAGCGTTTATTGGGCGCACTCTTCCACAGGGGCAATCCCACCGGCCTTGGAATGACGCGAGGGGAAAAACTCTGCCGGGGCCAAGCAGCGCAGGATGGGCCGGGTTCGCCGTGTTCGCTGTGTCGCAGACAAGTCGCACGCGGGTGTCACGCGAACATAAATACAACCCTGCCGTGGGACGCTCTGCAGTGCTTGTGCTTGTGCTTGTGCTCCATTGTGTGTGCTGTGTGTACTGCGTGGACTGTGTGTACTGCGTGCAAGTATTTCCAATGGCCGTCAGCGGCGACGACAACAACCCGCCCCTCGGGGCAACCACGACGACGGCGACGAAGACGGCCGTGGCAGATGCCACCAGCGCCGACCATGGCCTGCCAGGCTGCCGCTCCTCGGTCTCGACACACGACGAAAAGTCGCCCGGTGTCCGCCGCGTCGAGGCTCTCGCCGCCGTCTTGACGCGATGGGACCGCGTCTTCATCTTCCTCGGCATCTTCCTCGTCGCCTTCGCCTACGGCCTCGACGGCGTGCTGCGCTACGCCTACCAGCCCAATGCCACCGCCTCCTTCTCGCAGCACTCGCTGCTGGCCACCGTCAACGTGCTGCGGTCCGTCATCGCCGCCGCCGCCCAGCCCACGTCGGGCAGGATCGCCGACATCTTTGGCCGCGCCGAGCTCGTGTGCCTGTCCGTCTTCTTCTACGTGCTCGGCACCATCGTCGAGACCGTGTCGACCAACGTCTCGACCTTTGCCGCCGGCGCCATCATCTACCAGGTCGGCTACACCATGATCATCCTGCTCGTCGAGGTCATCATCGCCGACATCACGTCGACGCGCGCCCGTCTCTTCTTCAGCTACGTGCCGGCCATGCCCTTCCTCATCACCACCTGGGTCAGCGGCAACGTGTCGGCGTCGGTCCTCTCCGTCACCGACTGGAAATGGGGCGTCGGCATGTGGTGCATCATCTACCCCGTCTGCGCGACGCCGCTGATCGTGAGCCTGACCATCGTCGGCCGCCGTGCCCGCAGGCAGGGCCTCATGGACAAGTACGGCGACGACCTCAAGGGCATGCCCTGGCGTCCCTTCCTGGCCGACCTCTTCTGGCGCCTCGACGTCATCGGGATCGTGCTGATGGTGGCCGTCTTTGCCCTCATCCTCGTGCCCATGACCATCGCCGGCGGCTTCGAGGCCTCCTGGACGGCCCCGCAGGTCCTGGCCCCGCTCATCATCGGCGTGTGCACCATCCCCGTCTTCGTCCTCTGGCAGCTGCGCGCCCCGCACCCGCTCGTGCCCTTTTACCTGATGAAGGACCGCGCCGTCTGGGGCGCCATGGGCATCGCGCTGCTGCTCAACTGGGCCTGGTACATGCAGGGCGACTACCTCTTCACGGTGCTCCAGATCGCCTTCGACTTCGACACCATGACGGCCACGCGCGTGTCGTCCTTTTACAGCTTCTTCAGCGTCCTGACGGGCTGCATCCTCGGCTTCGTCGTCTACAAGGTCCGCCGCCTCAAGATGTTCATCGTCGCGGGCACCTGCCTCTTCATGGTCGCCTTCGGCCTCCTGATCCGCTACCGCGGCGACGCCGACACGTCGAGCCGCGCGGGCGTCATCGGCGCCCAGGTCGTGCTCGGCATCGCCGGCGGCATGTTCCCCTACCCGGCCCAGGCGTCGCTGCAGGCCGTGCTCAAGCACGAGAACCTCGCCGTCATGACGGGCCTCTACCTGGCCACCTACAACCTCGGCTCGGCCTTTGGCGGCGCCGTCTCGGGCGCCATCTGGACCCAGGTCCTTCCCGGTCAGATCACGACGCGCCTCGCCGGCTTCGGCAACGCCACCATGACCGCCCTCGCCTACGAGAACCCGTTCGGGTTCGCCGAGGAGTACAAGGTCGACACGCTCGAGCGCCAGGCCCTGATCGACTCGTACAAGCACGCCCAGCGGCTGCTGACCATCACGGGCATCTGTCTGTGTGTGCCGCTGATCTGCTTTGCCGCCGTGCTGCGGAATCCAAAGTTGAATGATGAGCAGACGCTGGCCGAGGACGCGCCGCCGAGTCAGGCTGCTGCTGCTGCTGCTACGGATGATGTTGGTGTTAAAAAGAGTCGCGATGAGAAGGAGGCGACTGTGGCGTGATGATGATACCCAAGAGGCCGGAAACTTATTCTACTGTGACCGACCGGGTCCGGTTGCTTGCTCGGAAAGCAATACAACGAGTAAAGTAAATAGCAATATACACCTATAAACGAGGAAAAAGCAGTGGAAACAGCGAGCCGTCTGCCAGTGGTTGTGTTGATGATAAAAAACCGTCCAGTGGGCCACGCCATCAGCCACGGCACTGACGAGCTCGTCTTTCTCTGCTGGGTCGACCTCGGCCGTGTCCTCAAAGTCGAGCACCACCACTGTTTCTCCGACAAGGTGGTAGTTCCGGGGGTTCTGGTCGGCCGGCTCCACGCCCAGCTCCAGCATCGCCCTCACGGTGGGCTTGAGCATGCCCACGAGGGCCGACTTGCTGAGGTGCCGGACTTGCTCGGCATGCAGCGACGTGTCGCCCACATCGGACAGCAGGAGTGCGCGGGCACCGTCGCAGCTGCCTTGGCCGTGGAACACGGGGATGGCGTGCCCTTGGAGGGGCGCGAGCTTCTGATATATCCTCTGCTCGTCATCGAACTCGGCCTCCCATCCGGGCTTGAGCTTCTTGATGATGACGGTCGGCGGCAAAAACGGCCCCGGAAAGAGCGCTTGTATCCATTTGCGCACTCCAGCCGGAAGCCAGCCTGCAACCCAGCCGACAGCAATGTCGATGAAAGACGGGTCGATGTGCAAGCGGAGGACGTGGTTATGCCGGCCGCCCGGGTCGACGAACGTGGCCGTTCCGGAAATAGTGCTCCAGGAGAGTCGGGACTAACAGAGTTGCCTCTCCATGAGCTTCGATGCAGTTGAGAATTAAGAGATGGGTTCCATACGTTGCATGGGAATGTCATTGGGGCCGCTATACCGCCGCTTGCCTCGTCTAAAGGAGTAGAGCTCAGCCCGTCAATCACCGTGTCGTCGCGTGTTTTTGGGTGACTTTTGGGCGGCGCGTTGTACTGATTTATTTGGGGATGGCCCGCTCCATTGGCTGCCACATGGGGGGTAGCTCCGGGAAACCCCTGTTTTCCCTCTTCACCTTTGGGCTTCACCAAGCAACGGTCACTGACGATTTATGACACATCCCTATCCCTTGGCAACGAGCCACAGCAACCCCTGGGCCGAATACAGTATTTCCTGTTCCCCAATGTGATTTCAACCCGCCAGTCCCGCCTCCTTTTCAATGTCCTCCTTGCTCGGACACCACTTGTCCTGAAGTGCCTTATCCAGCGAGGGACCATAAACATCCTTGCTCCACCACTCGCCCCAGCTGGTGAGGAAGATCCGCTCCGGGTCTTCGGGGAGATCGTCACGCGTGAAGGCTTGGAGAATGCTTTGCGCTCCTGTGTGTAGTCTGTCAGTTCTCTGTCCCCCCCAAGCAACAGCAGGGTTCCCCCCAAACCTACCGTCAGAAACGGGCTTCGCATCCGGCATGCCCATGTGCAAGCCCAACCCCGAGTGCCTACCGAGCCCCGTCTCAGGGATGAGGCCCGGCGAGACAGCAACGACAGTACACTGATCCTTCAGCTGGCGGCGCCACCAGTGCGCCCCAAGCAGCTGGACAAACTTGGTCTGGCAGTACGTCGTTGCGGAGTCGACGCCCGAGCCCGCCTTGATATCATTCTCAAGAACCCCTAACAACACCCCGTTAACATCAACACAAACCACACAGCAAAATGGATTGTAGGTAGGGGGAACGACGAACCAACATCCGACACGCGCCTCACCGCGCCCGAGGAAACCACCACAATCCTCGTCTTGGACTCGACCAATTTCTCCCTGAGCAAATGGATCAGGTAATGCTGCGCTAAGATCAACCAAACCCCAACCATTAATTAGCCATCACATTCTCCTCACAACAATAATATCGAAAGAAGAAGAAAACTCACAAAGATGATTAACAACACCCGCCTCACACCACCCCCACGGCCCCGCCTTCCCATCACTACCACTCCCGGCCGGAATAACGGCGGCATTCAACAACAAATAATCCAACCCGCCCTTCCCTTGTTGCTGCACCCGCAACAGCGCCTGGCGCGCAAAGGAGCGGGTAGCCGCCAGATCCGACAGGTCGAGCGGCAGCACCGTCAGGCTGTGGCGGGCCGTGTCGTACTGCAGCGCGTCGTAGGCCGCCTGGGTGCGGGCCACGTCGCGGGCGCCGAGGATCTAGCCAACAGCAATATCAGTCAAATAAGTTATTTCTACTAATCCAGGATGTCTCGGGAGCAGTTGTTCGGGAACATAAAAGTAGCCGTTTTGAGAGAGCATAGCGGCTCCCGAGACAGGCATAAAGGGGGGGGGGAGAGAGTCCGGATCTGACGTACCAGGCGGTAGGGTGTTTGTTGGGAGGAGGAGGGGTGGGTGAGGAGGTGTTTTACTAGTTCGAAGCCCTATCAGAGGGTTTGTTAGTTTTTTTATGGGAGGAAAAGGAAAAAAAAAAGGGAGTGGGGGGGGGTTATTACGAGACCGGAGGAGGCGCCGGTTGCGACGATTGTTTTGGTGAGGGGGTTCATTTTGGTGGTGTGGTGGTGTGGTGGGACTTGTCTGTGGAAGTCGATCGTGAGAGAGAGCGAGTGGGACTATGAGTTGGTGGGTTGATGCGGGTAGCGAATTGAGGAAGAAATAGGGGATGTTGTTGGATTTTAAGAACAAAGTTGCCGCCTTCCCGCTAGCTGATGTAATTCATGATCAACGAGTGGCAGCCTGGTGGTGATCACTTTGTCTTAACTCCGGGGCCTGGGGTGGGTAAATCCGGGTTATGACAAGTTCCCGAATCCTTCCGTCTTCGATGGAGTCGTTGATTATCAATCAGCAGTATTTGCTGTCGGTTGATGTGGAACAGAAACAACGTATTTACCTCCTTGCGTATTTACCTCCTTGCGTATTCAACTCATCATCTTGGCCATGCACCACCACCCACGAAATCAAGAAAGAGCTCTCATCTGTCAATCCTCATCGTGTCTGGACCTGGTGAGTTTCCCGTATTGAGTCAAATTAAGCCGCCAGCATCAGCCCAGCCCATGTAACTTGAACTAGGACAACCAGCCGAGGTCGTTTGTTACCTAAGTTCAACATTTCATCACCCCCGGGCCCCATCCCCCCAGAGGAAGAATTGCATCGAGACAGAGTCCAAACCTTGTCTTTCTTCCAAAGTCACGGCACAGAACTGGACCCAAACTGGCAAGGTATAAATTGTTGATTCCACAGTGATATCGCCGATTTCTATTGCAACAAATCATAGCGGCACATACCCTCGTCATATCGTGCATCTCTCTCTACACCAAACCAAAAGAAAATGCCATCGTCAGATCATAACTCATCGCCGTGTTATCCAATTGAATCTCCTCGGTTCTGACAACCAAATGAAACGCAACACCCGATGCTACCGTCAAGGTACCTTTTTGACTCTCAGCGCTCAGCTCACAAGACCCCTCCCTTCCTTGCTCGGAATCATGTCAAGGTAGCCAACATAGCCCTCATCAACTTCGGCGGCGGACCTATATCACACACAAAACACATCAGCAAAAAAGCCCTCGTCCCAAGTGAACATAAGCCCCCCATCACAAGTAACAAGAAAAGTACAAGGTCGACGCAAAGAAAACGCACCGTCAACCCAAGACACCCCCCAGACTACCGGTACTTCGGCACGCTAATGGACATCCTACCTCTCTTGTCCCTCTCCAGCCTGGGCCCGGCCCTCATGGGCGCCTGGATCTGCTCCACCTCCTCCTCGTAGAGCACCAGCTCGCCGGTGCTCAGCCGCTCGGCGCGCACCATGTCGGTCCTGCTCAGGCTCCTGTGGCGGCGGTGGCTGTGGCTGTGGCGGCTGCGGTCTCTCCGCGCGAGCTGCTTCTCGAGGTGGCGGATCTCGGAGCGCAGGTCGTCCGCCTCGTACGGGTCGCGCTGGTGGTGGTGGTGGTGGTGGTCGTGGTGGCCCGCGAGCGCGATCGGCCCGACGGGGACGTGGCCTGATACCTCGCGGGAACGGGTGTATGGGTCACGGGGCTCGTACGTGTCGTACGAGGTTCCCGTGTCGTACGACGTGGTCGTGTACCGGGTGGGCGAGACGTCGCGGATGACGGTTGTTTTGACGATTTCCACTGGGGGAGGGGCTGGCGGGCTGGCGTGCATGATGACGGGACCTGTCCCGGACACGACTGGGGCGGGGAGAGGGGGTGGTAGGGCGGCGGCGCCTTCGTAGATTTCTGTTCGTCGCTCGATGCGCTCTTCGATGATGTCGCCTACGCTAGAGCGGGCCGCCATGATTTCGAGCTCACCTGGGGATGTCAGCTGCGGGGGTACGCACATTTGCAACAATGGGGGCTCACTCTTCTTGTAATCGTCGCTGAGTTTGAGCAAGTCGTCAATATTCTGCTGGCCGAGTGCCTTCTGGACGATGATTGTGTTGCCCTGAACTGTTAGCATGCACCTCCATGGCACTGAACAGATCCAAGTGTGCTCACCTCCTCCACAAACGGATACTCAAGATCAATGAGCGCCCGCTTGGAAACTAGGCGGGCCGGAATCCGTGTCTTGCCCTTCTTGGGATACTCGCTCCTCGCCGCTAGCGATGTACCTCCGCTGCTCGAGGAGCTGCTCGAGCTCAACGACCTTGACCGTGCGCGACGCCGGCTGGTAGCCCTCGACTCGCGACTTCTGCTTCTGGTCCGGCGGTGGGTACGGATAATCTCCTTCTCACGAACCTTTTCAGGATAGGCATGAAAGTCGTCGTCGCCATACCGATGCGGGTCCGAGACCTGGATCTCGTCGAAATGCTCCCGTTCGGCGTACACCCTCGGCGGGGGCAGCGCCTTGGCTCTCGGGAGCGGGATATCGACATACGGCGGTGGCCTGTAATCATCCCTTCTGGCCGGGGGCCCGTATTCCTCGCGCTCCCAATACCGCCTTGCAGGTTTCCGATCAAAGGTATCCAGACTCGACTGGCGCCTCAACAGCTGTGCTGGCCTCCGCGGCGGCGGGGCGGGCGACGGACTTCTGTAGCGTTCCTTCTCAATGACAACTCTCGACCGTTCAACCTCCCCCGGCGGAGGCGAGTGTGGCCGTCGTCGAAACTCAGGCGGCGGCGACGGTCGACGACGGAAATCAGGGGGGGGCGACGGTCGGCGCCGGAAATCAGGGGGCGGGGATGGTCGGCGCCGGAATTCAGAAGGCGGCTCATCCTCGTACACGACCCTACGTCGCTCCCGTGAGCGTTCGCGAATCACAACATCGTCGTCGTCGTCGTGCAGCGGCGGCTGTGGGCGGAACCGTCGATCTCTGTCCCTGTCTGAGGGTCCAACCGACCGGTCATCCCGTAGCGGCGGTGGACGGGACGGGGGCCCCCGCCGCGCGTACACATGGTCATCGTCCTCTTCGAAGCGCTCGCGGACGTCGCTGTAGCGGTCGCGATCGCGCTCGTGTTCGTAACGGCCACGGTCCCAGCGCTCGGCATCGCGGTCCGGGCGGGCCAGGTCGGGGTCGGCTGTTCGGTAGGCCATGGCAGCAACCAAGGCAAACCAGAGGAGGGGGGGGCTTGGGATGTTGGTGGGGCAAAGTGCGGAGCGCAGGCTAATGGCACAGGGCCTGATGTAGTTGGGCTCCTAGGGATAAATACGGGGGATTTTGAGGTGATATATGAGGTTAAAGGTTTTTGCGGACGGGTGTTCGGATGGTTTTCGGAGCGCAGGAGAGGAGGGGTTTGCAGGCGGGCAGGGTTCTCGGGAAGTCTCAAGTCCAAGATATTGGTCCGATGACGACACAAAACGGAGCCAGAATGACCAGAACAGCAGGGGTTTTAAGCGAGGGAGGGAGCCAAGACTTTGCAGCTGGCACTCCGTGTGCCACCCCTGTTTCACGGCAGACCAGGCCCGTCCAAGGCCCACTCATTTCGGGACACAGATGAGGCCTCAAGCTCATCAGAGTAACGATCACGCGGCGCCAGTTTTAGTGAAGCCTCAGGACTGCGGACTGCGGACTGCGGACTGCGCCCCTGACGCTCACCGATACTACAAAACCACTGCCAAAGAAAATCGTAGCGTTTTTGAAATCGTGAATATAACAAGAACTGTACCTCGGTTTCGGGTTCACAAAGAGGCAACGAGTGTGACGGACATGACAAGTCATTTTACCCCTGATTTGCCTCCCTAATACCATGCAGAACTTTTGGCGTTCCGAATCTGGTGCACTATGCTCAAAATGTGAACCAAACATCGCCTTTTTCCCAATAAACGCCGAAATGATGTGGCCAAGCAAGTAATGGAAATCCCGTTTACAACATCCTCACACGACTTATTGCCCGTCCCCAACTACGACAGGCTGGCTGATTGCCGCCCCCGCGTCGGCTGGCTGCTCATGCAGAGTCAGGTGGAAACTGCGGATAATCGAGTCGGCATCATCGATAGCAATCGGCCGCACGTCAGCCATCGCCTTGATCTTGGCGGTACTAGAGAGAAGTGGTCAGTTTCGGACTTTGCTTTGTCAAGCCGGGGGTCTACATACACCTCCTTCACCTGGTCGTCAGTCATGACTAGGCCGAGCTGTCCAACTCTTGTCTTGACAGCGTTCCAGCCCGTCAAGCGCGACGCGAAGTGGACGTAGCGAGTCAGGCCGAAATCGGCAGGGTTGAGAATCTCGTATGTGCTGGGGTTGTTGAGGATGGCCTTGGCGTGGATACCAGCCTTGTGGGTAAAGGCGCAGAAGCCGGTGATGGGGTTGTTGAACGGCGTGTTGACCTCAACCGCCTCGGCAACCATGTCCTCGATCTGGAGACATTTAGCGTGGCTCAAGGGGGATGCTAGGTAGTGTGCAACTTACCTCCTTGAGCATGTGGAGCTTGTACTTGCTCTTGACGTACTCGGGGCTGGTCACGACCATGCGGGCCAGAAGGCCACCAAGGGGAGTGATGCCATTGCGCTCACCAACTAAACATTCGGTTAGGGGCTTTCCAACACAGGACTAGACCCAGGTAAACTTACTGCCGAGCACGCTGGTGTCGATGTGGGTGGCACCGGCCTCCAGGGCGCAGAAACTTGGGTGTGTTAGCAAATGCGTACGAATCAAGTCAGTTGGAATACTTACGCATTGGCGATACTGCAGCCAGTGTCGTCGTGGAAATGTGTCTCGATATCGCAGGCTATATATGGTCAGCAGAATCCTCCGGGTAGGATTCGACAAACATACAAACAATGCCCCTAAGTGTCCGGACAAGCTTGAGATTCAGTTAGCAAGGGGCACCGAAAGAAACGGTCTTCAAGGCAGTACATACGTCGTAGACCTGCCTGGGGGAAGCACAGCCGACGGTATCGGCGATACCAACACGGTTCACACCAACCTTGTCAACCGCCCTGTACAGAGACAAGAGATCGACCAGGTCGGACCGGAAAGAATCCTCGCTGGAGACTGTGAGTTGTCAGTATTGGGATCGGCCGCAGAATAGTGACTCATTGTCTCGAATGGGCATGGGCTGGCTTACAGCGCACTTCAAGGCCCTTGGACTTGATGTACTCAATCACCTCAATCGCCGTCTTCTCAATGTAGGCCATGTCCTTGCCATGGCTGTGTTCCCGGAGAAAGCTGGATGTGCCAATGACGACGTCCAGGCCGTCAACACCAGTTTCGACGGCGATCTTGGCATCGCGCATGTCGCAGCGGACATCTGGTGGGGGGTGTTAGTTTGTGTCAGGGTTTAGGTGGACCGCCGAGATCGGTGACTCACGTGTCAGGATCTTGGCCTATGTGGGCTGTTAGTCGGCAGGGCCTTGGGTTTCAGCGGGAGTGGAGGGGCGCACCTTCAGGCCGAGCTTGCAGATGGCCTCGCAGTCCTTGCGCGACTGCTCAGAAGCAGCGGGCGAGGTCAACTCGATGTAATCGACGCCGAAGGCATCGAGGGCTGGACGGGGTGTCGGTGTCAGTGGCGGGTGAACTGTCGAGCGGGGCAACATAGAGTCGCTAACATACCCTTGGCACTGTTGTAAAACAAAAGTCAGCAACAGATCTTCATTGGCTTCCAGCAGGTGCTCGGGGAATACTGACATCTTGATCTTGGTCTCGGTGTCGAAGTAGGCGTTGGCGAATTGCTCACCCTCTAAAATAGGAGTCAGTGGTGTTCACGCCCCGGTGTGGAAGGCAGTTGTCGCCGATATTGTTACGGACCGCGCAAAGTCGATTCAATGATCTTGAAGTTGGCGACATTGGAAAGAAAGTCGCCCACGGGCTGGTACGGATTCGACCGGAAACGGGCACCCTAGGATCAAAGATATGAGCATCATGGCAGCAAGGGGGATTTGTTTGTATGCGGTGGTGTCGATAAGATGATAAGGAAGCCGATCCAGGGCAGGCAAGACATACCTGCTGCTTCGGAGCACCGTTCGTGCCATTGGCAGCGTTTGCGCTGCTTGTTCCGTCTGTGCCGCACATTTTGTCTGTCTGGCTGAGTCTTGTTGCGGGAGGGCAAGAGCAATTCGAGAAAAGAGATGATCGAGATGCAAGGGAAAGTTTGGAAAGAAGCAGCTTCCCGATGTCGCTGAAATAGTCCGTCTCCGTCCCTTGCCCCTCCCAGTGTGAGTGAGTCAATCAGAGATTTTTCGCCGGCACCTGTAACCGCTAAACGACCCCGCAGTGGCACTAAAGACGCCCTCCAGAAAACACAACGCGGCGCTGGCAGACTGGATTTGATTGGTCAGCCCGTCTCGAAACGGCCATGTGCGTCACGTCACAGGCGTCCCTCTGAGCTTTTATCCGGAGTCCCCCTAGGATCTCAAGATCTAGGTACCCGCCCTTCCGCCCCAGAAGCTGGCCAGAACCTAGCCAGATCTACGACCACCGGCAACCAGGTGCGAGCCTGCATTGAAGGAATGAGGGAATGCACAACGGCAATACTGCGGGGAATACAGTAGCAGACACTGGGTTCCAGGCCGAGCCGCGACGACACCGCACTGCCCTATTCGTCTGTTGCTTGGCCACCTGGGGGACCCTGAATTGCTGGCAGAAATGCGGGGCACTCTTCTGCAGCTCGATGCTTGCGTGCGCTGTTCCCGTCTCTCTCCTGTCGAAGAATCCCATCCCGTCCCTGCGCTGGCTGCCGTGCTTACTATGATCGAGAACAGATGAGGCGGGGCCCAGAATTGCCATGACCTAACTCATGGGTCGTGAAGACGGCTCGACGGCCAGCATCTCCTTCCTCGGTCTCGCGGGGCGCCTGCTCCACACACCGGGAGACCGGGTGGGCCCAGGTCATCCATGGTCTGTGCCTTTCGCCTGCTGAGAATCCGGGGGTCAGTTGGAATCCAGAACTCCCCAAATCCCATCCATGCCTTGTTTGGTTTGGTTTGCAAACGCACTGGTTTGGTTGGGCAGGGCAGATGCGGTGTTCCGCCCTGAGGAAAATTGGCACTCCGTGACGGTGACGTTCCATTGGAGCCCGATGCCGCTTCACTCTCACATCCACAAGTCGGTGCGTCAGTCAGGTGATAAGCTGTAGACTGCGCTGTGCCTGCCCGGTCTGGACCGAGGCTACCTGAGGTAGCGTTGCCAACAGCGCGTCCTGGGAGTGGCCTGATCGGCCCTGCAAACCTGCATGTAACGGCCACGACCGTGTCGGATCCAAAAGTTTAGGCGCCACTATAAATACCACAGGGCAATCCCAGATCGAAGCGGACGGTACATACATACCTTTTTAAGGTTGATCCAAGGGATACATACACATACATTCTACCCAGACCAAAAAGCACAAACACCCAGCACTTGAAGAGTTGAAGAGTCGAAACTGGTGTAACGAGCAACTCTCTCATCGACAAACATCTAGACTAGGAGACAAACAGCATACAACATGTGCATCGTTCTCGCCACGACGGCGCATCCCAAATATGCGCTCGTGGTGGTCGACAACCGGGACGAGTATATTCTGCGACCAACAAGCCGGCCACATTGGTGGACGGCCGAGCCAGAGCCGCACATCACCAACGGGTCCGCCGAGACAAAATCCCCGAGCCAAGTCCAGATCCTCTCTAGTCGAGACCTGCAAAGAGCCGAGCGGGGGACGTGGCTGGGCATCACCAAGGGTGGCAATTTCGCCGTTCTGACCAACTACCGCGAGACGGACACCAACGACGCAGCACACCCCGTCCATGGAACCCGCAGTCGAGGCGGAATGGTAACGGCGTGGTTGCGGGCGGATCCGGCCGAGTCGACGAAGCACTTTGTACATCGCATGCTGGATCACGGCGGGGTGAAGGGCGTTGGTGGTTTCTCGCTGATCTGTGGCAAGTTGCGCAGGGCGAGTGCGAGGGAGGAAAAAAACATTGAGCCGCTGGCCATCATCTCGAACCGCTGTGATCACGTCGGTCAGGTCCCCTGGATCTGCGGACAGCGTGGGTCCGTCTACGGCCTCAGCAACGCCACCTACCTCGAGCCGGGCAAAGAGAGCAACGAACCGCTATGGCCCAAGATCCGCAACGGCGCCGACTTGCTGAGCCACGCTGTTGCCACCGCCAGTGACGAGCAGGAGCTGGTCGCTTCGCTTTTCAACATCTTGGACACCGATAGCTTTCCCTCCGACCACACCATCGACTTGGAAGAGGGCATCCCGCTCCTCAAGGACTCCATTTTCGTCCCGGCCTTTGGCGGCAAGGAGCACCAGGACGAGATGAGCGAAGCACAGCAGCGCGGCAACGTGAAGGAGACAGGACACAACCCTCCCGCCGCCGAGACCCTGACGATTGCGGCGCGGCCGGACGAGCAGTTAAACGGGTTCCAGACGGGCCTCTACGGCACACAGCGGCAGACGGTCATCCTCGTCGACTGGGACGGCAACGTCACGTATACGGAGCGCGCCCTCTGGGACCCCAACGGCAACCCGGTTTCGAGAGGAGAGGGGGATGAGACGTTCAAGTTCAAAATAGAGGGGTGGGAACAGGAAGCTGGGTTGTACAACTAGCAGTGGCATCGTCCATCTCTAGTCTAGTTCCTGTATTTCTTTTTTGGTTACGAGTAAATGAGTAGCACGTTGGGTCATAGGCGATGACGGCATGGGGTTGGGATCGGGTTTAGGGACACGGATAAGTCGGGGCAGAGTTGGGATTGGCTTAACCAGATTAATCGGTGTTTTGGGTTTCTAGTTGGCCAAGATGAGTAATTATAGAGCTTCTTGGATTTGGCAGAGATGGGATGGGGTGGCAGAGTGGGTGCAAAGGTCTGGTGCAAAGGTTCGCATTCTCTCCTGTTGTTTGTTTACACGACCACGACCTTCCCCGGCGCGCGCTTCCATTTCGAAACAACGGTTTCTTCGATCGGTCGCGTCTTGCTCACCCCTTTCTGGCTTGCCCGCCATCCTGTCGCCACTGGCATCAATTTTTCCACCCACATTCATCCGCTACCACAACATCTCGCAACTTCCTCGTCGATTCCACTCGAGCCTCTGACCGATACCTTCCTAAAGGTTGGCTGGTCATTAGGAAAGACCATTACGCCCGCCGTGTGCTTTCCATACCACCCAGAGAAGGTACGTGACCGCAACACCCAATGCCCAACTCTGTTCCCGCCCGCGGTCGGCAACCATCTTCATTTAATTCCACCCATCTCGGCAAACCTTGTTCAACACTTTCGTCCCGCGCTCAGGATTCATTACCTACCTCCACGAGCCTCGAGTTCCACCCTACTCACGCACTATCTTCCAGTTCTCCGCTAACCTGCCATGAGTGAAAAGTCGTACTTTAGTGTCCTGGGCTCTGGGACGAGCTCCGGATCAACACAAGACCTGGACGAGACTTTCTCGAGTCCCGACATCCAAGTCATCAGTACCCTGCTCCACGAGACTCCGGGAACGAGTGTCTCCGGTTCGGTCAACAGTACGCACATCACCAAGGTATTCAGTCCAGTGGTCACTCCTCGCTAATGCCGCACAGGATTGCTCACCGATACACAACAGACCGTTGCTGGAAATACCTCGAGACGGATGTCGCAAATTGCGGCCCTGGTTTCTCAACTTGAACCGGCCACAGCGGATGCACACTCCGGGAGCTTCAGCGACGGCGAACACGAAGAAAAGGAGCCGGGTGCCACCCTTACGCTGACGGCTGCCGTCAACAATCTCCAGGATTTAGTTCAGCTCTTCAGCCACATCTTCTTCACAACCATTCAGGTCATTGCAGTTGTCATCTTCTCAAACATTGCGACGCTCAAGTACGCAATCGGCAGGGATTTGGCCATTTTCGCCAAAGTTCTGAAGCTCTGGCAAGAGTTTGCCGGCCACGCCTGGACATCTCTACGCTTTACGGTCGCCGTTGTCCTCCTAAAGCTTGGGTCTGCGATTAGCTGGGCTATTAGATTCCTGCCTCAGAGATGGCGGATACCACAGGACATCGAGTCGGATGGAGACCAAGCCAGCGAGACGACTGGGAGCAGCCACATCTTTCTGTCGAAGAGCCCAAGCTCGGCGGGGGATCAGTGAGACCGGTGATGGCCCTCAACCGGACCATCAGCAGCCGCCCGCGGCAGCCTTATACGTATCGTCATTCCGGTTCCTCTTCCTTCGTCACCGATGTTAGCCATGACGACGGCCAACTGCCAGCACATATTACATCGCAACCCCGGCTCGCAATCCCAAAGTCTCGGACCTTCAGCTTGCTTTCCAGTCTTACCCAGTCCTTCTCGCGTGGTTCACTCACCAGCCAAGCTCCCAGCAGCCGCATTGTCAGCGGAGAGTCTCATGCATCGAGCATCGCAGCTCACGACAAAGTCATTACCCACCAGCCTTTATCCCGAACATTAGTGAGCCGCAACAACCCAGCATCGCCAACTACCGCCACACCATCCTCGCCGACGACTTCTCCACCCGACAACCCGAAAGAGGTCGCAACAGCAATGCCACCGCAGTACTGGGCCGGCCGCTTTATGGCGTTGCAAGATCGCTTCCACAACGAAATGCTCGAGCCTCACCAGCTTAGCCGAATCTGCCAAGCACAAGGAGCTCTGTCGTTTCTTCCCGACTTGACCAGCAGCCGAGCCTCTGCCGCGGCCGCGCAAAACAACCCCTCGATATCCGCCTACGCACTCACCCGCGTCGCCCGGACGGCCAGCAGCAAATACAAGCCGGCCCAGAACGGCGGCACCCGTCTCCCAAGCCGCATCCCCCAGTCCGCTACGAGCGGCGCCATCCTGCAGAGCACGCCCTATGGCTACCCCCGCTCTTCCTCCTTTAACCAGTCCATAACCATCCCCTCGACTGTGCTTCCGTTTACTATGATGGCCCCAGATGAGAACTCCATTCCAGAACACCCCACGGCGGTCATGATGGGTACGGGGATAGGCACGACAACCCTACCGAGTCTCAACAACAACACCACCACATACCCCCTCCTCCACGCCGCCGCCGCCAACGACGACGACGACGACGACATCCGCACCCGCCGCGTGTTTCTACACCTCGAACAGCTGTGTGTGACAGACGTGGCGCGCATGTCGTTGAAGGCTTAGCAGACTGGATACTATGCGCGCGACTCCGGGCTGCTTCCTCGGGGGGTCAGCTTTGGTATGGGTATTATGGGGGGGTGTGAGGGGGAGGCTGGTTGTGGTAGGGCTGGGGGTGGGTATGGGTATGGGGGGAAGAGTAAGATGCAGGAGAAGAATGGGAGGGGGGGGAGGGGAATGGGTAATAACAACGGTATGGAGATACTGGGGAAACAAGGCGAGGGTGAGGGGCATGGATATGGATATCATGGGCATGAGTTTGGGAAACGAGGGAGGGAGATGGTGAGGCGGTTGAAGCGGACTTTGGTTGGTGGTGGTGGTGGCGGTGGGCATCATAAACATGGGGAGAAAGAGAAAGAGGTTGGGGTCGACGAACATGTGTGTCGTGGCTCTGGAGAGGGTTACTTGGCTGATTTGGAGAGTCTGGCTGTCGAGGAAAAGGAGAAGGGTAGGAAAGGAGGCGGGAGGCGGTTTAGTTTTTTCTGACGGGCTGGCTAGGGTTATCTGGTGAGAGCATTGTGAGGTTATCACTCGTATGGATTACACGATGGGGGGAGTTTAGTGTTTAGGCTTAGCGTTGTCAGACCGAATTAGCTTTTGGCATTGGTGAGTCTAGGAACAGGTTCGTCTCCTGTAAAGGAGCGGTAAGAGGATTATATTTACATTCGGGTCATTTACCCGGACACGCAATCCCGAGAGACACGGCAAACTCGTCTTCATCAACTCGTTATTCCCTAAAACTTCTTCTGCCTATATACAAAACTGCAGATCGTAACCTCTTTTTTAACGCCCCGTAGAAAAACTCCCTCTAATGCTATAACCTCTTAATAAATCAGCACCCAGATGCGCGTCACTCCGCCTTCTTGCGACTCTTCAGGTAGTCCCTCAACTGCTCAATCTTGCTGGCATAAAACATCCTCTTCTTGTCGCTCCTCCACACCAGCACGCCAATCTCTTCGGCGTAGGCGCTCAGCGAGACATATTCTTCGAGCGAGTCAAAGTCCTTGAACATGAAGCCGGCCGACGTGCGCATGCGCTCGTTCTCGAGCTGCCACAGGCGGATCTGGTCCACGACCGTCGGCGGCAGCACGGGCCTGCCGGTGGCCGCGGCGGCGCGCACCATTTGCTCGTGGGCGTGCGACGCCAGGTAGCTGACGATCTGGTCGGCCGTGATGCCGAAGCCGATGGCGCGGCGGATCGAGTCGCGCGTGAGGCGGCCCGTCACCATGCCCGGGAAGCGCAGGTTGAGGTGGGCAAAGAGGGCCATGACGGCGATCTGGAGGGGCGACGACGTGTAGGCGTAGATGCGGTAGTTGGTCTCGATGATGATGGCGCCCTTGCTGGCCGCCGACGTGTCGGGCGTGGTGCCCAGGCTGGAGGCGTCGCCTGGGTTGTTGGCGGCGGCGGCGCTGAAGCCGGACGAGACGGAGCGGAGGGCCGAGGCGGAGCTGGTCAGGGTGGTGGCGAGCCGGGTCGGGAAGTATTGGCGCGTGTCTTCGCGCGGGATGTAGATGAGTCCAAAGTCGACGAGGGCCGGCAGCATGTTGCGCCGGGGGTCGGTCAGCGCGTCCGTGTTGTAGGCGCGGCCCAGCTCGAGGGAGGCGAGCATGAAGAGGAACGAGAGCATGTCGATGCTGTCGGTTTTGGCGGCGTTGGCGGCGTTAGCGGCTCCCTTATTAGCGCGGTCGGCCGCCTCGAGCCACAGGAGCAGCAGTGTCCAGACTTGGGCATTAGCCTCCTGGAGCAAGAAGGTGAATCCCGCCTGGGTGATGCTGACTCCTCCCCGTGTGTCGTGCCTTCGTTCGACCAAATGTCCGATCAACAGCACATCCTTGACGCTCGCCTTGGGACCTCCACCGAAACTACCGCCCCCTCCCTCCCCATGCACTGGAACGCTATTCACGACGTAGTGTAGGATGTCCTCCCACTTCTTGCGGGCGTAGTTGTCGAGGTGGGCGATGTCGATCCGGGGGTCGACCGGCAGGGTGCTCGGCACGCCGAAGCTGTTGTGTGACCCGCCGCCCTCCAGGGCCAACCGTAGGCTGTTCTTGAAGTTTGTGGTGAGCTGCATCTCCTGCGGCTTGTCCTTGCCCGGCGGGGTGATCTGGATGATGTGTAGCGATCGGAGGATCGAGAGGGCGCGGTCGCGCTGCATCTTGCCCTCGCCGCGCACCCAGACATCGAGATCGGCGAGCAATAACGGCGAGGGCATGTACAGCAGGGCCTGGACAAAGACCTTGGCGAGGGGCGGTAGCATGCGGCGGAAGATGGCAAAGGCGGTCGAGGGCTGCTGGTAGAGCTTGCGGAAGGTGGTGCCAGGCAGCTTCTCCAGGTACTCGGAGAGCTGGTACGACTGCTGCGCGACCGACATTTTGGCTGGCTTGCGCAGCGGAATCAGTCGAGTACTATCGCATTATCGGTGTTTTCGTAGCCCGCGCTGCCGGGAATCGTGGTGTGGCAGCGCGATGGAGATGGAATGGAAAGTGTTCGTTGTGGGAGGGTTGAATCTTGGTGAACCTGGAAGCGTTGAAGTCGGAAAGTTCCATTTCAGCCTTGTCACGGGCGCCCTTGTGGCACCGCACAGTGTGAGTGGGCTCGGCCCGGGCTCTATGCAGGGATCTCAAGCGGCCACTTCAGGTGACCGTTTTCCGGGTTCAGGCGACGTCACAGTGGGCCATCAGACGAAACCGTCGGCCCGGGTCTCATCGGACATTTGACTCAGTCCCGTCTTTCTCTGGTTCAACCATCCAACCTAGTAGTACTAGAAGCAGCAGCAAAAATGACAGCAAGTACGACTACCAAATTGAGACCCCTAAGATTCGTCCGAACGGCACGTCCCTCATTCCTTGGATCTATGGCAATTCCCTTACCTGACTAACTAAACACCTCCAGGTCATGAACTCGTTCATGGCCGAGTCGGGGCTTGAGCCGAGGTAAACAGACGGACACTCCTCTGATAAAGCACAATGCAGGCAAACAACAGCTCACATTTGTTCGTGCGCTAGACTTTTTGGGCCACATGTAAGTCAGCACGCTCAGCACAAATAGGGGCTCAAAACTGAAGCTCACCTCGCCAAGTTCCGCATCACAAACGCCTCCGAGGGCTCTGTAGACTTTGAGCTCGACATCACAAAGGACCACACGGTGGGCTTATTTCGACCATCTGTCATGTCCTGTGACCTATCCCTGACATTTGTACAGAACCGGCTCAAGATAATCCACGGAGGCACCATCGCCAGCCTGGTTGATCTTGGAGGGTCGCTCGCCGTCGCGTCCAAGGGCCTCTACGCCACTGGTGTTTCCACCGACCTGAACGGTGAGTCTCGTGCCGACCAAGCCGCTCGAGTAACTTTGCTGACCTTGTTTTCCCAGTCTCATTTCTCAGCAGTGGTGGCAAGGTAGGGGATAAGCTCACAGGAACGGCCGTCTGCGACAAGAGTAAGTGCCGCTGTCCCCTGCACTCCTCTCGTCTTCGCCGCTAACTGTCCCTGACCAACAGTCGGCAAGACACTCGCCTACACCACGGTAACTTTCTGGGATAAGAAGCGGAACATGGTCGCCAGGGGCAGTCATACCAAGTCAGTGTACCCTCCCTGTATTTCTTTTCCAGCTCAAGTCCAAGCCGGCAGCGAGTCTACCGCCGAGTTGACCCGGCTAACACCGTTTAAGATTTGTCGCCCTAGCCATCGCCGCCGGCGAGCCCTATACTCCCCCCGACGCAGCACTGATTGCCGAAGATGGAGAGAGCAAATCGGCCTAATTCACGGCTCTACGCCCAGAGTTCATCCCCCCATTCAAACCAAGACCAGGAGGATACTGCAATGCCATCACGGGTGATCAGGTGTTCGTACCGGCATCCCCGCGATACAAACAAGTCACCTCGTCCCCGCCCACCTTCTCACACTCAATCACCACCTGCCCATCCGCCGTCTCCTTGACCCCCGCCATCTCGGCCGCCTCCACACCGCCCGTGACGCCCGAATCCGTAGCAAACTGGGCCCCCGTAAACGCGACGCCGCCAAAGTCCACCAGCGGCACGCCATCGCTGGCCGAAAAGTCCTCGACCATCCACTCGGTGCTGAACCCGCACAGCAGCGGCGCCGCCGCCGCCGCCGCCGCGGGGTCGGTCAGCGTGGCGCTGTCTCTCTGGCCGGTCCGGTGGTTGGTGATGGCGAACTCGGCCGAGCTGAGGGAGGCGGCCGTGATGTTCATGGTGAGGGTGTCGCCGGCGCGGATGGCGAAGTCGGTGAGGTAGGTCGAGTGGTTGGGGAACCATTCGAACCTGTTGTTCCATATTGTTGTTAATGTGAGCAAACGTCACTTTCGTTGATGAGGCTCGCTCGAATCGCCACACCTAAAAGATGATGATGGAGTGGCGCAAGGGAGGAGTGCTTGCTTACCACGCCCAGTACTGCGAGATGCTGTTGTTCAGGTACATGTCGACGCCCACCTGTAACATGGAGTTGGGGCACGCATGCTCGCCGTCGATGCCGATCCAGGCCGAGACGGCGTGTAGCTTGTCGCGGTTGGCGCCGGGCGGGAGTTTGATGGAAGGGATTTGGAGGGTGCCTGTGACGGACCGGTACCCGGCTCCGGTCAAAACGGCGCCGGCGCAGTTCTGGTTGTAGGCCACGGTGGGTGGGGTGGTGTCCCGATCTTCGTGGGCGAAAAAGAGGGTTTTGAGACCGTCACTGAGGCGCGAGCGGCGGATGCTGGGGAGGGGAGGATCAGTGGTTGGGTCGTCGCGGAGAGCGAAGATGGTGTTGGAGCCGAGGAGGACGGCGTGTAGGACCGTGGCGAGCTTCATCTTGAGTGCCGAGTACGCAGAAGGTTATCGAGGAAAGGGTTTGTGTCACGAGTTTAACTGCGCAACGCAGCCCTGAGGTGAATGGTTTATTAGGGTTGATATCCCACAAAGGTTCTCGGAAAGAGCTACGTAGTGGGTTGCGGCCCTGGCCGGGAAGGAGAGAGCTTCCATCCGATCGACCAACATGCAACAGTTATCCTCTACTTTCCTCACATTCATTCTCACCATCCTCTGCAACAAGATGTCCGCTCTACTTATTTGTCGATCGGGGCCTTTTTACAATCTGCATCATTCCTAGAGAGACTGTCTTCTCTTACTCTGTTGACATGTATACCCAATCAGGAGCTTAACAAACACTGGAGAGTAAGGTCACACGAACCCGCCAACCGGCGCGGTGAGAAAGGAGTTCAGGGCCCTTCCGATGGTGGCACCCCGAGCCGGGCAGTGCCGGGATGCCGAGTCTCGGCTTTGAGCGGGGTCTCCCCAAGCTGCAGCGTCTGATCGATCCCGGTCTGTGGCCTGTGCGGGACTGCAGGGCGGGCAACCATGTGGCCATCTGGTCGGGTGTGTGCCACGTGTGGCTTATGGGCCTTGGCAGCTGCAAGGGTTCGAGGGAAAATGGGCCTCTTGTCGTCTTGCTTGGCTCGCTTGGGCATCGAACAGCCAAATATTCATACAGATCATACATGTCTTGCGCCTCAAAACAACGAATCGAGATCTCGACTTCGTACCACAAGCCAATCATGACATGGCACACACACGCCTTGACATCAGAGGCCCATGTTTCGCCATGTTTTGTGTGTTTCCAGCCCTGCCAGAAATCCGCCAAGCAGCTTCCCCGCGATGTCACCCAAAAGCTGGCGGTGTGACATTGCGCCGCTCTTACACTTATTTTAGGTTCGTGGGTCCCAAGCCGCCAGCATCCATCCATGCACTGCCTGCCTTGCTCGCCTCGGCGCGCTTGCTCAGGGCATTCTTCTTTTCCGATGAAACCAAGAGAACGCGCCGATACCCTTCCCCTCTCGGCTGGACAGTCTTGACTTTATCTCCACGGCCCGTTCTGCGAAAGTTCTCCTTCGATAACGTTCACCATGGACGACCCCGGCGCATTAATCGGCTTCACTGTCCTGGCCGGACTGTTCATCACGCCGCTGTCCATCCTGTGGTTCATCAGCTTCTGTCTCGCGCGCCGCAACCATGACCCCGCGCGAGTCGGCGTGGCCTGGATGAAGGCAGTGTATCCCGTCTGGGTGGTGTAAGAGACCGCCCTCGTCTCTCCCACATGTCACGTCAAACTAACAGCTGCGATTCTACGCTTAGAGCCTTGACGCTCTTTACCGCCACGGGCGGCCTACGGGTTTGGTTGGCCTTCGGCGACGTCTACATGTCCGATTTGTCCTTTGTAGACTTTCTTCTCATCGCCTCCCATATTTCGACCACTGCCACCTTCTTCCACAACGTCGCCGACATCCTCCTCTTCATCACATTCGTCGAACTTGCTAGCGGTTTCATGCTTTGCCTACAAACCGACGGCCAACCCAAGCCGATACGCAAATTCAGTCGCTTTGGTATCTTGGCCTGGGGCTTTGTCCTTCTTGTCTTGTCCATCGCTCACCTTGGCCTCGGCCACTCGCTGGCCGCGCGGAGCTCGAGCGGCGGCAGCAGCTCACTTCAGGAGGCCGTCACCTCCAACCGCCTGGCTGGCGCCATCAAGATCCTCATGTGGCTCACCAGCATTCCCATGGTTCCTGCGGCGGCCGTTGTCGTTCACCGGACCAAGAACCACGAGATGCTGCGCAGTGTATGCCCGCTCACTCTTCTCTCCACCCCCAACCGCTGAGCAGCTGCTGACCGACCGATCTACCACAGAGCGCCGTCTTACTCCTCGTCGCCACCATCCTCGATTTCATCCGCCTCACCGTGACTTTTGCAATCTTCGCCCACGGCTTCCTCGGCAACGTCGTCGCGGCTACCCTGGGGTATTCACCCATCACCTCCACCGTCGCCTGGGTTATCGAGCCCTTCTTCAATTTCGTCTTCATGTTCATCCTCCTGGTCCTGCTCTTCTCGCTAGCTGTTCGCAAGCGCAAGGGCCTCTGGTCGCAGGCCTTGCTTTATCCCGCCCCGTCCTATTGGATGCCTCCTGCTCAAGGGATGCCGATGCCCGCTCAAGGGATGCCAATGCCTATGCAGGGAGCACCGGTCCCGGCGCAACAAATGCATCAGCCGCCCACGGAGGGACTGCCGGCGTACTTGCAGGTTGCACAGCAACAACAGATGCAACAGCAGATGCAACAGCAGATGCAACAGCAGATGCCGCAGCAGTACCAACATATGGCTGCCCCGCAAGTTTATTATTACCCCCAGCAGCAGCAGCAACAGCAACAGCCAACCCCGTTGGATCACCAGCGACAAGGACAGCAGCAGCAGGTGGCCGAGCCGAAGCCGGCTACGGATGCCTAGGATGTGCTCTGGGGCGTTGGTCGCTGAGATGGGTTTCGAATTCAGCAAAATCAACAGGGGGACTAAGTAATGGGGTAAATAACGCGGCCATTTGAAGTAAGAACTTGGCTGATGATAATCATGTGTTTTTCAAGTTGAGGGCTTGAGGCTGGGGTTTTCTTGGGTACATCATCGTTTCTTAGCTGAGATACCCAATACAGTCGTTATCATATACTTGTTTACTTGTTTGGACTCAATTTACCATGGTTGATTATTGACGGTCTGGCCGCTCAAAACCAGGTACTGTACCTCCATTGCCGCACTCTCCCAAATACACGATGACCTAGGTACCAGGTAGGTGGCCCCATCAACGGCGGTCGGGCAAAAAATAGCATGTACCTATTGAGTTATCATTTTCACGTCTTCAATGGAGGGTTGATCAAGCTATTATTCACTTGATACTAAAAAAAGCCCAGCCTGTTAATAGACCCCCTTGTTCATCTGAATCCACGCGAGTTTAGATTCAGTTACGGCGGAGTTTAAGATGGAAAGACCACACTTGGGCACTGACGTAACTTTTGATGTAATAAATAAATACTTGGTCCGTCCCTTCTTCTTCCCAATTTCCTTCAGGTACCAAACATCCGAGCGATAGCCATCAGACACAACCTTGGAAGCAGCACAAACCGTCCACCGATCAATTTTTTCCAAAAATTCATTCTCCTCATTTGTCTAGGGAAGATTTCAACCATCACACCACCACCGGAAAGCAACGCAATGCCTACGCAGCCGCCGCCAGAACAGGAGACGGCGAGGACACGAAGGATGAATGCCTTGTTTTTTGACAAGAGCTCGAGCGGATGGTTCGGCGTCTCCAGCGTCAAGTTCCGCGTTGGCGCCCCGCCGCTTCGCCCTCTCCCGGTAGAGAGCGTCTACAACGCCCGGTTTCCGCCGCTAGAAGGCCTAGGCTTTATCGAAAAGGCCAAGGAAGTTTTGGCTGCGAACGGTCTTGGGGACGACGAGGATGCCGACGTCAACTTCATCGGCCGAATGGTTCCCGGCGAGCCCTGGACCACACAACCCACAATCTTGATTGGCACGCAATGGCTCGACAGCTCCCCGAAGGTCTGGGAGACAATTGCCATCCAGCTCAAGCGATATGTCGACGAGATGGCTGCTCCTCACGGCTTCGACGTCGCCATCGAAATCATGGCCCCCGAACTCATTCAACCCAAATACATCTCGCCAGCCCTGGACGAAAACTTACCCAAACTATCGGAGGACTGGCCCACGATCAAGGATGAGGTGGTTGGGATTCTGGAACTCTTTCCCGCCACGGCCTCGCACATGACCACCATCTCGCTCTTCAGGCTTGGATATGATGAGTTGGTTACCAAGGCAAATCCAATGACCGTGTACGTCTCGCTCGACTACGAATCCGATCAGCTAGGGTGGGACCCCGTTGTCCAAGAGATTCAGTGCTATCTCGACGGGTTCGAGCACGACCTGCATGTTCACCTCGAACACAATGTCTTGAACCATTTTGCCTTTCCTCTGGTCGCTCCAAACTGGGACGAGGCGAAAATTGAAATACAAAACCCCCGCTTTGGCTTCCAAGTCAACCCACAGTACCAGACCGCGGTCGGTCCTGGCGCTGACATCGGGGCGGCACGGTACATAACAAGGGACGACCAACACCAAGTCAGCCCTCTTCTCGGAACTCTGGGTTGTTATCTCGAGATCCAACGCGAAGGCACCCCCGGCTGGACCAAGGTAGCATTGACAAACTACCACGTAGTCCGCCCAGCACTTGACGGATACCGCCTGGGCGCGGGGAGCACAGCAGGCGCGGGATCGGTCCGGAAGGCACCCGTTCCCGGTTCCGCCCTGTGGCGAGCAGACTGCGACGGATTTGGCCCCAAGGGGATGCAAGATCGAGCCCTGATAGAGCACCCACGCGACCCAAGCACAACTTTGCCGTTAACGAGCTGCAGAAAGCCTTCGCGCGCGACCCTAGCCCTGAAACGCAGAACGACCTCGACGACAAGATTGCCTTCTTCGACCAGGACAGGCACCTGTTCGGCAAGGTCTGGGCG
This sequence comes from Chaetomidium leptoderma, assembly GCA_033296705.1. NCBI lineage: Eukaryota > Fungi > Ascomycota > Sordariomycetes > Sordariales > Chaetomiaceae > Chaetomidium > Chaetomidium leptoderma. Next base: position 35,460 of record MU856884.1, on the reverse strand, counting down.
GGATCAGGCTACACGCGGCGCACCAAGACCAACGGCCGGCTAGATTGGGCATTGATCGAGCCAATCTCCCAAGATCGCGTCAAGGGGGGGCAGGGCCAGGGCCAGGGCATCAATGTGCTGCCGGACCGTGACGAGTGGAAGTCGACGCAACTGCTCCCTCGATATATGCCCTATTCGCCGACCTTCGGCACCCCCCTCAAGCCTCCGCCGGACGGGAAGAGGAATCTCGACCAACTTGGCAAGGACGATCTCGGGTACAAAATCGGGACGAGCACAGGAGCCACCGTGGGGGTTTTCAACAGCGTCCAGACGGACTGCAAAATCGGCGATGAAAAGTACATGGGCTTGAAGAATCCGTATTCGACCGAGTACACCTTTATCGGCCACGCCCACCACAGTCCCGACGGACGTTTCGGCGACTTTGGTGATTCGGGCGCCGTGGTCTTTGACGAGGAGGGCAGGGCACTTGGCCTACTGTTTACTGGACAGTCTCCCAATCAATGCCCCCCTTATGGCATCAATTTTGTCATCCCGATCGAGGATGTATTTGAGGATATCAAGGCTTTCTCCAAGGGCAAAATCACGGGCGTCCGGATCGCCAATCCCTAGGATTGATCCGTCCGCGAAAAAACTTGATCAAGATCATCATAGCTAGCTAGCTGCACGGTAAATAAAATCCATTAAAAAACTTTCCCAGTATGTTTCGGCAGTAAGTACCCAAACCACCTAGGCTGCCCGTCGCCCCCCCCCGCCCCCCCTCTACGGCTTCCACCGGAAGTCGGGATGCTTCCAGTCGAGGTCCTGAATCTCCTGCTGCGACATGCCCGCGAGCTCCTCCTCGGCGCTGCGGCCCTCGCGCTTCTTGTTGTCCCACTTCATCCAGAACAGCGTGGCCGTGGTGACGAACAGGATGCCGCAGCACGAGGCCAGATTGAGGCCGTTGCCGATGGGGTAGTTGGGGCCGTCCCAGGGGAGATAGCTCCACGTGGCGATGAGACCGCCAATGTTGCCCATCATGACTGAGAAAAGAAGAGAGTAAAACGGTTAGAAAGGAGTCTTGACATAAAACATTTCTTTTTGGAGTGAGGAGGAGGAGGAACTCACCATTCATGCCGATCGCGCTGCTGCGAGCCGTGTCGGAAACGACGTTGGCGCTGACTTGCGAGTTCGATAGGGGGCCGAGAGCAAATGTCGAGCTGGACAGGAGGAAGGTGGCGGCGTAACGGGCCGTGGAATTGGTGGTGCCGAGGAACATGCTGTAGCCGATAATGACCATCGGCGTGCAGGCGATCATGACGATTTGGCGCCTGTCCAGGTACCAGCTGATCAGGGGCAGAATCAGAGTGAAGAGTCCGCCGACCACGTAGGGGGGCACTGTGAACAGCTGCTGCATGATCGTCGACTTGTCCGGGTAAATGGCGCGAACAATGGTGGGGGCGAAGAAGGCCAGGCCTTGTACCGTGATGTTGTCGAGCAGGAACATGAACGAGGTAGCCAGCGTGACGGGGCTTAGGATGCCCTTCATGAGCTTCTTGGTGTCCATACGGTCGAGCACCTCGGTGGTGGCGACGCGCTCCGACTTGATTCGGGCAATGGCGAGCTCCTTTTCCTCTTGGGTGAGCCAGCTCGCAGTCTCGGGCCGGTCGGTGAGAGTCAAAAAGCTGGAGGAGTACGGGGGTGTTTAGCACGCGGGTCCGGGTCGGAGACGGCACAGTATCTGAACATGGGACTAACCTGATGAGAGAGAGGCCAATGGTGATGATACCCTCAATGGCAAAGATCATGCGCCAACCGTGCAGGCTGCCGAAATGATCGAGGCTGAGGATGGCCGATGCCAGGAGGCCGCCAAAGGCGCCGGCCAGGGGGGCCATGACGATGTAGAGCGACAGGCGGAAGGTGAGCTCAGAACGGCGATACCAGCGAGACAGGTAGTACGCAATGCCAGGCATCATACCAGCCTCGAAGATGCCGAGCACGAAGCGGAGGCCAGCAGCCTCGGCAAAGTTGTGTACAAAGGCCGTGAGCAACGAGCTGACACCGAAGCCGAGAGAAATGGCTGGGATGAACCAGCCTGGCCCGACCCACTTGCACATGATGTTGGAGGGGATTTCAAAGACGATGTACGAGATGTAGAAGACGGAGAGGAGGGCATTGTAGTCGTAGCCCTTCAAGCCGAGGTCCTTGTCTAGACCAGCGATTTTGGCGTTTCCTGTACAACGAAACAGTCAGGAACAGGGTTGCATTGCCGCACTCAGCCCGCGGAGCTTCTTCTTACCAATATTCGCCCTGTCGATGAAGCAAAACAGATAGAGAAGCGCGATAGTCGGGATAACGTACAAGTCCAGCTTCCTACGAAGCCTGGCCTCGGCCTTGGGATCGAACTGGACTTGGGATTCACCGAGCCTGGGCCACCACCTGGTTAGTATCTACCGGACACAGCACATCTGGGATTCTGACGGCCGAGGCGTGGGTGGTCTCACTGGTCCGCGGCAACACGGCCTTTCTCGGTGTGGTCGACTGCGGCCTTGGAGGAGTCCGGCGACGGGGATCTCTTCTCGTCGGCCATGGCGGTAGCCATTATGAGGTGGGGGGGATCACCGAGTGCTGGGACGGCGTCGGTTTGGCAAGGGCTCAACTCAACTCGGGCTGATCGGTTGGAGTGGTGCGAGTGCAGGGAGAGCGAGCAGAGAGAGGTCCAAAATGGAGGAGCACCGGTCTCCCTTTATCTGCGGACTCCCTCCTCCCCCTGCGACGGTGATGACGGCTCTTGCCCAGCCCTGCCTGCCTCCACCATCCCCAAGTTCCAGTCCCCAGTTCCAGTCCCGGGCCCAGTCCCAGGCCCAGATCCGTTGCGATCCCCGATGGAAACCCCATGGGGGAGCGCAAGCCTTTGGCGGCAAGTGGGCGCAAGTGGGCGCAAGTGGGCGCAAGTGGGATCACGGACCGTTGATGGTGTTCACGGCAGTCTGCGTCGGCAAGGCTCAGGGCGTTGGAGCAGGGGCACATGTGACGCAGGCCAGGACAAGGGAGCGAGAAAATTCGAGGCTCCAGACTTTCGGGAGGCCCCGCCACGGCGCTGTTGCTGGTTGCGGCAAGCACGCCCGCTCGAGGCCCTGTCGCAGAATGAGGGCAACCCTGGCTGTTCCACTGGCCCGGGGATGAAGGTTCAAGCGCCAACGCAGCTTGCCAAGCCAGTGACCCATCCCAAAGAAGCGGGCCCACTCAGCGCCTTACCCCAACCTGTGGGCCTGTTTCCCCGCTGTTCTAGCCCGAATACAGCCGAACTGTCACCCCAGCAGGCCCGGCTCGTGGGACACGGCAATCGCTGTGCTCCACGCCAAGTCTTCCACTATCAATCACAAATCTCTGTGGAATTAGTGTGGATGGACATCGTCCACAAGACTCCATTTCGAACCCCATCTACAACCCCGCGTTTCCAGCGCGTGGTGTCTCTCGAGGCTCCATCTACGGTGTGGGCAAGCTTCCGTCACCGACGCCGCTTCTTGGCATCATCTCCCCCCTATGGAGTTTCTCGCCCCCCCCTTTTGTTTTCGTACTTATGCACTGGGTGCTTTATCCGACCTCGCGCCGACAAACAAACAAGCCACCATGACACCGCCAAGTCGCGCGCAAGTTGGCCCTTGACGTCAACCTCTCGGTGAAGCGGAGGCTGCCATGTGTGCGAATTGGAGACTTGATCCGACTCAATTTGCCGTGCTTGCTCCGATGGTCCCTGCGATGAATACCGCTGGCCAGTGGCGTAACAAAACAACCACCAGCTCTTCTTGAGAGGAACCTGATGGGTCCGTATTTCTGGTGGGCCGCATCAATGGCAGAGTTCTGGGGACCACGGCCAGCAGAGAGGAGCAGGCCTCGCAGGCCTAGCCCTTCTCGGACATTACCACCGGGGCTGTGGACAGTGGAGGCGAGCAATATTGGATTTGTCAAGGAACACCGCACCCTGACCCAAGATGCGGCTGATGGCCCAAGGATCTTGACTCGTGCCCGCGAAGTACCAAGTTACACCCCAAGCCCTGAGGATGTTCTGCGTTTCAAAACAAACTGAGAAGAGTTTCAGTTCGACCTCGAGCACCAACAATGCAATGAAAGTCGACTACCGGGCCCTCAACACTCCAACAAAGACGGCTGAAAACAAGGCAAGTGAGACCGTTCACTACTGTCACAACCGCTACCTTAGCTATAAATAGCCGTATTTGCCCCTAACAGTGTGGGATCGAAAACGTCGGAACGCATTCCAAGCCCTTGGGACCCGCCCCCGCTTACACTATAATAGAGTTCAACTCCCGCTCCGTGAGCCGGTCTTGGTATCTGCGTACCTTAGACGCTATCTGGAAGTGACTCGCGCGGCTCATCACCAGCGGCGTCACCCGGAACTGATACATTCAAAACCCATTCCAAGCACACACAACATCGGATGGACAGTGGGAGAAAATAAGGAATTGCCACCGCAGTCCTCCAAATACAGCCCATCACCGTCAGGTATCGAGCAATGGGTTATAAGGGGCAGTCCGAAGAGGCAATCTCGCTCACTTCACATCCAGCGGTATTGGCTTTCAGACCAACCCAACACCAACGGGCTGTGAATCAAGACAATCATTGGGTTTGGCCATTGACGGTGGGCACCGAACTCGATCGTCAGAGATAACTCTTCGACATGCCGTGAACGCTATCTGACGATGTAATTTACCTTGAGCGCGGCGCGACCTGCTCCTGATGCCGAGTCACTTCGACACTAAAGGCAATGCTAACCACCGCCGTTATCTCACCACCCGAGGTCAGTTAGAAATATTCAATGGTAGAGAAGGGACTAAAAGGCCATTTTCCATGGCTACGTGCCTAAGTCTCCAGACGAACGGCCCATACTTCTCGAACTGCGACAGGTGGTGGACGCAACTCCCGTTCTGAACGGGAGGTTGGTGGAAGCTGGACCCAAAAATGCCCCGCATTTATTATGTCGATGGACTGAGGAGTGAGGACTCGCTGCCAGGTGGTCGTGGGGTTGCCGTGGTGGGGCACTCCGCATTTGGGCCCCTGTTCACAGCTGAGTGACAGCTCCGTCAGCTGGCCTGCTCTCGTGCCGCGCCTCTCGCCTCGTTGGAATTCCATCTCGGTCCACTTTGACGTTGGGCATCCCGCATTACGTCGCCGACAACCGTTCTTGTCCGTCCATCCCGCCCTTCAGTTTCTAGTTTTGTTGTTCCCAACCACCAACACCACGTTAGACACAGTTCAACAGATCTTCGCATTCCCGCGCGACGGAGCTGACACCATGTTCGACATCTTCCCCAAGCTCCTCTCGTACGTCATCGCACCGCACCCTATGGAGTGGCATCTAAACTGACCGCAACAGCTCCGTCGCAGCATTCCTCTTACCGCTCTTCGCCAGCTACAAGGCCCTCAAGACGTCAGACCCGGCCCAGTTGACGCCATGGCTGATGTACTGGGTTGTCCTCGCCTGCGTGCTCCTCGCTGAGTCGTGGACCGAGTGGTTCTTGGTCTGGTCCGTACTTCCCGCCTAACTCCTCCAACTCCCTCAACCCCCTAACCACCGTCCCCAGGATCCCCTTCTACGCCTACATCCGCTTCCTCTTCCTCCTCTACCTCGTCCTGCCCCAGACCCAAGGCGCCCGCCGCATCTACGAGGACTACGTGTACCCGCAGTTCGAAGAAAACGAAACCGCCATCGAAGAGTTCATCGCCTCGTCCGCCGACCGCCTCCGCAGCGCCGGCATCGCCTATGTCAAGCGCGCCATCGACCTGTTCAAGACAAACGTCCTCGGCCTCCCACCGTCGCCGCCGCCCGAAGCAGCCGCTGCACCCGAACGCCAAACCGCACAGTCCTACACCCAGACCCTGCTCGCGCGCTTCACCCTACCATCGCCCCGCTGGAACCCGATCCCCAGCGGCCCTCCCGCAACCACCGGCGGGCTCACAACCGATTTCTACAACCTCCTCGCCTCGGCCGTCACCGCCAGCAGCACCACCACCACCAGACAACCACCCACGGCTAGTGCCGGCGGGGGCGGGGGCGGTGGCGGCGGCGGCGGCGGCATGATAATCCCCGACGCGATCCGCGCCGCCGGCGCCGCCGCCCGCACGGCCTTTATCCAAGCCCAACGCGAGCGCCTGCGCTTTGTCATGTCGGCGCTGGACAAGGAAGAGGCGGCCGCCTCCGAGGCGGAGGAGGAAGCGGGTACTACTGCGCGCTCACCACCTCAGCCTCAAGAGGGAGGAAATGGGGGAGGAAATGGGAAACGGAGGTCCCTTAGCGAGCACAGCGTTGGTAGTGGTCTTAGCAAGAGCCGGTCGGAGGGGGATTTTGAAAAGTTGGATGCGCCTAGTGGCGGGGAGGAGGAGGAGGATGATTCGGTTAGGAGGAGGGGGAGGAGGGAGGGGGGGGGGGGAGGGGGATTGGAGATGGGGGCTGGGGGAGGGGGGTGGATGCCCTGGGGTTGGGGTGGTGGTAGTAGTGGTGGCGAAGCGGGGAGGAGTTCTGGGGTTGAGAAGTAATCGTTGTTTTCTTTTCTTTTCTTTTATGGCCATGGCATGAGATGGCAAAGAGTTGGATTTCCTTCTTTTCCGGGATACAGTTACGGGATACGGGGTGGGCTATGGGTGCTGGACTGGCGTTTTACTCTGGGTCAACAACTTTTTACGCACGGTTCGGATACACAGGTCGTGGTTAGACCTCGCGACATGGCGCTCATTCTGAGGATAAACTTGGAAAACAGAAACCGGTTGTGCTTCCTCTCGCTGGTGGTGTTTAGTGGTATGTGATTTATGTACAGTGTGTGTATACAATAATGTACAGGTCGCCAGACCGGGGCCCCATGATGTCTGATACCTCTCTACTTTATCCACCCACCCACCCGAACATCATGATTTCGCGCCACACATGGCCGTGTCATTTCTTTTACAACCCCCTTCCCGCACTCCCATCACATCCTAGACGCCGCCCTGGCCGGCTGGTACGGATACGCGGGCTCGGTGTCCTTGCGCGTCCATATTTGGCGGCGCTTCTTGTTGACGACGTGCTCGACCCACAGCTCCTGGCACTGCGCCTTCTTGAACTCGCGGATGAAGCGCGGGTCCCACAGCTCGGACGCGATGCCCAGGTCCTTGCAGCACCGTAGCAGCGCGTTCGACTTGCACCCCTCGCCGGCCGTCGGGATCGTCTCCTCGGAAAAATACTGGCACTCGCCGCGGGCCTGGGCGATGAATCTAGACAGGACAGGACAGTCAGTATATATATATATATATAGAACTGGGGAGGAGTGGAAGAGAGGGACTTTCTTTTCTTTTGAAAGAAAGAAAAAGGAAAAGAAAAAGAAAACACGTACCGGCCGTGCACGACGAGTGCGTACTCGCGCGTCACCACCTTCTCGCCCACCACCAGGTCCCCGCGCGGCGCCAGCCCCCATCCGCCGGGGCCAAACGCCTGGTTCAGGATCCGCCGGTACTTGATCTCGGGCAGGTAGATGATGCCGTCGGGCTTGACCTCGATGTCGAGCGGGTCCAGCGGCTGCATCAGCATGGCGGCCGTCTCGGGGCTGAAGGGGGTCGTGGAGAGGCCGTGGAACGACGACGACCAATCGATGGCGGCGCCATTGCCGTTGTTGGCGCCGCCGCCGCCGCTGAGTGCGGCGGTAAATGCGGGGGAGGGTACTACGGCGGTGCCGCTGCTGCTGCTGCTGCTGCTGCTGCTGGTTTCGGGGGTGGGGATCTGGGCGGCCAGGGCCGGGTCGACGTCGGCGACGGTCGCGGCTTGCGGGATGGCGGCCTGCGGGTCGATCACGCCGTTGACGCCGCTCGAGGGGGAGATGGGGCGCTTCGTCACGGGCGGGATGCGGCTGCGGGATGAGGGTGTTGAGGACGCGGCGGTTCGGGGTTTGGGTGTGTAGGACGACGAAGAGGCGGCGCGCGCCAGCTGTTTGAGGATGGGCGATCGCCTGGCGGGAGATCGGAGCAATTGTATGCTTGGGGATGCTACCCGCATCGGGTGCAATGCTTGGAGGGCGCGGGACCTCATGTTTTCGAGGTGTTGACGGGGTGGTGTTGGAGGTTGTGTGCATCTGGAATTTCCCCCAAGTCGTCAAGGTAGGTACGAATTGAAGCTTGGGCGTCTTGGCGTGCGCAAGGGTGTAAATACCTATTCAAATATCCTTCTCTCTGCCAACAATTTTCGAGGCACCGTCAGTTGCATTCAAAGAATCGAGTCTCATAAACCAAGTTCCAACCGGTCTCCGTATCGTACATTGACAATTCTGTTCTTGGTGTTACAAATTCAGGTCTCTGTTGGTGTCTGTCACGTATCCTTCATGTCGGTCCGCTTGTCGTTTCCCTGCACCTTCCAGCACTGTCGGAACTGCTCCATCTAACCCCCCTCGCATTCTCGTGAGTCGCCATCCACGGGCTGGAACTGGAATTCGAGAAATCCCACATACCTCATCTTTACAGGCTCTCCAGTCCTTCTTTTCATAGTAACAGTCGGTCAATTTTGCATTCTCATCTGTCGTGGCATCTGTTAGTTTGCGGGGCCAGTAACAAACGGAACGGGAAGTCCATTGGGGCCATTGGGGGGATCCGGGATCAATCCTCTTCTACCCGAAACCTCTCACGTACATACCTGCGCAGCCGGTGCTGAAAATTCGCTTGTCCCTGTACGATTGTGGCGTTGGATGAGCAAGAGATTCGTGTCGAGGAAGGGCTTCACCGCGGCAAGAAGCAAGGAGCAAGGAGCAAGCAGCTTGCTACCACGCCAAGGACTGCATCAAACACTCACCACTCATCCGGTTCATCATCGTCCACCGCAGCAGCAGGTGTCTGCTGCTCTGGCTTCGGCCGATTGTCCTCCTTTGACGTTGTTGATCCCATTGGGTCCGAAGAGACGGTACGACTTGTCTCTGCCATTTTTTGCTGAAGGTTGTTTTCGGGATTTCGGGTGGCCGAATCGGAGCACGCATTTCACTCTTCACTCCCGGTCATTTTCGCGCATCGGGAACCTGAGTCAACAAATTAACAACAACCCCATACCAAATTGAGAAATCGAGATGGCACCGCGAAAACTCAACGTTCTGGTTTACACCGGTATGGACAACCCCTTCGGTCCCCGCCAGCCTCATACTTTGGACTAATTTATCTTTAGGGACCGGATCAACCCTCGAATCTGTCCGGCACTGCATCTACTCGCTGCGCCGGTTGCTCGGCCCCAACTATGCCGTGACCCCCCTCACCGAGTCGGCACTCCTCAAGGAGCCCTGGGCTCCCACATGTGCTCTCCTTGTCTTTCCTGGCGGCGCTGATCTGGGTTATTGCGGTGTTCTGAACGGCGCCGGCAACCGCAGCATCACCCAGTTCATCCGCCGCGGCGGAGCCTACCTCGGATTTTGTGCCGGTGGCTACTACGGCAGCCGCCGCTGCGAGTTTGAGGCTGGCAACCCGGCGCTGGAGGTCATCGGAAGCCGAGAGTTGTCCTTTTTTCCCGGGACATGTCGCGGTGGCGCGTTCAAGGGGTTTGAGTACCATAGCGAGAGCGGTGCAAGGGCTGCCAACATCTCTGTGGCAAAAGACGCCTTCCCCGAGTCGATATCCCTCCCCGACGAGTTTCGGTGCTACTACAACGGCGGTGGCGTGTTTGTAGACGCCGGGAAACTGGCCGCCGATTCTACCAACATTCAGGTCCTCGCAGAGTATACCGAAGAGCTTGCAGTCGAATCTGGGACGGCCAAGGCTGCGATAGTGTACTGCAAAGTTGGGGAGGGAGCGGCAATTCTCACCGGGCCACACCCCGAGTAAGCACTGTATTTCTCTTGTCGTTTACCACCAACTAACCTAGGTAGATTCGACGCTGTCAACCTCAGCCACCAATCCGATGTCCCGGCGTACGACCAACTCATCGAGGCACTCAAGGAAGACGAGGAGGCACGAACCTCCTTTTTGAAGGCCTGCCTCACAAAGCTCGGCCTTGAAGTCAGCCAGGGAACATCGCTCGTGCCAAGTCTGTCCAAGATTCACCTCTCTGCGATTCATCACACCCATGTCAGCGAGATGCTGCGCTCATTTGACGACATCATCACCAAAGAAGCTGGCGAAGAGTACATCAAGGGTGGCAATGACTTGTTTCATCTCGAGAAACCGGACTCGAGGTGGTCTTTGGCGGCGCTGAGTGAGGCCCTATCAAGCGAGTTCGACGCCTCAAAGAAAAAGACCGGCCGCGGCTCCCCAGATCCCACCGCAGACTACAGCCACGTTCCGAAGCGTATCGTCTCCCACGAGGACGCTTGGCCGGAACCAAAGGAGACACCGTACTTTAACCACGCAGCCTACTACTCGAGCCTTCGGGAGTTCAGAGCAAAGGAGCCCGAAGCGGAGACATGGGGCGACTTGCTGATGTACGGCGAGGTCGTGACGAGCACCAATACTCTGCTTGAGAAGTGAGTAGTCCTCCGAGTGTCATGGGAGACCAATTGTCTAACAAACACCCCCTAGAAATCACCACCTCCTCTCCAAGCTACCCACCGGGTTCACCCTTGCTGCGACAACCCAAGTGGCCGGCCGGGGTCGAGGCGCGAACGTCTGGGTTGCGCCCCCGGGATCTTTGATCATGTCAACCGTCATCAACCACCCCGCCCACTACGCAGCATCCCGGCCCATCGTGTTCATCCAATATCTTGCCGCTCTCGCCACCGTTGAAGCAGTTAAATCCTACGACGAGGGCTACGCGGACGTGCCCATCAAGATCAAGTGGCCTAACGACGTCTACGTCAGGGATCCGAAAAAACCAAACGAAGTTTCGTACGTAAAGATTGCAGGAATCCTGGCCAACTGCGCCTACTCGTCAGGGAATTACCAGGTGGTCCTCGGAATCGGCATCAACACCAACAACGGCCGCCCGACCACCAGCCTCGATGCCCTTCTACCCTTACTCGAGGGCGGGAAAAAGCTCGAACCCTTCCGCATAGAACGGCTGCTCGCTCGGATCCTGACACGTCTGGAGGCCCTGTACGGCGAGTTCTGCCGCAACGGCTTCTCACGAGAGCTGGAGGGCAAGTACTACCAGCACTGGCTGCATACGAACCAGATCGTCACACTCGAGGCCGAGGGCGGGGTCAAGGCGCGCGTGGTCGGCATCACGAGGGACTGGGGCATGTTGATGGCCGAAGAGGTGGCGGGGGACGGCATCAATGGCGCGCTGAGGTCGACGGGCAAGGTGTGGGCGCTGCAGAGTGACGAGAACAGCTTTGACTTTTGGAGGGGCCTCCTCAAGAGGAAGATCTGAGACCGCCGTTTCTGAATCGCGCGGGAAGAGGGCGGGGTGGGTGTCATTGGCTGGGTTGGGGTTCGAGCACGGTCCTTGATACCGAGCGACCGATGGGCCCGCCTCGGGGGAGGGGGGGGGGTTCGTCTGAAGCGAATCCTGACCCGTGCGCTGTTAGTGATCCTCGCGAGAGATATCAAGACTCGAGATACGGTTGGGCTAGACAAAACTCGGACAGAAAGAAGAAGACGGAGCTCTGACCTTCTTCCCCGCAATGTGCCGTGAAGTGGCTGCTTGGGACCGTTACATTTGCGGGGAGACGCCTGAGTGAGCCAGACCCATGCCTCTCCCGATCTGGACAATCCCAAGAGATCTTCTCCGATGAAGATGCCATTTCCGGCGCGGGACTGGGCTGGGGACGTGGGTGGCCCAGCAGTTACACCCATGACCCCAGTTCCATTTGGCATTGTCAAGACACATCTCCCAGCTTGTACGATTCGAAGGTGCGTGCTAACTGACAACTCGTGGAGGGAACCAAAAAAAAGACACCAGAAGCGGCACAGTTACGTCCCGCTAACCTACATGCCGACCCGTTGCTGCACCCCAGACCGTCCGTCATTGACCAAACATGGTTGACGGCTCGATCCCAAACAAGCAGGGGCCATTGCGTCCGTCGCATTCAGAAGGTCTGTGACATCGCGGGCCTGCGATGTCTTGAGGGTGATGAGCGAAGCAGTTCATGGCTCCGTCCTGTCACTGGACAAGCGTCCGGACAGACCAGGTAGAATGGTGAGAGCTTTCACTTACCTCCATTCCACCACTTCAGCCAAGACGTGTCGATTCGGGCCGCCTCGGAGGTCGATACCGCCGTGTGACGGCAAATACCAGCGGGAATCGAGTCTCAGCTGCCCACCACATATTAAGGGAACCAAGCAAGGCCTCCCAATGACGCCAACGTGGTGCTTTCTACAGGCAGCGCTACCGGGCGTCCGCGTGCCCGGCATTGACCTGTCTATTTCCCTTGTCGAGAGTGACACCTCGCCAGTCCCCGTCCCCGCGCATGCTGTATTCTGCCTCAATCCCGCTGCAGCACACGCCGGCTGCCGCTCCGAGAGCCAATCATGCCACGCGGTGGTCCTGCACGAGGTGCTTTGCGTCCCGTGTTGACAGATGCAAAGCATGGCGGGATACTTGCAGTTGTCCGCTAGTACGGTCTGTTCCGTTCCCGGGCGTGGCCTGGTATGGCACGGATCAGGCAGGTGTGTGCGGACGGACAATCTGAGTTGATAACCTTGGCGGCACTCGTCTGCTATTTCGGACTCGGGAGCTGGGGAAGTCAAATAGAGAGAGGTGGTGCCTGTTTAGTTGGCTGTGGTTTTCTCTGTTGTTTTCGAATCTTGATCCCCGACGTTCAACATTGGAGTTCACCTTCAAGACAATACGGACTTCAACAGTCGCGGGTCAACCAGCGATATACAGCAACTGTCTGAAGGGACACCAATCGATGAACAGGTGGCATATCGCGGACCTGGAGTGCCAGGCTGAGCACCACACCTAGAGTTGCGGGTCAAAATGTCCCCAGCAGTGGTCACGGAGACGGGCTACACAAAGTTCAACCTCAGCTACCCAGCGGCGATGGCCAATGCCACGGCTGTGTCAGATTCGGACCGAGTAGACGACGTAGCCATCCCTTCTCTCCAACTCCTTTACACGATGACATGACCATGGCCCTAACCCAGCCAGGCCTCCACCATCCCGGGCGTCCTCTTCGGCATACTCGTCCCTCACATAGTCTGCACCCTCTTCATCGCCGCCCGAACCTGGTCGCGCCTCTTCCTCCTGCGGAAATGGTTCCTCGACGACACCCTCATCCTCCTCGCCTGGACCTTTTCAACAGCCGTCTGCATCATCTACACCATCTCCACCCAGCAGTCCCGCCACGACCACGACCCCCATGATTACGCACCCCCCTCCTCCTCCTCCTCTCCAGAACCGAGCGCAATCCGCACCTACACCTCCCTAATCCTCTACCAACTAACCCTCCTCCTAACCAAACTCTCCATCCTCGCCTTTTACCACCGCATCTTCTCCCCCTCCACCACTTCTAGTTCTCCAAAACCACCACCATCATCATCATCATCACCATCATCATCATCAGCGACAGCAGCAGCAGCAGTAACCCTCGAAAGAACCCTAACCCGCCTCACAACCCAGCTAGTCCTCCTCTACGGCCTCCCCCTACTCGCCCTGAGCCTCCTCCAATGCCACCCGACCGCAGGGCAGTTCTTTGGCCGGCGCATGGACAAGTGTGTCGCGTTTGCGCCGCTGCTCGTCGCGTCGACGGCGCTGCATACCGCCACGGATGCCTGGCTGATTGTGTTGGTGGTGCCGTGTGTGTGGCGGCTGGCGGGCGTGTCGCCGCGCCAGCGGGTTGTGTTGGGGGGTGTGTTGAGTCTGGGGGTGTTTGTTATTGTGGTTGGGCTTGTGAGGTTGAGGGTTTCGTTGGGGGGGTTGGGTGCTGCTGCTACGGCCCCCGCTATTGGTGGTGTTGATGGGGGCAGGAGGGTGGCGGAGACGCTGGCGTTTTTTGTCTTGACTGTGTTGGAGTTGGATGTGGCGCTTATTTGTGCCAGTGCGCCGACGCTGAGGCCGGTGTTGGTGAGGGTTTGGCCGAGGTTGGGGATGGGGGAGCAGAACCTGCGGCAAGGTGGTGGTGGTGGTGGTGGTGGTGGTCGGGAGGGGAGTGTGGACTTGACGAGTGGGGTGAGCTATCATGGGTATCCGTGGACGAGGAATGCGACGCCGGTGGGGAGTAAGAATACGAGCGTGGTGGATGTGGGGGTGCAGGGGGCGGGTTCAGTGCCGCCGGTGCCACCACCGCCGCCTGTGGCGATGTTGATGCATCGGACGCCGACTACGCTGAGTCTGAGGAGCTTTGTGAGCGGCATAACGCTGAGAAGTTGGGGGAGGCTGGAGGGGGAGGACAGGACGGGGCTGCTTGGGGATGAGAATCAGGGGGCGGCGGATGGGGTGGCTTCGAGGAGGAGGAGCTCGGTTGGGTATGAGGCATACTATGAGCAGTTCGTTGGGGACGAAGGTTCGGTAGAGAAGCGGGGGAGCCGTTGCGGAGCAAGAGCTGAAGCAAGACACAGCCGGGGAAGCCAGTGCTATAGCGGAAGGTGGGGAGACAGCCAGGAGAGCTTTGTCTTGGGGGTAAATGACCCGCAGAGTCCGAAGCGGCTGAGCCCAGTATCAGGGCTGAGCGAGGTCACGAAGGCGGAACTAAGGAGGCACGGGAGCAACGACGAGAAGGAGGTCGTCGACTAGCTAGAGTTGGTGGAAAAGCTTTGTTGACTCTATATCACTGTTGACGGCTTTTAGGGGGCGCAGGCGGATGGATAGGGGGAAAGGGAGAAATACCCGAAGAAATGCTTATATTTCCACAATACAGTAATTGATAACTTACTTAGTGTCATGAACAAGTCATCCTATCCTCTGCGATTGGTGTCCTCAACTTACTTGTGCTTGAGCAAAAGGGGTGTTGAAAAGGGGTAATTGACAGCTGCAGCCCGCAGCCCGCAGCTGTCACCAGATGGCTGGTTGTTGACCTCTACCTACCTAGGCAGTCTCCCAGGCACCTTCCAGCTTCTCACTCTCGCAGATTTCAAGTTTTCACTTCTTCCATCCTCTGACTCACGATTGAGCCGGGTCAATTATTGACAGTTTGGCTGTTCCGGATTCAGGTTTCTCGTCCACAGCGTCGCCCCAGCAATTGATCCGAGACAGGGAGCTAGCTGTATTTTCGCATCGCATGAACCCGCGAGATCGGACCGCTCCCAGACACTCTTGGATGGAGCCCGGGACGTTGATCGTCCGAGCCAACGACCAGATCCTCGGCTTGGGGAGGGGGCCGGAACAGATGGCATGAGTGGGATTCTGAGTGTGCCTTTACACCTCCAAGACCTTACCTTATTAGCCAGGCAGTGGCATGTTCTCACGAGATAAATGGTTGTCTCGCCTAAGAAGAGAGAAGAGCCTCAAGTTGAGAGGGTTCAATTACAGAGTCCCTGCAGCGGCCGCCCCGTCCCACCATCCCGTCTGCCGTCACCAGATCTTCCCTTTTCGGCGTCTGTTGTTCATGCCTTGTCTTCAACTCCGGGCCGGGCGTGCAAGAGCCCCACATCCCGTCTCACCCTCCCCCGTCTTCCAGAACTTTGCGAGGAAGCACCCGGAGGCCGGTCAGAGCTTAATGAGCACACCTATGTCTGTCGATCGCCACGCTGTCGGCCCACCATCACCCGCTCGCACTGTCATGCGTTGAGCTTCCGTCAACACCACACATTGGCGTCATTCTGGCCATGGGCCCCGGTGCCGCTCCGGATGCTGCCTCTGCGATCGGCTTCCTGGTGTTGGAACCAGATCCTTATCCTACCACAGCGTCATGCCTAGTCCCTGTCAATCCCGCGCTCCCCACAAGGTTGGGAAAAGTCAATCTGGGATTTGCTCAAGTTAAACTCCTAGTAATATCTGGCCCATATCCCAAACGGCGGGGTTCTTCGCGTGTTTTTGCCTATGTTCAGATACACCCGGCTCGCCATCATCGACCTGCCGGTTCTGCTCCCATTTCTTTCCTCTGTAGGGGGGCAAGCTTCTCACGGTCCTTCCGCCGTCTCGGCCTCCACAATGAACCGGTAGGAGGATGCTGATTGTGCGGGCGTTGGTAACGCTCCTCTTGGGATTGGCAGTTGTGGTATATGGTGGCCATTCGCTGTCAAAACGAGATACTCAGAGACAGCTGTCTAGCGGAGGAAGACCAGAACGACCTGCGCAAGGACCTACACCACCCCCCTCACTACCACATGTTCAGAAATCAGGCAATGAGCAGAGGACGGCGAGAGACCGAAGGAAAAGGGATGGCGCAACATGCCAGGGGGGCGGATGCCCTCAGTCAACCTCTGGGCTGTAAGTCATTTGCCACTCTTTGCGATTCTAGTGCTGAAGGGAGTAGGCACAGTTCCCCGGTTCTACTACCAAACCCGACAACCATTCGCACACAAACAACTACCACCACGGTTACGTCTATTACGGGCACTGCAGAAACGAGAGTGGTTGCTCTCACAAAAGTTGAGGTCATTACAGTTATCGACCCTCTCAAACGGACACAAACCTCAACCGCGACAGCCACGTCGTTCTTCAACCGAGTTCGGGGGGTACCTGCGAAGCCCCGACAGGTTTTATCACCGTCGTCTCTGTCCGTACGACGAAGAGCCGAGACAACACGGCCTGCTCCCACTCAAGGCCCGCTTCCAAAGCCTGATGCTGTGTCAGGCGAAGTCCGGCGCACCAGGGGCGTCGAAGAGAAGCGAGCCGAGGTTACTCTCATCACAACGGTCACCGTTACGACCACCATCTCCACACGGAATGTTGTTACCGCGACCGTCACCACGACAGTTTTCTCAACCACCACCGTGGCTCCCAATGCCGAGACAACCGTTACCGTTATCGTCACGGTGTTCTTGCCATCGCCGTCAAGCACAACCACAGCACCAACCTCGCTTGGAAAAACAACCGCCTCGTTAGCCCCTAGCGATCCCATCACAGCCTCTACAGCCTCATCCTCGACACCAGACGTTTCATCAACAGAATCTGACTCTTCTTCTATCACATCAACCTTACCACCAACCTCTTCAGAAACCACACTCCCCTCAACCTCAACAATGACCACCGCGCCCTCAACAACCCCCTCATCAACAAGCACACCCCTCCCCCCGGCCCCGACGACATCCCTGGTATTCACAACCGCCCAAATAGCAGGCATCATCGCCGGCGCCGCCCTCTTCCTCTTCCTCCTGCTATTGCTAGCCGCCTTCCTCCTCCGCCGCCGCGCCCGGGCCCGCCGTCGCGCCCAAGCCCACGCCAACATCCTGCAGCAGCTCACCCCGCCAACCCCGCCCCCCCTTATTTCCCACCAGCCTGAACAACCCCAAGCCACATCTACTGCTGCTGCTCGGTCAGTGCCACCACCGCCGCTACCACAATCGGCTCCAGCACCCATCGTCCGCACCGGCCCTGGTCGTGGCCCTGGCCGTGGCCGTGGAGGAGGAGGAGGAGCTATCATCCCTCCTCGGCCCGGCCCCGGCCCTGGTCCCGTCTCAGGATCGGCTTCTTCTTCTTCAACAACAACTGCCTCGTCCCGCGGCGGACACTCGGGCTTGACCGGGGCGGGGGAGGTGAGGATTGTGATACGGCCTGCGCCGAGGAGGGCTGGGGGACAGGGTAGTACTGGTGCTCAGGGGCATAGTAATGATAACAATAATAGTTTCAACTTGTTGGTAGACGGCTCGGGTACTACTAGGACGGCGACCACGACCACGACACCTAGTCCGGATCGATCCGGGGGTTGGAGCGTGGCTGGTGAGCGCGGGAGTGAAGTTGATCTTCAACAACAGGGGCGGGATGGTGGTGGGGTTGGGGCTTGGTGGCGGGTGTGATGGGATGGGAAGAGCGTGCGATAGTCTGAGGTATGTACGTTGAGGAGTATATTGAGTTTTCCTGTTCTTGAAGGACTGGGGAGTTACGGCGTCTTGGAGATGATATCACGGCTTCTTTTTTTTTTTTTGGTTCATAGAGATGGCAATGACTGGCTAGATAGATTTGACTGGACGGGGTGATTTGTTTGGCACGTACAATACCACGCGCTAATAGCAAACCCCTAATTGAGTGCCTGAAGAGTGTTTCGATACAATCTTCAGAAGTTGTGTTACCCCTTAACTGGTGCCCCCCACAGACGACCCCCATGGTCCGTCCGCTCGGAGTGCCGACACCTGCGTGGAATGATTTGGATTACTTATCAGTAACTGCGTTGGCAAGAAGCCTGTGACGTCAAAAAATATTCAAGGCTTGTGGCATCATGTGGTCTGTGGTCCTGGACGGCTGTGTGATCGTCGTGGGATCAGACCGGGTCCCCGGTTGCGGGATGGATGCATCTGGCAAAAGAGTAACCAGCTAAAAAACCCAACCCTTCCGCGGCACCGCGCTTTAAACGAACCAGATGGAAGTTTGAGCCGAGATCCATGGACGCAACCTCCGAGAGGTGGAGGATTGAGCCGTTCAGGCAAAGGCAGGGTTCGCGGCCCCAGACCTTGGACTGACTGATAGAACACCCCCGTCAGACTTTTAAAATAATTTCTTCTGTCCTCATCTACGCTGGATGAGCCTTAACTCCTCTCCCCTCCACCCGTCTAGATGCTCCATTCCACCGGGCGAGTTGAGACGCCCGCCACTTCTCCGCCCACGAGATGTATGATACATATATTACAACAAGAACGGTGAACAGCGGGCATCCTGTGGCGCTCTAACCCAATGCCTTCAAAACGTCCCCCCACCGTAAATCTCAACCGCATAACGCCAGGCCTGCCCAAAGTCGAGTGAAGATGTGTGTACATGGGAAACCGCAGGGTTCGCCGCCCTGGCCCACACCAGCGGATTCGCCGTCGGGGGATCGTTTCCCGTCGCCATGTCGCTGGTAGATGTCGTCGCCTCGCACGGCCTCCACCTCTATCGGTGTATCGTCCTGCCGTGCCCGCCTTCTTCGTCCCAGCCTCGGATGTTTTCAGGACGGAAAAGGTCGACTGGAGGGAAGGAAGTATCCATCCGCTCTCACAAGGGCGGCAAGTAGGCTAACCATGGCGGTTACCTGTCCTTATAAACCTTGGGATTCCAACCCTCCTTCACCTCGGCCTCTTGCGCCGCCTTCTCTATCGCCGGCTTGACCTCGGCCTCGAGGCGTTCCCGGGCGCGCAGGATCTTGCTCTGCAGGTAGAAGGAGCCGCCCTTCTTGGGGTCGTTGCTGTCGAACAGGCGCTTGAAGCGCTCCATGACCTCCTCCACGTTGGCCTGGCCGGGCTGGGGCGGCTTCACGTTGAGGATCTTGCAGGCCTCGTCGAGCGTCATGCCGCTGCTGAGGCTGGCGAGCCCGGACGCGCCGCCGCCGTTGCCCGACTTGGCCTGGGCGCGCTGGTACTGGCTCGAGGCTGACGCTTGCTTGTAGGCTTCGGCGAAGGCACGGCCGACCACGCGCGTGCCGACGAGGACGACTTGGGTTATGAGGCGGTAGGCCTAGGAGAAGGGGAGAGAGCGTTAGTTTAAGCCAAGGAGATGAGATGCGGATGCGACTGGCGATGGTGTCTCATTATTAGGAGCTGCGATGCGCGGGAAGCGTCTTACCATGGTGTGCTATTTGCAAGCGCCGGCCGCCTTGCTAGCGTTCTTGTCGATATGGGGGAGTGCGCGGAGACGGCGTCGGTGTTTGCGGCCGGTCGTGATGTTTTTTCGAGAAGCCTGTGGAAACGGCGAATGGCATGACGGAGAGTCTCGCCTTTGGCTCAAAAAATTGTCGGCCAAAGACGACCCCTGCGCCGCCGATTCCCGGGGATTCTTCGGACGGCCTCGCCCCCTGCGCTTGGCGTGTCACATTCGCTGGCCTGGCAGCTGGCTCAAGCTCTCAACCAGCCGGCAGCGAAGGCTTCAGCTGTCATCCACCTCCTGGAGCCAGGCAGGCGTGGCAGGGCAATGGAGCCAGAGCTGAGCTTCTGACATTCCATGCGTAGATGCAAGATCGCAACTTTGACCAACGACAGACAGATCAGCCACACACTCATTGATTGACATTTCCTTCTCACGACGACCTTCAGCCGACCTTTCAGCCACGTACTGGCCACCAACTGCCCAGCGGCTTCCCGCGAAACCATTTGTCTTTTCCTACTCCCACGATGTCACAATACTACGGCGCACCGCCGCCGAACCAGGGCTACACCCCCTCCGGCGCCCAAAACCTCCAGTTCTACTCGTCCAACTACGCACAACCAGTCTCGGGCCATGCGACGCCGTCCCAAGCATCCTACGGCTACGGCGGGCCCTCGTCAGGAGCCTACGGCGCCTCGGCGTCCTTCAATTCCGGCTTCGGCGACGCCTCAGACGTGTCGGGGCGCATGGGCGAGCAGGGCGGTCTCCGAACAGGCTGGCTGGCCGCCTTCTCAACAGAGGGCTACCAGGACGAGCCACCGTTGCTAGAAGAGCTGGGCGTGAACGTGGGCCACATCCGAGCAAAGGTACGCACGCACGCACGTCTTCCCACACTCTCTCTCCACCTCCACTAACAACCACCGCCCCTCCAGACCGTCGCCGTACTCAACCCCTTCAGCCGCATCGACCAGCACCTCATGGACGACAGCGATCTCGCCGGCCCGCTCCTCTGCTTCCTCCTCTACGGCACCTTCCTCTTACTCTCGGGCCGCGTGCACTTTGGGTACATTTACGGGCTCGCCGTCTTCGGCTCCGCCGCCCTCCACTGGATCCTCTATTTCATGGCGCCCTCGCCAACAGACCCAACCGGCATCGCCGGCGGAGGAGTAGGCGTAGTAGGAGGAGGAGTAGGAGTAGGAGGAGTAGGAGGAGCACCAGCGCCTTCCTACCCCCCCGCAACCGGCATCAGCAGCAGCAACAGCGGCCCCGGCCTCGGCGCCTCGAGCAACCTGACCTTTGCCCGATCCGCGTCGGTGCTGGGCTACTGCCTCTTCCCGCTGGTGGCGACCAGCCTGGTGGGCATCTTTTTGCCCATGGACAAGCCCGCGGGCATCACGCTGACCACGGCGGCCATCCTGTGGTGCACGTGGAGCGCGAGCGGCATCTTTTGCGCCGTGGGTGGTATGAGGGGCATGCGCGCGCTCGTGGCCTACCCGCTGGCGCTGTTTTATCTCGGGTTTGGCATCATCGCCGTGTTTAGCAGTCGGGGGAGCGGGTCGTTGGTCAACGTGCCTGTTGCAGGGGCGACTGTGTAAGATGGGGGGTGGGGGGTTGTTGTGGATGAGGGGGTGGGTGGGTTGGGTTGGTTGGTCGGGGGCGGTGGTGGTGTCGTGGGAAGGTTGTGTGTGATGTACACTTACTTACTGAGAGAGAGAGAGGGAGTTGGTAGTGCTGCTATATCCAGACCATGACGAGACGAAAAGAATAACTATCTTAATGATGGAACTCCTGGTGACTCTCTCAGCGTGCCTTGTTCCAAGAAGAAATGGACGAGGGAAAGGAAGGAAGAGGAGAAAGCGACGGAGAGGGAGGCAGAGGATTCAACAAGAATCAAGGTTGGACATTTGACGTTCAACTTGTGCTGGAGTCGTGTTGACTCCCTAATGACAACCAAAAGCGGATCTCACAGCAAGCACTGGGGTCATCAGTGTGAACGAATCTTGTTACCTGAATACCAGCCCATGCCATTTCCTGCGCCTTGCAAAACCAGCCACGCCCACGCGGATGTGAAGCTGCAAAGGCGCGCATCTAATGTACAGACAGGCAGACTATAATGCATGCGCCCATAAAGCGCCCCGGCCCAGTGATGAAAGCAACCCAGCCCAGTGATGAAAAAGACCAAGCAAAAAGGCGGGAAAAAAAGGTGGCAAATACAAAACCCATTACCATCCCAGGTCCAGAGACAACAGAGATAAGAGATGTCGCCGACATATCAAGACGAGGATGGGACTGCGAAAACATCTCCAAGCCTCCTCCTAATAAGCAAGCACAACTATCCATCCATCCATGTCAACGACCACCCGATTCCAGCGGGAAACAATACGACAAAACCCCCCTCTGTGTCAAGACCCTCCTCCCCCTTCAACATCCAAGCGTCCGCCTTCAAAAAGACATCCCTCCGCGACCTGAATATCCATCCCCCTTCTAATTCCCCACCGGCAGCGCACCGACGATACCATACTGCCCGCCCGCGCCGGCAAACACAATCTGCCTGCCGCGAATGGCCGTGTTATCAATAACCGTCGGCGCCTCGATATCGTCGGTCGTGCCCTGGCCCGTCTGGTAGTTGGCCGAGAAGCCCCACGAGTAGACCTTGCCGTCGGCGGTGATGGCAAACGAGTGGTCGGTGCCTGCGGCGACGTGGAGGACGTCCTTGACGTCGGGCACGACGGTGGGAACCAGCAGGATGCGCGGCTTGTTGCGCTCGTCCCAGATGGTGTTGTCCTCGGAGAAGGACCCCGACGGCTGGCCGACCTGGTGCCCGTCGATGCGGCCCCAGGTCAGGAGCTCGCCCTTGTTGGTGCAGGCGAGCGAGTGGTGCTCGCCGCCGGCGATGTCGCTGATCTCGTAGTCCTCGAGCGCCTTGATCAGCTGCGGCCGCATGACGAAGCCGCCGTCCTGGCCGGCCTCGTCTTCGACGCCGAGCTCGGCGTAGTTGTTGAGGCCCCAGCCGATGACGCGCGACTTGGTGTCGATCACAAAGGAGTGGTACGAGCCGCAGGCGAGCTTGTCGGCTTTGGCGCGGCCGGGGAGCGCGCCGATGCCCGTGGGGTAGAGGGCGGCGCTGTCGTCGCGCTCGAGGAGCCGCCGCGCGAGCTGGGCTTGCTGGCCGGCGCCCCAGGCGTAGATTTTGTTCTTCTCGTCGAGAGCGAGGACGTGGTTCAGGCCCGCCGCGAGCTGCTTGACCTTGGAAAGCTCGGGGACGTGGGTGGGGGTTTGTTGCACCATGACCCTCTTGCTGAAGCCGAGAATGCCCTCGTTGCTCTGCGGACTTGTGTGTTAGAAATGAAGCAGGTTGCGACAAGGTGGTGTGAGCAAAAACTTACTCTGAATGTGCCCCATCCATAAACCTGACCGGTGGTGGTCAGGGCAAATGTCGCGCTGTCGCTAGCGACAACCTGCACCCACTTGGTGTTCTCGGGAACGTCCGACGTGTCAATCTCCTCAGGTGTGCTCTCCTTGGGGTTCATGCCGGTGTCCTCGTCGTCGGATTCGTCATCGCCCTCGTCTTCGACGTTCCTCAGACCGCCGTCCCAGTTTGTGTCGCGACCGAGCGCGCCCTGGTCGTTGACGCCCCACGTCAGGATCTTGTTGTCTTGGGTCAGAGCGGCTACGTGCATGCCGCCGCACGCAACCTGCACGACGCCCTTGAGGTTATGGTTGAGGCGCGGGCGCTTGACATCGATGGGCTTCTTGCCATCCACGCGGACACTTCCCAGGCCAAGCTCGCCGGCGGTGCCCTCTCCAAAGACGAAAATGTCCATAACCTGGGTCGGGACCTCGTTGATAGCCTTGAGCTCGCGGGCGACGCGCTTGGGCGCTGGTTTCGCGGCGGCGGCCACCTTCCTCTTCTTTTCCGGAGCCGCTGTGGTCTCGTTCTTCTTCGCGCGCTTCGTGCCGCGCTCGGCCGCGACGTCACCGTCGACCTCCTCGTCATGCTCGTCATCGTGCTTGCGCTTCGCGCCGTTGACCTTGGGGGCCGCGGTCTCGTTCTCCTTGTCGGAGCTCTCAGGGGCGGCCTTGGTCGCCTTCTTGGGCGCCGGGGCAGCAGCCTTCTTGGCAGCGGCGGCTTTCTTTGCGGGTGCGGCGCGCTTCTTGGGAGCCACAGGCGTCGGGGCCGGGGCTTCCTTCTTTTTGGCGGGAGCAGCCTTCTTTGGTGCCTCTGGCTTGCTCGCCGCGGGTTCCTTCTTGGTCGCAATAGCGGTTCTGGTTCTCTTGGTGGTGGTCGGAGCGGTCTCGTTCACCGCCGCCGCCGCCGCCGCAGCAGCTCTCTTGGGAGGCATTGTGGGTATCTCGAGGAATGCGATGCAAGGAGTGCAGAGAAATTGGTTGACTCGAGCGGAAAAGACGTTGTGCACGAGTGAAAATGTAATCCAAGTCAAATGTAGCAAATTCTGTCGGGAAGATGCAGCTGTTGACAAAAGTTCGTTGTGTGGGAGTTGAGAGTTGAGAGTTGTAAAGAAGAGTCGAGGAATTTTATGACCGGGAGCTCTCTGCAAGGCGCGACTTTTTGGGCTCCAACTCGAGTTTTTGTTTTGGCTGGGGCCCGGCCATTAGCAGCACAGCGCCTCAATAGGTAACGCGGGGTCCCACAATAACCACATCCGGCGATTCTTGTGCAGCGCACAATGAAGGTCAATGGTACGTGCAGCTATTCAATTTCCGAACAATTGGTTGGTTTTGGCTGCATTCGGAATTGTTTTATCTCCAATTGGGAGGATTTCAGTATCAATTGATCTGAACTCCGGGTTAGCCTTGCCCTCAATTGCTCTCCAGCTTTTACGATGAGCTCATAGGTTTATGCGCCGCAGGTACCCGGCTACCCCCTGTTCAACCCCAAATTCTTGGGAATTCTGCCAGGCGGTGATGAAGACTGCGCGCTCTGAGCTCCCCGTCCGTGATTGACCCACTTTCGGCCGTCGTCAAGCCAGAAACATGCCAACGCGTCGTGCCTCACTCACGCCTGGAATGTTTGAGCGGCACCAACACACTCACCGCGCCACACGGCGACTCTGAGCCACTGAAACTCGGCCGATGTACGGATATGGATCAGTCAAAGCAACCATGAAATCCTTCCTTCTCCCTCCGGAATATCACTTGCCAATTAGTAATCACACTGCCGCTACAGAGTACCATACTGAAGATTGAAGAAGATACTGGTCTATCGCTGAACCTCCCTTATGATCCATCAAAGGGGCATGCGACCCACCTCCTGGTTCATCCTCTGCGCGCTCTTCCCTGGATATCTAGCCCTGACCCGTTTTGGCTTCCCTCGGGCCCTGTCAAGGCAGCATTGCAGATAATCTTCAGCCTCCTCTTCGTCCTCCCGGGTCATATCAGAGAACACAGAATCCCGAGTTTGGTCAGGGGAGATAGGGGCGCCCGTCCCGTTCTTTTTATCGGTTGCCGTGCTGGCCGACCCGGCTCGTTCGTGTCCCTCGTCGCCGTGAGCGCTACCGTCGTCAGGGGAGGCTTCGTTGAGAAAGTTGTAGTCAGAGGAGATACGATCGGAGGAGATGGCCGATATGGTGCTGCCGCCAGAATCGTTGGCATCATCGGAATTGTCAGGACTTGTCCCTGGTGCCCCGTTGCCATAGCCGGCTGCATTGCGACGAGACGGGCCGCCCACGATCTCATCACCGACTTCGACTCGGCCCCAGTCTGAGCCGACGATCCGCGCACAAGTATGCTTCTTCCCATCCGCTAACAAGTTCAGGTGAAAGGCAAGCTCCATGTCCGAGTTCAATTCCCTAAGGGGAGTAATCCCGTGAGTCTCCATTATGCGTAGCAAATCCACAAAGATGCCTTCCGAGGTGTCCACTTCGCCGCCGTCCCAAGGTCCAACCAAACAAGTCCACCAACGCCGTCAACGCCCACGCCGTCCCGTCAGACACGGACCAGCCCCGTTCCACACCCGCTCAGAGCGGACGCGTATTTACTGCTGGGTCGTGAAGTCCGTCTCGTGCTCGGCCGGGTTAAATCCCTTGTCCGCAGCCTTGCCGCACGTGCAGGAGCCTGTTGTGCCGTTATTAGCAATCCATCAGAGTCTAGAGAGCGAGAGAGAGAGGGGGGGAAGAGAGGGGGAAAGAAGAAAAAAAAGGAAAATGGGGGAACCCACCACCAGCAGCACGACACCCGCAGTCACAGGATTCGTCGCACCCGCCCTGGTTCTCGTCGCCGGCACGCGCGCAGTTGCAGTGGCCGGCAGGACGGGCCTGGCACGAGCACCGGGCGCCTTCGACCGAGTTCTCGGTGTTGGCCTTCTCGCAGTTGCACTGGAGGGCCGACTGCTTGCCGCAGGAGCAGGTCGCTTGCTGGGCTGTGGCGAGGGGCGAAGAGGGGTAAGTTAGCGAGGGTTTTGTTTTCGGCGAGGAGGCATGGAGGGATGTCGAGGGATGTCGAGGGATGTCTAGGGATGTCTAGGGAGGCGGTGATAGGGGGGATGCCTCGCTTTGCGCTGGTGATGATGGAGGTGGTGGGAGGGAGAAGGGAATTGCGGAGAGACGGAGAACCATCTTGGGGGGGATATGGACTTACCACAGATGCACTCGGCGCTCTTGCCGCAGCAGGTAGAAGAAGCCTTGGACGCCATTGCTGCTTGTGTTGGTGTTGTTGGGAAGGTGGAAAGTGGGTGATGTGATGAAGTTGGTAGGCAGGTGATAAGGTATTGTTGAACAGCGGTTTGTGGAGAGTGGCAAGATGTGTTGTTGGAGGTGGGATATCAAGATGTTTGCTGCAAGGAGGAAGTGCGATGAGGCAACTTATACTTGCCCACTGGGTTAATGTAACAGCTGTTGTCTGTTGGCGGCAAGGCTGCAAGCTGAAACTGTGGGTCTTCACCGCCGCTCAGGGTCAGGCACAACCAGATCGGGTCATTGCAAGCGCTTTGATTGGCTGGATTGATGTTCTCTGGCCAATGGGGGGCGAGGTATTTCACATCAGCGCTCTGCTGGCGCTGCTGAGTCTCGGGCCGTCTATCCGTACTGCAAGCGGAACGACTTCTCAGAGGTTGAGTACTTCCTAAAAACTGGCCACCTGGACCCCTTCTAGATTTTGGAAGCAAGGAAGGGGCGCTTTCCTCCTTTCTGACGCGCGGTGCCTGGATCCGCAGGAAACTAGCTCGTCTGTCGGGGCACTGCAGTCGCATGTGCCACACACAGAGCAAGTTGTCGCGGGTATTTTTCGCAACGCCTCACACTCCTCGTTCGCGCCGCTTAGGAAGTCAAAAAAATACTACCAACATGGAGGGTTGATGGCTGGGATTTTGAGTCAGCCAAACTCATCATTTCGGCTGCTTAACCCCCTCTGCCTGTCCCACCTTTGGCTTTTGGAGGGCTGTGTGAGCAGGTTTTGGATTGCTCAACCTCCGATGCTTTGCCCTCCCCTAGGGGTTTGGGGCTGACATGCCAGTTGAATCTCACTCAGCATGAGGGCTGTCCCTCATCACTGCTTCCCAAACAGATAACCGTGGACGGTTTGAGCTTCGCCGTCGAGGACCGGAAGCGGCAGCTCTGCTTGTTCGCGTATAATCCACCCATCAGCAGACATGAGGTCAAAGAAGACGCTCTCGGATGAGTGTCTTGGCTTGGTCGCAACAAAAACCTCGGTCTTGACCAGACCCCGCGCGCTAGAATCGTGTCGAGCAGAGTGGTTGTGGATGGCAGAGAGTGTCTTGACCAGAGGCGGCAGCGTGTCGGTGTTGTAGGTGCAATCGCAGAGAGCGACGAGGTCCCATGCGCGAGACGCGACCTTGTCGCCAAAATTCCCATTCCTTCCATCTTCCCAATCCAGCGGCTCAAAGTCGAGATTGCCTGCGGCCGGCCCCAGACCCTCGGGCTGGCGGGCCATGTTTGCTCTTGCTTTCTCCTCTGCTTCCGGGAGGTCCGTCATCAAAATGTGTGGCGTCACTCTTGTTTGCCTCAATGACAAAATTCGTGCCAGGCCAATTCCCATCACACCCACGCCACACCCGAGTTCTAGAATGTTCAGGGGTCGCTCTTCGGTCTGAAGAATGCTGCGAAATAAGGGAAATGGCTTTGCACGAGATCCGGCCGTGGTGTCCAGGCAGATATCTGCCAGTAGGGATACCATGACGATGCCCGAATCCCAGATATGGCGCGCGATGCTCTCGCCAAGGTCTTCCTCTATTTGCAGCGTTTGACCAGCAGCCACATCGCCGGCAGACAACCTCAGGCTCCGGAAACATACAGACGGCGCACGTCCATCGCCCGGCCGGGGCATGTCCGCATAGACAGCCATTATCAAGCCCTGATTTCCGGGAAGGACATCGCTTGTCCCCATGGCCGTTAGCTGGCGGCTCAGCGGCCGGATCTGGATTGTCTCAATAGGCTGCGGCGGCAGGGGCAGGTCCAGCTTGAGCACTCTCATCCCGGCCCGCCATGTTGGAGGACTGCTCTGTGTCAGGTTGACGGGAACAAGTTGCGGCTTCCCATCCTTGCTCTCGGTGTATGCGCCGATGACGGCGAGCTGAACGGGGTTCCGCGGAGAGAGAAACGAGTCACTGAGGTCGGTTGTGATGGTCAGGACGATCTTGACAAAGGCGTGGGACCTGCCTGCCTGGACTTCGGGCGGCCGGCAGAATCTTATGTAGTGCATGTTGGGAGCCTGAGAGTTCAGCCCGCGGTGAGCCGTGGACGGTTGGGGTTGGTGCGGGGAGTTGAACGGGGTGTGGGATTGGGAAATTTCTCTCATCGACAAATGGACGAAATTCAAGCAAATAGGGTTAGGGTTGTAACCAATCTCAACCAATCTCGAATTTGAGTTTCTCTCGGCGAGTCGACCCCTCGACAACAAGGCCATCCCTCCAGATTCCGATTTCCTATCTATTCCCGCCAGATAAGCCCCGCGAAGCCCACGACGATGCGGCCCCTGCCGAAACCAACTACTCGGCCGGTGATCGGACGGTGCCGAGTCCCGGGTCGTCGCTCGGGACTTGGATGAATCAGGTAGGTCGTGCTGCATGCTGCGGGGGATAATGCAATAAAAGCATCGGCCTCGGCCCTCTGCAGGTTATTATCCATCAATGCGCCAGCATTTTTTGCTTCTTCCAAGCCAATACTTACACCATCTCCAGTATGCACTCATCGACCAAGCTCCTTTCCAACCTGCTTCGCCTCACCGAGGAGAGGATCGTGCCGCTGACCCGCGCCGGCGTCTCCACCAGAGACTGCATCTTCTTTTCCACCCACGAGCCTTGTTCGCTGTGCCTGAGTGGAATTGCCTAAGCCGGGTTCAACGAGTTCTACTACCTGTTCACCTACGAGGACAACCGGGATCTCGTCTCGAATCCCCACGACATTGACATTCTTGAGCAAGTCTTTCGTGTTCCCGGGCCATCAGATACGCCCGAGACGCTGGCTGCACGGCCGCTCTACAACCGCTACAACAAGTTCTTTGCCTCCAAGAGCCTCGCCGATCTCCTTGAAGCTATATCTGATGAGGTCGAAAGGAAGTATTGGGCCAACGAGATCGCCAGGGTCAAGGAGCTATACAAGTCCCTAGACACAACATACCAAGAGGGAGAAAAGGCCGGGGCAGAGAGCGCCAGCGTGTGGAAATGATGACCGTCTCAACTACTTTCTAATTAGTGTGATGCAGGTCTTGCATGGCGGCAAGCAGCCTCACAGCCGCTGCACGTTCAACGGATGGGCATCAAAAAGCACATTTTGTCCTTTCCGATGTTTTCCAGAGCCTTGGTATCCAACCAAGTAAGTAAATTGAAATTGATGGCGATGGTCCTCCCTCTGGGAAACTCACTTTTGAAAACTGCCTCCGTGTTCGAGTTCTGAGCCCGGTGAACGGCCATCCCCCCTCTGCCATGCAGATGCGTTCCGGGCTTCATTCACTTCGTTGTCAGCTCCTACCACTAGCTCCAACGTACAGTACCTGCTGCATGTGCTTTTCTTCGGAGATTACCTCATCCCCTAGCCCTCGCATGCCCATGGTGGCAGCCGCGCATGGATCTGCCCTCCACTTTCCATCCAAACCTGAAAAGCTCTGAGAAGCTCTTCACAGATAGAGCTTTCCCCATCCAATCGAGCCACCATCACCGACTGACAGTCCAGACAGTCTAGACAGCAGCTACGATGCTTCGTTCCCTATTGGAAGGATCGGAACCGCTCAAGGCGTCGGAACGCCACACTTGGCTGCAGCTAGGAGCCATCGGGGGCCCCGTCCGTCTGGCTTCGTGAGTACTATCATTGTTTCTTTTCGTCCTGTGCATCACCACACACCAATATAACACTCTTTGGCATCATCCGCAGCTGTTAGCGAGCATTCGTCACCCCTCCCGATAAGCATTATTTCTCACATGACCCTAGAATTGGTGACACACCACCATCGCCGACTCTAGAGCGCGCTAGAGAACAGACGGCCATGAGTTCTCAGCATAGCCATGCTGCGGACAACCATGGCCCGGCCACACACCCGCCTCCGACCGCGTCCCCGTGCGCGGATCCAAACAACCCATACACGCCGTCCGTTCTCTTCCATCCGGCCGCGCACCCGCATACCCAGTCGTCCCCCGACCCCTACGAGGGATGGAGCTTGGTCAGCTTGTCGCAAGTGACCCCCGTCGAGTTTGCGCAGCTTCTCACTGCATGTGGCCTCCGCATTTGGGAAGACCTCGATGGGGCCATATCACTGTGTGAATCCGATGGGCGGATGCGCGCGGATTTGCCCAAGCCCAGGCCCAGACGCCTCAACGGGCCGCCGTTCTCGACCCCCTACAAGGAAGATACTTGGCGACGAGTCAGCCTCTCCCAAACGACGCGCTCGGAACTCGTAGAGCTCCTCGTTGCATCCCGTATTTGCGTCCGCCAGAACTCGGTCGGTGACCTTCAGCTGAGTGAATGGGACGGGAGAGTGCGGGCCATGTTGCCCGGGGCAGGCCAGCGCTCCCGGTCGCCGCCCGTTGCTTAGGATGACAGGCGTGATGCCCGGGAATGCGAAAGTTGTGCGAGGTCTAACCCGGGTCAACCTTCTCGGGTCCGACTTGTTCAGCCCCATCCCGCCGAGCTTCCAGCCCCAACTCCAAAGCGCGATATATACGAACCTGATCCCACGCCAACACGCCGGCGCTCGTCAACCACGAGCCATGGGACCACTGGCGGATCCGCAGGCTTGCAGCAAGCGCTCTCAGCTTGCCACTCATTTCTAGAGGAAAAGTCCCAACCACTCCCATCATCAAGCCAATCGTTTCTAAGAGAAATGCTGGGAGGCCCGTCAAGTACGCCACAGCGGAACAACCTCCCACGTCCTCGCCAACTCAGCACAGCTGCTCAGTCATCCCGTCGCCACGCAGAGACACCAAGCCAGACCTTGATTCCAAGACCACGTCACGCAAGCCCCGACAGCCATCAACCTGGACTCGGGCCAACAATACGGGGCTCATCAACCCGGTTAGAGGGCAACAACCTTACAGATCGTTCCCGAGCTGGCACGCCTATCCAGCCACCCTCTTCCCACGCGGAGGCATCAACAAGGATTCCAAGTCCAGCGCCAAACCACCGCCGCGATCTTGACATGGAGTTAGCATCCCGATGGGGGACACTTCGGCCGCAGCGAAGCAATCCTCTAGAAAGAGTTCCAACCCCCCAGCCACCGAATCCGCAACCAGAGTCATCCGCTGTACCGCGACAGTCGAGGTATTTCAAACCAGTTCCACCAAGTCGACCGACTGAAGCCGTCAAGAACGATACCGCAGCTTCTCAGGCCAGCGTGGCTGCCCAGTCATCACCAGAGGGGCGGTTGCCCGATCCACCGCCATGGGTGAGGTATCCTAAACTAGTCCCACGTCGGCCAACTGAAACAGGCAGAAACGATACCGCAGCTTCCCAGGCCGGCGTTGCTGCCCAGCCATCATCAGAGGGGCCGTTCATTATATACCCACGGGTGAGGTATCGCCCACGTCGGTCAACTGAAACAGTCAGGGAGCATACCACGGCCCCTCAGCTTAGCGTGGCTACCCAGCCATCGCCAGAGGAGCCGTCCGTACCGCCACGGTCGAGATATTCCCCAAGTCGGCCACCTGAAACAGTCAGAAACGATACTGCAGCTTCTCAAGCCAGCTTGGCTGTCCAGACATCGCCAGAGGAGCCATCCGTATCGCCATTGTCGTTGAGGTATGTCAGACTAGTTCAACGGCAGTTAATTGTCGCCAGGAGCCGTCTTGCAGCTTTTCGGGCCAGCGTTGCTGCCCAGCTATCAGCAGAGGGGCGGCGCGTTGTACCTCCACGGTCGAGGTATCCCCCACGTCGGCCAACTGAAACAGCTTCTCTCCCCAACACGACCGCCCTATCATCCCTCTCCGACTCAGGGTCATCAAGACAACCATTCCTCCGGCAGCCGCGGCCTAGAGCAGTCCACAGTGGCCTAGTACTGACGCTAGAAAGGATGGCATGTGACGCACCGTCGGAGAGTCGTACTGCTGAACAAGTTGGTGTGCTTGCCCAGGAGTCCTCTCCCCACTCGGAGACATCAAGCCAGACATCCCTCATTCTGCAGAGCCCTACACCAGTCCCCGAAAGGTCCAGGTCAGCACCGGTGCGCCAGAGCGGCCGTGCAAGTCCTCTCCCCATCCGTCCGGCGGGCTATTCTCAACCGACTGAGCGCTCTTGCACCCCTGGGGTCCAACAAGCTGTGGAATCGGATGCAGCCACAATCGCACCAGGGAGCAACGCAGCAGGTGGTCCACAAAATGCAAGTTCGGCTGCAACCACCGTATCAATACCAGACATTTCACTAGTTATGCCGGTCCCAGAAACCTCTGAGACGCCAGTGGGGCCTGAAGAACTGCGACCCTCCGCTCCCCGATTGTCACCGAATACACGGCGGACCGCTTCTAGGACGCCTAGACTAACGCAATCCGCACCCGAATTATCAAGCTCCCCTCACGAGCAAGCGAATCTGGAGCCAGAGGGGGATCCTTTGGCCGGTCTCTCCGAAAAGGCCAGGGGAAAGATGCCAGCGCAGTCTGATCATGGGCAGCGTCAGGCGTTGAGGGAGCCCCGGCAACCTCCGACCCCAGATTCTGTGAGATCCCCATCGGCAAGATCGTCAGAGAGCCAGGATGTAGGAGAATATTATGTGAAGTCTAAGCGGGGAGCGCGTCGTAAGGCGGAGGAGTTTCTTGCATAGGTACACATGAAGCTGCGACAGAGCCAGGATACGAAGGAGTCGGAGCGCAGGGCGTTGGAGCAGCATGCCGACCCAGAGCAGCACGTCGACCCGGAGCAGTATGTCGAGCACGAGCAGCACGTCGAGCCCGAGCAGCACGTCGAGCCCGAGCAGCACGTCGAGCCCAAGCAGCACGTCGAGCCCGAGCAGCACGTCAACTTGGAGCAGCACGTCGAGCCCGAGCAGCACGTTGAGCACGAGTAGCACGTCGAGCCCAAGCAGCACGTCGAGCCCGAGCAGCATACCGAGCGAGAACACTACAGTGATCCAGAGATATACAGCCAATCAAAGCGAGGCATGGAATTCTATCAGCATCTAGGGTTAGAGCAGCACAGAGAGCAGCGGCAGTCGGAGCCACCGGACTTTCACGTGCAACCAGAGCAGCGGCAGCCGGAGTCACCAGATTTTCACCACGTGCAACCAGAGCAGCGCATGGGGCTGGATCTGCGCATCGAGCAAGAAGAGCAGCCGGAGCCCGAGGAAGACCAGGTTGGGGGGGACTGGGTTGAAGAGCAGTACGAGAACACTTCGTTAACATCATTCGAGGCGGGGGTGGAGCAATACACACCAGGCGAGCAAGGCGAAATCTCTTTTCAGGGTGCCGCCGGGATAGCAGTGGAACAACGCACATCACCCGAGCAAGAAGATGGCACGCCCGCAGGTTCATCTAACACGGCAGTGGAGCAAGAAAAGGTCACTGCCGCGGGTCCGTCCGACCCAGTACTGGAGCGGCACGCACCACCCGAGCAAGACGAGGACCCCTCGGCGGGCGTGTCAGAGAAGACGAGGGGGAAAATGCCAGATCTGAGCCGACCACCGGAGCCGGAGCGGCCCGTGACGCCAGTTAGACGACGCCGGACTGGTCTCGACTGGTCTGAGCTTTCAGATGATGATCCTATGATTGGATTTGCCGAGTGGAAAGAAAGAAACCAGGTCTCGGGGCAACCCCCATTAAAGAAGCACGGGCTGGTGGTTCGCTTCAAGACGCCGCGGGTGAAGTTGCCGCCCCCCCCCCAACACCCCAGTCCAGTTTCACCAGAGAAAGTCGCCAATCCAAAGCAAGACGAGCCCGCTCCGCCACCTCCCCCTGATAAAAAGAGGCTGTGGAGTCGGGTTGTCAATCCTGAACCCAAGACACCGGAGCAAGAGCAAGCCCCCCCTCAGAAACCGAAGTCAAAGACGCCGTGGCATCAGAGTCCAAATCAAGGTCGGCCATC
This sequence comes from Chaetomidium leptoderma, assembly GCA_033296705.1. Lineage (NCBI taxonomy): Eukaryota > Fungi > Ascomycota > Sordariomycetes > Sordariales > Chaetomiaceae > Chaetomidium > Chaetomidium leptoderma. Next base: position 1,464 of record MU856884.1, on the reverse strand, counting down.
AGAAGATCACGGCGCTCCGGCAAGCTTGTCCAAGAAGGAGAAGTGGACACAAGCATCGCGCAAGAATACAAAACCGTCCGTGCCTTTAGACCAGCCCAAGGATGCGCGGAAAGGTCGTGATGAGCAGCCCAAGGATCCGCGGCAAGGTCGTGAGGAGCAGCCCAAGGATCCGCGGCAAATTCGTGAGGAGCAGCCCAAGGATACGCGGAAAGGTGATGAGCAGCCCAAGGATCCGCGGCAAAGTCGTGAGGAGCAGCCCAAGGATCCGCGAAAAGGTCGTGATGAGCAGCCCAAGGATTCGCGGCAAGGTCGTGAGGAGCAGCCCAAGGATTCGCGGCAAGTTCGTGATGAGTCCGAGAAGGCAAAGGAAAAGCTGCCAGAGCGCCAAAACCCATTTGAAGCGCTGGATGTAGATCATGGCCCTCAGTCGGATGAGGGCGCGGAGTCGGGTAAGGATCATGGTGAGACCGGACACCGGAGCAAGCGCAAGGGCTCCCAAAAGAAAGCCGTGGCCTGGCACCCCGAGGAGCCAGCCAAGCAAGGTGAAGCCGATAGTTCCGAGAAAAAGGCCCCGGTCCAGGACTCTACGGGCGACTCTTCCCAACCTCCGCCCCCGCCGCCAGCTGAAGACCAACAAGCCCCCAAACGGAAACCGCGAGGAATGAAGGGCAACAAGAAAACGTTCAAGGGCAAGAAGGACAAGGCCCGCAAAGCCACACAACCCGGCCCATCCACCTCGACCGCCCCGACCGCAGGCCCATCTACCGCGAGCCCCTCCTCACCAATCCCCTCCGACGCAAGCACCTCGATCATGGGCCACAAGCATCCACCCACATCCACCACAGAACAAGACAAAGCAGAGGGTCGCCCCCCGCGAAAACCACTCCCAACTTCCAGACCATCCAGACCCCCTCGATCTCCCCCTTACACAGGAGAAGCAGAAACAGCAGCGGCCACAACCCTAGCTGGCTTATCAACAAGTCCACCACCACCACCACCGCTGCCGGCCGAACCAACACAAGAAGCAGAAACAGCAGCCGCCGCATCCCTAGCTGGTTTACCACCACGTTTCCCACCACCGCAACCGCTGCCGGCCGAATCAAGACAAGAAGAAGAAGCAGCCGAAGAAGAAGAAGAAAAAGAAGAAGACGGCCCCGTCCGCCTATCCACAACCAGCCTCGACGAAATGCTGCGCGCAGTCACCAACCTGGTGGACATCAGGCGTTTTGGGGGTTCCGGCGAGGGTTTGCCTGACCCTGATCCTAATGCTCATGGCAATGGGGGCGGCGGTTCGGCGGGGTTGGTGTATCGGTGGACGTTTCCTCGGTATGCGCGCTTGGAGCAGTTTGAGAGGGTGTGGGGTGGGGCTGGGGTTGGGTGGTGGTTTGATCAACTGGATGAGGGTGATGAGTTTGATGATGATAGCAGCGAGGGGGGGGATGGGGAGAGTGGGAGTGAGAGTGG
>MU856883.1:12500-147441 GCA_033296705.1 Chaetomidium leptoderma | reverse complement strand
ATGCGAGGTTACCAAGGCCCCAGGCTGGGGGTCATCGTAGCGAGATTTGGGGTTTAGGGACAGTTTGAGCTAATCCCCGCGGTACTGACGGACAGCCCAACTGCCGAATACCTTTTGATTCATTAAGTTCCCCGTTCACCTCAATCGGCAAACAGCTGCCAAAACCCTTCTTGATTTTCTTCATCATTTTCTCCATAATCCTCCCATTTCCAAGCTTAACCTCAACACCGCAACCTCAATTGCGTCTTCCCAAACCACTCCGCCCCCTACTAGTACTTATAACCCAACCCCAACCCTCCCTGACCATGCCCCCTACGAAGCCCCCCTCCCCGTGGCCAACCCCCTACAAGGCCGCCATCGCCATCACAATGGACAACCTAGGCGAAGCCCAAGACGTGCTGAAAGACGCCTGGCCCCACCCCATCGGCACCCACCCTTCCGTCACGACCCAGCTGCCGCGCATGCTGGCCCTGCTCGACAAGCACCACCACCAGCGCGCCACCTATTTCGCCGAGGCCTGGAGCCTGGGCGTGTACCCTGCCGCCGTGGCAGCGCTGACCCGGGCCGGCCACGAGGTCGCGTGGCATGGCTTTCAGCACGAGGTCTGGGGCGGGTTGGATGAGGAGCAGGAGCGGGAGAGTTTTCGTAAGAGTTGGAAGGCCGCGGCGGCGGCGCAGGGGGTGGAGTATGTTGGTTTTAGGCCGCCCGGGGGCGCGGTCAATGAGCGGACTTGGGGGTTGTTGAGGGAGTATGGGGTGGGCTATGTTTCGCCGTTGGGGGAGTTTGGGATTGGGAGGGGAGGGGTGGTGGTGTTGCCTTTTGAGTGGAGGGCCGTCGATGCCTTTTGGTATATGGAGAAGTTTGCTGGGATAAGGAAACAGCATGGGGAGAGGGAGGAGGTGCTGGATCCGGGTGAGTTCAAGGAGTGGTTGATGGAGAAAATTGACGAGGTTGTAAGGACTGGGGAGTTTATGTCGATATTGTTTCATCCGTTCTTACAGACGAGTGAAGAGAAGTTTGTGGTGATGGAGGAGGTGCTGAAGAGGATCAGTGAGGATGGGGACATCTGGGTTGCGCCGTGCAAGGAGGTTGCCGAGTGGGTGCGGGAACACCCTGAACTATTTCCGGCCAAGTCGATAGAGTAGTGGTATGTGAGGTAGTGTTTCTCTGCACCTTATCTCAGGCCTTCAGTAGCCATGCAATTGTCTTAGTTAGATGACCAGAACCTATAACCTCGGTCTCGGGTGTCTCAGGGCTCGTTCCGAGCCAGGGACAACCCCAACATTGACAGCCAATTGCTGAAAATCCAAGATCGCCCTTTATCTCTCTCTCTTTCTGACCAGTAATAAATTATCGTTTCGCTTTGTATTGCTATTTTCGTTTCGCTGTCAACCTGAAGGAGGCTGTTCGATCTCCTTTGTTCCATTGCAATAATTGTAACATCGAACCTCGGATTCTTTGAGTCCTCGTCCCACCGAGTGGTATGGCTCAAACAAGTTCATTGTCGGGCCTTTAGATTGTTCCAATACAAGGGAAATGAACAATGAGTTGTTTTCTCGATAAATTCCTCGACGAGACCAACCCTTCTCCTGTTCAAGACTCTCGTATCTCGGAAAACTCGAACTATGTTCCAATCTCGATATTTCCCTATAACTCAGGTTTCTTATTATTGTCCGTGACAGCCTACGAGAGCAATAGGCTTCAAGAGATTCAGGTCTCCATCGGTAGGGCCATTATTACACAGTTACACTCGAACAGACTCTTAGTCGACAACATCCACACCACCCCACAATGTCATCTTCACCCTTCATCAATGGCGAGTCGGCCTTCGAAGACGAGGGCTACTTTCGGGCCTTTGACTCCACCGGGTCAAAGGGCTTCTACATCGAAGGTGTGTGGTCAATCCGGGATTATATGACTGAGACGATGAGATGGGGTCTAACCAGACGGTCCACCAGATTCTGTCAACCGTCCAGCCGGCTCTCACAATCAACACTAGCATCACCCCCCGGCTTTAATATCACAGCCGATCTTAGCTCTCGCAAGCGCAAGCTTCCGAGTCCCGACTTTGAAACCAAACCCGGCTCCAGCAAACGGCAAAAGCTTAAATCGCAACCTGAGTCTCAGACCACAATCTCCCAAGAGGCCTTCGACATCCTCAAGATGCCATCCGGCGCCAACCCTCCGCAATACAACTGCTTGCACTGCAAAAAACCACCCAACAGCGAAAAGTGCACCATCAGCTGCTACTCAGCCTTCCGCGCCAAGCGATTCGTCCCAGCCCGCGCCAAAATCCAGATCCGCAAGACCGCCCCGGGTCCTCACGCAACGGGGCTCGGCGTCTTCGTCAAGAACGGCCAGACGATCACCAAGGGCGCCTGGCTAGGCGAGTACCTGGGCGAGCTGCTCCCGCCGTCGGCCCCGGAAGCCACGACGAGCCTGTACGCGTTCACGATGCCGGGGATCGCGGCCGGGAACGCCCGGGAGCTGCTCGTCGACGGGCAGACGCACGGCAACTGGACGCGCTTTGTCAACTCGGCGTGCCGGCCCAACGTGCTGGCCAGCCCCGAGCAGGTCGGCAAGGTGAGGATCGTGGCGTTCCGCGCGCTGCGCACCATCCGGCCGGGCGAGCAGCTGCTGATCAATTACGGCAGGCATTACTTTTCCGAGAGGGGGATGAGGTGCTGCTGTGCGGTGTCTGCGGCGCCGCATCTGCCGGCGCCTGACGAGGAGGATGATGATGATGATGATGATTATGATGGGAGGAATGCGAATGACCCGACATGCATTGTTGTGAAATCAAAATGGTAAGTGGAAGAGGTGGACATGGTCATCATGGGGTAGGTAAGTACCGGTCGAGATACCTACGGCGGTAGGGTTGATGTTTTGTGGACTTGCCGCCAGCGTTCCTCCCACCCCCTTCCTCACCACCGACGACCCGACGACCCGGCTTTGGATCAACACTCTAAAGTGGGCATTCCACCTCGATCTCGTCGCAGCCACGACACGCGGAAGACGGAGAGAAAGCCGCCAGTGGTAGTGGCGCCTGGTAGGGAGGTGCTGAGCTGAGTACGACGCGGCCGGTGGGGAGGTGAGAGAATGAGAATAAAAGTGGTTTCGGTTAGCGTTTTTGACTGAGATTCTCAGAGACGCGTTTTGGCCGAGTGGTCTGAGGCGCCAGCCTGGGGAACAGGGGCCTACTTTAAGTGGGGCATTCGATAAAATCAAAGACGCGGAATCGGCTGGGGGTTGGGCATCTCAAATGCAAGTACGGAATATAGGGGGGGAACTAACGGATAGAGAAAAAGATGGAGAAAAGGGTAGAGAAACAGATAAATGCACACCGTATAATAACATCCCTAACGCGGACACTCTCAGGGATACCTATGCATTGCACTCTATTATTCGCTTTATGCAATTTGCAACTTCTCAGCTTCTTAAATGTAGTCTCACATACAAGTAGCAGGATTCCATTGCTGCCTTTTCCCAGAAAACAAAGAATAAAGGGCCAGCGCTAACTAGGGTCAACGGGGGATTCTTCCTTTGAAGTACCTAAGTTACTTGAGTCCCACGGCGTGCGCGGCAACTATCGAAGACAGACAGATCAGCGCTTAATATCCCGCTCGGCATTGGCTCGAAGGTTGAACCACACGTCCAATTGGGAGATCGAGATCGTGGCCAATGCTGTCAAACATTAACTGCGCCACGACTGTATTTTACGTCAGGTATGTTAGCCCGGGTTTAGCTACACTCCACGCGATGAAAGTTGTGTCACGACTCACGAGCTATTACAACTTACCAGTCATGGTTCCACTGCCAAGCATCATGCAAGGGCCCGATTCAAATGTGACATCAGAGCGAGTCGGCCTGGGATGGAGGGTTTGCGTGCCAAACATGGTGATAGGAATGCCAGACTGTCTTCGTGAGAATTGCCAGCGCATTGGCTTTTGGTCGCGATGGGGCTTCTTGCTTCTTCGACCTTGCATCAACAGTGGCGGAGCTGAAGTGGGCCCACGCGCGGCCTGCCCGGCTGCCCCTCCCCCTCCCTCGCCAAGCTTCCCAATGGGCTCTGAGGCAGCTCCGACCGACTGGACCCAACGACAGACCCAAACGGAGGGCATTTAAGCTGCCGGATGCCCCGACTTCTCAGACTCCATTATCTCTTCTTCATCCTCTTTAGCATAGCGGTTGTACTACTCGCCATCCTCATTGGCCCTCGAAGCTTCATTCCAAGCTCTCTGACCACCACCCCGGCGTCAACAACAATAAACCCCGCCAAAATGGGAGGCGGACCAGCCGACGGCTACCGATCGGTAGCCTACTTCGTCAACTGGGCCATTTACGGCCGCAAGCACCGCCCGCAAGACCTTCCCGTTGAGAATCTCACCCATGTGCTGTACGCCTTTGCCAACGTGCGCCCCGAGTCCGGCGAGGTGTACTTGACCGACTCCTGGGCCGACACCGACATCCACTGGGAGGGCGACAGCTGGAACGACACGGGCACCAACCTGTACGGCTGCATGAAGCAGCTCAACTTGCTGAAGCGCCGCAACCGCAACCTCAAGGTGCTCCTGTCCATCGGCGGGTGGACGTACAGCAGCAATTTCAAGCAGCCGGCCTCGACCCCCCAGGGACGAAGCACATTCGCTTCCTCCGCAGTTGAACTCGTACTTCCCCCCCCCTTTCCTCTTTCCTTCCCACACAAAAAGACCGAGTTGACCAACCCCCCCCCCCCTTTCCTGTGAAACAGCTCTCCACCCTCGGCTTCGACGGCCTCGACATCGACTGGGAATACCCCCAATCCCCCGACGAAGCAGCCGACTTCGTCTCCCTGCTCTCGGAAACGCGCGCCGCCCTCGACCGGTACGCGTCGTCGACCGTCCACGGGGGGCCCCAGAACCAGGGGTACCCACAGCCGCCGCACTTTGAACTGACGGTCGCCTGCCCCGCGGGCGCCCAAAACTACGGCAAGCTCGACATCCCCGGCATGGACCGCTACCTCGACTTCTGGAACCTGATGGCGTACGACTACGCCGGGTCGTGGGACGGCGTGGCCGGCCACCAGGCGAACCTGCAGCCGAGCGCGTCCAACCCCGCGTGCACGCCCTTTTCCACCGAGGCGGCCGTGCAGGCCTATGTCGGCCGCGGCGTGGCGCCGGGCAAGATCGTCGTGGGCATGCCCTTGTACGGGCGCGCGTTTGAGGCGACCGACGGGCTCGGGCAGCCGTTCAGCGGCGTGGGCGAGGGGACGTGGGAGAATGGTGTGCATGATTATAAGAAGCTGCCCCTCGAGGGCGCAGAGGTGAGGGCGGATTACGAGGCGGGCGCGAGCTATTGCTACCATCCTGGCCGGAGGGTGTTCGTGAGCTATGATACGGTGGACATGGCGAGGGCGAAGGCGGATTACATCCGACATCGGGGTTTGGGAGGCGGTATGTGGTGGGAGAGTAGCGCCGACAAGGAGGGGTCCGAGAGTTTGATCGGGAATGTGGTCGACGTCTTGGGAGGGCCGAATGCGCTCGCGCGCCGCAGCAACTGCATCACGTATCCGCACACCAAGTACGATAACTTGAGGGAGGGGTTTCCCAATAATTAGGTTGGGACGGGAAGTTGGCTGTATAAGCTAGGTAGCTGCCTGCAAGCCCCAGTTACACAGCCTGAGCACCATGACACCAGTGGTTGAAATGACGGCACCGGTTTTTGTCACATCCCAAATTGCATTTCCTTGCCGGTTAGAGCCCGCATATGCCCACCTCTAAGGTACATAAACGCCGTCGTAAAAGATCGTTGCCCTTCCCTGACTCCTTGCAATTCCGTTCCCGCCCCGAGTTGCCCTAGTCCGATCGATGCCAGCTGTTTAGGTCGTCTTCTCGAAGACGTAGGTGAGGTGGCAGCGGCCGCAGTACTGGCGGTCCTGCATGGCAGCCATGAAGACACCGGCGCCGCACTAGAAATAAAGTCAGCATGGCCCGCCCACCTTGGAAATTTGCGTGGCGGTGTGGCAACTCACGGTCTCGTTCTGGCACTCGCGGCGGAGGCGCTCAATCTTGCCATCGCTGTCGACCTTGTAGTACTTGAGCACAGCGAGTTTGGTCTTTTTGCGCTTGTGCTTGATCTTCTTCGGGGTGGTGTACACCTTCTTTTTCCTCTTCTTGCCACCACCACGGAGGCGGAGCACAAGATGGAGGGTGCTCTCCTTCTGGATGTTGTAGTCGGAGAGGGTGCGGCCATCCTCGAGCTGCTTGCCGGCAAAGATCAGGCGCTGCTGGTCGGGCGGGATGCCCTCCTTGTCCTGGATCTTGGACTTGACATTGTCGATAGTGTCGCTAGACTCCACCTCAAGGGTGATAGTCTTGCCCGTGAGGGTCTTCACGAAGATCTGCATGATTGCCTACTGAGAAGTGGTGAGGAAGTGTTAGACGCAAAAGGGAGAAGGCTTTCTGAGAAGCTGAGCCGGCGCTGCTTTGGGGGGGTGGGGGGGAGGCGACCAGAAACTGCGCTCGACGAGATTTCCCGCCCGCGCGCGCATTTCGAAGTCGGCCGCGGCAGAGCGGCGAGGACAACAAGATTGGGTATCATGATGCGTCGAGCAGGAAACGGGAAATGAGGGTAGCGCCGGCTCGCAACATCGTGCAGACGTACCTAGACACAATGTCTTCCTCAGCAATCTGTCGATGTTGTGAAGTTGCGCTTGGGAGGGAGAGGGCAGGAATTTGAGTTGCGGCGTTGGAGCAAGTTGAACTTTTGGAGGAGCCCCACACTGCCCGGTGTGGGTCAGCTGACTCTGGGTGTGTTGTTAGGGCTTGCTGGGCGACGTGCCCTGGCCCGCATTTCGCCAATTGCCAGTGGGGAATTGCGGAGTGGGCCCTGCACCTTGGGGTTTTCCAGCGCCCGCCGAATTTCTGAACCTCGCCCTTCTCCCACACAACCTCTTGAGAACCAGCACACTCGAGACACCGTCAAAATGGTCAAGAAGAGAAAGAACAACGGCCGCAACAAGAAGGGTGAGCACTGGCTGCCCTTGAACGTACTTGTACCCTGCGCGGCGACTGACTTGAGAATTTCGCAGGCCGCGGCCACGTCAAGCCCATCCGGTGCTCCAACTGCTCGCGATGCACCCCCAAGGATAAGGCCATCAAGCGGTTCACCATCCGCAACATGGTTGAGTCTGCGGCGATCCGTACGTATTCTCGAAACCACCGACAACGGCGGTCCACGCCGCAAACATCTCGATTCTTCGACTGGAGTTCAATTTCGCTAACTGGTGTCACTTTCAGGTGATATCTCGGACGCTTCGGTGTTCTCCGAGTACACGGTTCCCAAGATGTACCTCAAGCTGCAGTACTGCGTCTCTTGCGCTATTCACGGCAAGATTGTCCGGTACGTTTGTCCTCGTGGCGGGGACAACCACGTTTGCTGTCATGGCGACGTGGGCGGCTGAGAAGAACCTTGGTCGAACCTCCGCCATTAGTTGCCCCGACACCCCGATTCGAGAACACGTCTTGCTGACAGAAACTGTAGTGTGCGTTCCACCGAGGGTCGCCGCAACCGTGCGCCTCCCCCGCGCGTCCGCTACAACAAGGATGGCAAGAAGGTGACCCCTACCCAGCAGGGCACTAAGACTGCTTAAGCAAGTGGTGGTGCGCTTCCTTGCTTTGGCGTTCTGAGTTGGCGGCATTTGGCTTCGGGCGTGGTTTTGATGATCCTTAAGTAACGAGATCATGATTCGGCTTTGCATGACAAACCTGGTGACCACGGGAATGGATTCGGGGTTTCCTTCGGCCCAAAGGGCTTCATAGAACCATAGTCACCAATTCAGAACACTTGTTGTGTGGAGATGTGGACGTCCGGTCTCTCCGTTGCCGTCGCTTGTGCTTCGATGTTCCCGGGGTTTACCATGCAGGGGTAAGCTCGGAGAACTTGATGTCGGCGCACGAGACAATCGTTTTGTTGCCCATTTCGGCCCGCGTCCACTCCTGCTTCTCAGCTCGATCGGACGCGGACGCACCACTTGGGCAGTCAGCCACGTGGGAACCGGGAACTAACTGCCGAGAACGGTGTGCAGTGGCTACCTTAGTAATCTCGGCTGCCGTGTCCCATGTTCAGCCGTCGGCAAACTTTGAACGCTACCAGTGCTCATCAGCCAAGAACACACTTTCGATATCCCATCTCCACAACGGTGAAGCCCGCCTAGATTGGAGATGATGCGACAACAAACAACCCTGGATCAGTTCTCGCTCGCCAAAATCCAAACGCCGTCCAAGTCCGCGTTTCGTTCGCGGGGTCCTATCATCTACAAGCAACGATGGAAGCCGAGCATTCGGACACAACGATTATCCGTCCGCTGCCTGGTGGCTTTCGGCCGGCATTGAGGCAAGGGACAGTTATGCGACTCAAATTATGACTGCATCCGGGACAAATCGAGAACCTAGAAAAGGGGGAGCTGGGTTGTGGGGAGGACGCCAACACCGGGGGCTTTGGCTTTTCGGGGAAGACATCCCCTGCACGTACATACTGAACCTTCGAGAGCTGAGGCAAAGAACCAGATCCTCATTGGTCAAGGAGGTTGATGTCTCGCCTAACGTTGGTTATTCTTAGCCAGGCACTTTCAACCAAGGTCCAAGCACAGTGGCACCGTTCTTGGCCGTGATGCAACAAGCGTCGAACCCCTAACGGGCCCCTGGAGCTCGAGCGGAGTGAGCTCCGATCTCCTCGGACCTTCAACGCCACGAGACAATCTCAGGGGCCCTTGACAGACCGAAACAGCCCCCCCCGCGAGCAGATTGCCAAGTGTATCCAACTCGAGGGCTTGGCGCTCACCATTGCACCACAATCCAAATCGCACTGGTACGCTACGGGGAGGGTGGCGACACTAATGAGCATCCCGCTTGCGCCAAGATCAAGCTAGAATTTCCGGGGTGTACCGGAGAAGGCAACGTGTGACGGGGATGGCGGAAGGCAGAATGCCAATACACGCGTTACCGCTCTCGGCTCGAGACCCTGTTCCTGTCTGGGGTCCCCAGGCCGGGGAGCAGGCTCCCGCACACTACTTCTGCCGTCCGCTTCCCCCGTTTCCACTCGGGCTTTGTTCTCCACAGCTCGATGGTTCCCTACCATTGTCACGGATCCTCCAACACGTCCCCAACGTCGTCGAAATCATGAGCTCGGCTGACGGCACCATCATGGGCGCGGCCCCGCCGCCCCCGGGCATGATGGCGGACTTTGAGAACCCCGAGTCCATCAGCTACCGCCTTATCATCGTCTCTGTTGTTTTTCCCTTTTTTGCATTATGCTTCCTCCTACCGCGGTTGTATTCGGCAGCTTTCATTCTAAAGAAATGGCACCCGGATGACTGTAAGGTGTTTCGTTAAAGACTTGCTCGAGGCCACCCCTTGCTAATAACTGCCGGCAGATCTGATTTGTGTTGGCCTTGTACGCCTCGTCAACCTCACCATGGCCCTGATGCCCAGGACTGACCTTGGGTCCCTCTTTAGGCATTCGCTCTGGCCAACTCCATCGTGTGTATCACCCGTGAGTTTCTGTCCGCTGCCAGGGGAATCTACTTCTCAGGGGGGCGCAGCTCAACTGGCCCTTATCCTCTACAGAATCAACCATGGGCATGGGTAAGCATATCTGGGACCTCGACTTTGAGACATACAAAGAAACCATGAAGGTAACAACGACATTCCCCTTGCCCACGAGTTGCGCCACCCTAACAACCAACAGTTGGGCATGATAGGTGGCTCCATGAGCTACAACCTCTGCACCCTCTTCGTCAAGCTGTCCATCCTATCCTTTTACCTCCGCTTCTCGGTCGACCGGGCCTTCCGCATGGCCGTCTACGCCGTCATGTTCATCACCGTGGGCTACACCATCCCCAACGCCTTCCTCTTCTTGTACATTTGCAAGCCCATCGCCTTCTATTGGGACTGGACGATTGCCAACGGCACATGCCTCTCCGCCCAGACCATCTTTGACTCGGCCAACATCCTCAACATGTCGACCGACTTTATGATTTTGCTGCTGCCCATTTGGATGCTCCGCCCGTTACGGGCGCCGCTGCTCAAGAAGATTGGGGTCGCCCTGATTCTGATGGCCGGAGGCTTGTATGCCACCCCTCCCCTCTCCCCCTCGATCACATCTCTAGGCAATACTAACATGAACCCCCCGCCAGCGTCTGCGGCATCAGCACGATGCGCATGGTCACCGCCATGAAGGGCGCCTACAACCCCGACATAACCTGGCACTACCCAATCAACCTAATCTGGTGGTACGTACGCACACACCCAACCTTCCAAACATCCTTTTAACAACAACAACAACAACACTAACAACGCAAACCCTGAACCCAGCCTCGTCGAAGAATACGTCGGCATAATCTGCGCCTGCCTGCCCTGCCTCAAAGCCTTCTCCCGGCGCTTCTTCCCCAACTCGTTCCTCTTCAGCCCCGTCTTCGAGCAGCGCGTCAGCTCGTCCTTCCCCTTCTCCTCCCTCCGCCTGGACACGGTCGCCTCCACGACAGCCAACGCCAACAACGCGAATTCCAGCTCTACTAATACCAATAATAATAATAGCGACAGCGACGATGTCGGTGGGAGGAAGGCCTGGTGGAAATTGCGAAAGGGTGCTACCGCTACCGCTGCTGCTGCTGCTGCTGCTACCGCCGGAGCGGGATCAGGGACGGCGGGTGGTGGGGAGGTGGGGGATGAGGAGATCAAGTCGAAGGGGGGGAGTACCGGGAAGCCATCTGTTGATGGCAGTGGCAGTGGTATCAACGGAGATGTGGAGGCCGCGAGAGTGGAGGTGGCGGAGAGGTTTGAGGACCACGAGACGTTTGAGAAGGCTCCGGTTATGGAGAAGGGCCGTTGAGAAAAGGAAGACGGCGCGGTGGGATGGTTATACGGTTAATGTGATGGATTGGTGTATTGGTTCTGCTTGCTTGGGTCATTTGGGTTAACCGGGCTGGCGCGAAAGTAGAAATGGTATGGGACACACACACTTCAAAAATCATTTCTATGGGGGCCAGACTCATGGCCGAGACACCTCAAATGTACATAATATTTGGATGCTTAATGCTGCCTAGTATCGGCCCGCAGCATTTTCTACTGTGCCACGCTTCGTGCTTGATCATTCCCGTCGGCACGAAGCGTTGCAGAAGCTTCCAGGCACCGACGTCCAACACGCAATTTAGAGTATCCATACACACACAACCTAATCCCAACAACTCCCCCCCCGAGTCGTAAGTGAAAGCTTCAGATGAGCTCCTGGCCCAGTCCCACCCAAAGCTAAAGGTTGCCAACTACCATGAGCAAAAATGCCCCGGCTTCTGCAGCAAACCCAGTCCCACCCAAAGCCAAATATTATTACCAACTAGTTACAGAATTACCATGAACAAAAATGCCCCGGCTTCCGCAGCAAACCCAGTCCCACCCAAAGCCAAATATTAATACGAACTACCATGAACAAAAATGCCCCGGCTTCTGCAGCAAACCCAGTCCCACCCAAAGCCAAAGATTAATACCATCTACCATGAACAAAAAATGCCTCGGCTTCTAGCAAACCCAGTCCCACCCAAAGCCAAAGATTAATAGCAACTACCATGAACAAAAATGCCCCAGCTTCTGCAGCAAACCCAGCTGTATCATGAAAATCGACCAAACATCCCAATCATATCCCAGTGGTGCAACTTTCCCTGTTGCCTCCATTTTCTGGCGCACCATCTCCACAGCCTGTGGAAACCAACCAACTCCGGCCTCGGTCGATAGAACGACGCTCTTGCGTCATTTCTCAGCCTTCTCTAGCTGCGCCTGAAACTCCCTGATCAGGTCAGCCACCCGATAGATCTTGTGTCTATGAGCATCCTGCAGCAGGGAGCTCAAGACGGAGCGCGAGAAACGCAGCTTCCCTTGGCGGTTCAGGCATCGACGGAACACCCAACGTATCATCTCGGTGTCCTGTATCAACCCATTTTCGGTTGGGGATTCCCAGCAGCCGATGATTGCGTTGCTTAGCATTCTCTTCAGCGCCTGCGGACGCAAGCCATCAAGGGGCCGAGCCTTTTCCAGCATCTCGCAATACGGCAGGTTGCCCGGACTACAAGCTTGTTCCAAAACTTGCTCCCAAGCTAGGGGGTCGTTGGGATGTGTGGCAGCGCCATGGTCCAAGAACATCTCGACAATGCGAAACCAGTTCTGCCAATCTGTCCGGTCCTCAGATTGGGTGTTGTAGGGGGTTGTCTTCGGCCTGAAATCGTAGAGGCGGTGCAGGATTGATTTACCTGGGAACAAGGGGTCAAGAAGAGAAGCTCCGGCCTTGAAAAGTGCTTGAACTGTCTCGCGATCACCTCCTGAGTCGAGGGCCTGCTCCACAGCCAACAGCAGAGGCAAATCCGACGGGGTTTTGGATTCGCTGCCGATCTTGTCGCAGTTCGCCCCGCGGGAGGCGAGAAGCTTGACCATGCCGGTGAACCCAAACTTTGCGGCAAGCTGGAGAGGTGTGTGATGATATGCAATCCTCAAAGGCGTGGGCCAAATTCGCGGCATCAGATCCTGGTAGGTGTACTCCGCCCTGTTGGGGTCCGCGCCCAGATCCAAGAGTTTCTTTGCCAGTGACAACCTCGTGGCCAGGGAGGCCTCGATGCCTTCCGATGTGATTCGTTCCTGCACGGCGGGGTTGAGGTCGTATGAAGTCAGGCGGTAAAGTCGGTCCTGTTGCTCGCGGAGAGACAACGAGCTATACACGGTCGGCCGGCGTAGAGCGCAAAGTGCAGCCAGGCTCCTCGTGTAGAGATGCACAGGATCACCGGGGGCGAATAAGGTCAGCGGGCGACAAAACTCGGCGAGCCAACTGGCGTCATCGTATCTGGCCTGCATGCACAAGAGTCGCAATACATCGTTGATCAAACCTAGGGGGGGGCCTGAACCCGGGTAGCGGCCGTAACTTATCTGGGCTCTGTTGCTCAAGAACAATTCGCCAACAGTCTGGATATGACCCCCTAATGCGGCAAACCCTAGGGGGCTCTGGCTCCGGCCGCTGCCGTTGTAGAGATAAGGTTTGAAGCGAGGCTCAGCCAGTAGTAACTTTAACATTGGGACTGAACCAAGCCAAGCAGCGCTCTGCCAACCGCTGATGGTGAGGCGTGTTTTCTGATGGGCGGAGCCGGGTTGGCGGATGCGACCGCCGACACCAAGCAAGGCGCCGCGGGAGATGAGTATTTTGGCCACCTCTTCGTCGCGAGAGCACATGGCCACGTGTAAGGCTGTCCAAACTGACCGGGAACGATGTGGCGTGACTGACTCGTTGAGATCGTCTTGGCCGGTGAGTTGGGGCGCAGCGCAGTCGCACAAGCCGGAGCACCGGGCCTCAAGATCTGCGCCATGATCGAGAAGCAGGCGGGTTGATGTGGTGTCCCCTCGCTGGACGGCAACGTGGAGGGGTGTCCAGGCCCAATGGTTCCGGGTCTTGGGGTCTTGGGGGTCCTCGACAACCCCAAAGATATCCAATGGACTGACACTTTCGCGGCGGTGCCACTTCAGGTTCCGGGCCGTATCTTGCTCTAATGGAACTCGGCGACGGGCTGCTTCGCGCTCGGAGATCACACCCTTCCGTTCTCGAGCACTTCGGCAGAAGGTCTCTCTGAACACCTCGGCCAAAAGCGCCCTGTCCTTGTGTGGTTTCGGCGTGCCGCATCGTCCTTGGGACGCGAGGACATCTAGCAATCTGCTCCTGAGAATGGGCGACAAATAGTAGAAGTTTGGGTTCACTTCTCGGGCTAGCAAATCCCGCACAAGGTCGTGGCGGCCAACTTCGACGGCCCAAAGGAGAACTTCTTTGCATCTCTGGGCGTTCTCGTAAAGCTTGGATCGTAGAACCTGAGAGGCGATGGAAAAGAGTAGGCGATTGACACGGGAGAGGGCCCACAGATCGTGTTCGGCCATGTGGCCGGCGATGTGATATTTAGTCTCGTTCGGGAGACCCATCAGAGTGTTCTTGGGAAACAAAGAGTCTGCCATATTGGCGGGTGATTCAGTGCCTTCCCGTGTCGGACCAGACCGAAGGTTTCTGTCGGAAGGGGTTATGGCACGGCGTTTAACGCCGCCACGCGTTGCTGGAGTGTGAGAGTTAGCAAAACTCGGCCCGCGGTTCCCGGGGAACGATGAAGACACAGGCGCCAGGAAACCTGTGGCAACGGCGTCATACCTTTGTTCATGATCCAGCTAGTAAATCGCGAAACCGTCAAATCTGTCACTCAGGTCGAGAGTTGAGGCCCGCAATCACCAAGATGGTGACGGGAGAGGGCCTTGAATACCATTAGCGACCATGCGTACAACTAGACAATAAATGGACCGATGGGTTTTAGAGGAGTATACTGACAGCTCGGAAGATGTCGGTGGTATTGTGGTGGTCGTACCGGCCGGCGGTCAGTCACTCAGATGCGCACGCCGGTGAGAATCGCGAAGGGCCACAATCGGTTGCGACCGACCGACTGCCAGGAAAAAAGGTCAGCGATCCCAGAAGCACCAGGGGGAAGGGGATTGACGCGTTGAAATGCTCTTACCTGACACCGAGATAGAAATTCGCCAGCCGATGATGGATGGATGTGGGTGTGTTCAAAGAAAGGAGCACGCGATGTCGGGGTGATGGAATCGGGTTGGTGGAGGTTGGAAATGAGGCCGATAAGCAGCAGCAAGATCAACCGCTGTTTTTTGGTTTGGGGGATAAGTCGGCTGCCTAAGCTGTGACGTAGAATTTGTGTTTAGCGCAGGGTAATTCGGGCAGGGACGATGCTGATGAGAAAGATGCGCTATAGGTCTAGCACCGTGCATAACAAGGCACCTACACACCGTACTTGCCTTCTTTTTGACTGCGGAACACTTCAATGTCTGCAAAGCCTTTGGCTTGAACTTAAAGGGAACCCAAGAGAGTAACTGATTCATTGGCATCGTTTCTAAACAATGACTCGTGGTTTGTGCAGATGCACGCTAGCGGACTGTGACGGGAATACTGCAGTTGTTTGTGATTGCAATCTCAAAGAGACGGGAGCTTGGACGGATGGGGGGAAAAGGAAGAGATGGGACAGGAGGTGTAAAGGTGGAAAGGTGACACATTATGCTTGACCAGATAATGAGAACGGACCAACCCCTGAAAGGAAGTGACTGGCCTCAGCAACTCCCAGTTGTTTTGATATCCCCCATCTCAAAGGGGTTGAAGTCTGCTGACGAATGAGCCGCCTCCGAGTCAAGGCCCAGCACGATGTGCTTCCTGAACTCTGCCAAGATGTGCTGCTTGCAGATACTGTTCCGTGCCACCCCGCCGACCAGCAAGTCTCTCAATTCGTCAAGGGCCGAGGTGCCTGTTGCCACGCATCTAAGTTTCCATTTGGCTCCCTGGGCAAGTAGTAGGCTGGCCATCTTGCAGAGATCGTCCTTTTCGAACTTGATAAGCGCCCAAACTAACCAGCCATTCGCACGGTCGCAACCCGCCAGGTTGGCAAGCGACCACCAGAGCGGTCCGCAAGTGGTGATGGTTGACGCCCTGGGGCCTGACCGCGAGACGTTCGTAAAGCAGTCTTGCAATTTCGAGCGCAGCTTCGAGTGAAGCCAGATGTTGTCCGGCTCGGTAAGAATGCCGTCATTGGCGCTGTTAGCCCAACGAACAAGGGGCGCAAACACGGGCCTCAGGTCAGGCGTGAGCATACCCTGGATCGAGACACAGTAGTCAACAAGTGCCATGACGGTCTCGACTGGTGCAGTGCATTGTGGTTCCTGGAGGGCGGCGTTCAGCCAATCATCGGCGTCGAGAGTATCGGGTACCGAGTACTAGTCCCTAACAACAGCTTCATAGTCTGGGGGAGGTAGTTCCTCGCGGCTTTAGTCACGTGGTCTGATCGCGCTAGGGCTCGACAACGACATATATCGACAGCGCTATCGACAACGCCATCGACAACAGGAATTGTAATGGCAATGATAACGACTTTGTTAAAGCTACCTAGGTAAATACTCCCTAGAGGTCTGTTCCGCAGTATTGAGTGGAAATTGTGCGAACAAATGACATTGAAGCGACTCTCGATCAAGGCCAAAAAGACGAGATCCGCCGCGCTAATAATGGCGCCTGTGGTGAAGCCTGAGGATGCCTGTCGTGCGAGCATAGGTTCGGCGGCTTCCAGTGGGGTCACTTGCTTTTGCACGTGACTCCCGCTGTTCGCCTGGCCCGTGCTCCGGCTGCAGGCTGCGAGCTCTCCGAGCCTAGCAATCGACAGGCTTCGATATTTTTTTGGAAGCAGTGGGACGCAAGGCGATAGTCCACCTCAAAACGACCACTACCCGACCGAATACCCTCCTCGCCAGCTGCAACCGCGTCTAGAGCTCCGCCGCGATTCGCACAAGCATCCCGAGTCCCTATTCCGCCTCAAAATGTCGTTCGGGGGCCAGACACCGACGATTATCGTCCTGAAAGAGGGTCCGTAACCCCTCCTTCCCGATAAACACTGTGGAATGCCCCCCCCCCCGCTGACTTGTCGTTCGCAGGCACCGACACCTCACAGGGCAAGGGCCAGATCGTATCCAACATCAACGCCTGCTTAGCGGTCCAGGCCACGATCAAGTCCACACTCGGTCCCTATGGCGGCGACTTATTAATGGTGGATGAAAACGGCAGGCAGACCATCACCAACGATGGCGCCACCGTTATGAAGGTGCGCATGCACAACAACCGCCGGAGATGGACATGGGTTCTGACATTAGGAAGCTTCTGGACATTGTCCACCCGGCTGCCCGGATCCTCGTCGACATCGCGCGGTCGCAAGATGCCGAGGTGGGAGACGGCACAACCTCGGTGGTCGTCCTCGCCGGCGAGATTCTGAAGGAGGTCAAGGAACACGTCGAGGGGGGCGTCAGCTCGCAGATCATCATCAAGGGCTTGAGGAGAGCGTCGACCATGGCGGTAAACAAGATTAAGGAGATCCAGGTCAGCACAAACGAGGCGAACAGGAGGGACACGCTCAACAAGCTGGCCGGGACGGCCATGACCAGCAAGCTCATCAAGCGCAACACCGAGTTCTTCACAAAGAGTGAGTCTTCTCTCGCGCTGTTTGTGTTCCATCTTGAACTGACAGCCCCATCACAGTGGTTGTCGACGCCGTCCTCTCCCTCGACCAGGAGGATCTGAACGAAAAGTTAATAGGCATCAAGAAGATCCCCGGCGGCTCGCTGACCGACTCGCTCTTTGTCAACGGCGTGGCGTTCAAGAAGACCTTTTCTTATGCCGGTTTCGAGCAGCAGCCCAAGTCGTTTACAAAGCCCAAGATTGTGTGCCTCAACGTCGAACTTGAACTCAAGGCCGAGAAGGATAATGCCGAGGTCCGCGTCGAGCAGGTGTCCGAGTACCAAGCCATCGTCGACGCCGAATGGCAAATCATCTTCAAGAAGCTCGAGGCTGCTTACAAGACGGGTGCCAAGGTGGTGCTGTCTAAGCTGCCTATCGGCGACCTGGCGACCCAGTACTTTGCCGACCGCGACATCTTCTGCGCCGGCCGCGTGTCCGCCGACGACATGGAGCGTGTGGTGCAGGCCACAGGCGCCACCATCCAGAGCACCTGCTCCGACATCCGCGCCGAGCACCTCGGCACATGCGGCATCTTCGAGGAGCGGCAGATCGGCGGCGAGCGGTTCAACTTTTTCGAGGACTGCCCCGAGGCCAAGACGTGCACCTTGGTGCTGCGCGGCGGCGCCGAGCAGTTCATCGCCGAGGTCGAGCGGTCGCTGCACGACGCCATCATGATCGTCAAGCGTGCCATCCGCAACAAGACTATCGTCGGCGGCGGCGGTGCCGTCGAGATGGAGGTGTCGGCGTACCTGCACCGGTTCGCCGACCAGGAGGTGCGTAACAAGCAGCAGGCCATCATCAAGAGCTTCGCCAAGGCACTAGAGGTCATCCCGCGGCAGCTGTGCGACAATGCCGGCTTCGACGCGACCGACATCCTCAACAGGCTGCGCGTCGAGCACAGGAGGGGCAACATCTGGGCCGGCGTCGACTTCCAGAACGAGGGCGTCACCGACATGATGGAGCGCTTTGTGTGGGAGCCGGCCCTGGTCAAGGTCAATGCCATCCAGGCGGCGACCGAGGCGGCCTGCCTGATCCTAGGTGTGGACGAGACGATCCGAAACGAGGAGAGCCAGGCGCCGCAGGCCCCCGGCAAGCCTCTGCCTCCCGGAGCGGCCCAGCGAGCGCTGCGCGGGCGCGGTCGCGGCATGCCCAGGCGGTGAACGCCGTAGCTTGCTGATATGAGGAATGAAAACATATCTGCCAGGCAAATAATACATGGTGGCGTCAAACCCTAGGTTAAATCCCTGTGAGGGGTACTCATTTTCACGAGTGATGTTATGCTTGTGATGCGAATGCCCAGAGCGGTCAAGGCCTAGGCTTGGTAAGGTGAATATCAAACAAAATCTACCCCAAACGCCAGTTTCCCTTCCCCATAACCCCCCCTTCATCCCCATCATCATCCACCCCTGACGACAACAGCCCCGCCACGTCCATCTTCCCACCACCAGCACCACCACCTGCACCACCCACATCCATCGACCCTCGACTCATCCCACCTGCCTGCCCCCCCTGCCGATGAGGATGCAGGCCTGAACTATCCTCCTCCTCATCCTCCCCTTGCGACTCAATCAACATCTCCAAGTCCCGATCCACAGCAGCTTGTTCTTCCTCGTCCTCTTGCTGCTGCGCCCTCGTCGTCTGTTGCTGTTGCTGTTGCTGTTGCTGTCGTATCACCTCCCCATCTATTGTTTCCTCCTCCCCCCCCCGGTGATGATGATGATGGGCATGGCGGTGCTGTTGTTCTTCTTCTTGTTGTTGTTGTTGTTGAAGCGGCTGGTGGTGGATGCCTAGAATATGATGGTTGTGCTCGTCGTGGTGGTCGTCATTGCTGTTGTTGTCGTCTTTATCATCGCCGCCGCCGTCGTCGTCGTCGTCATCTGTGGCGGCGGCGTTTATGAGGGCTTGGAAGGTCTCTGCGTCTGCGTATGTGTCTGGGTCGTGGTGGTGCGTGGGGGGGGTGTGGGCGTGGTGGGAGAAGGGGTAGTGGTGGTGGGTGTGGTGATGATGATGATGATTGTGGTGGAGGTCGGCGGTGGAGGAGGAGGACTGCGCTATGATCTGCGGGTCGATTGGTTGGTAGTCCGAGACGGGAAGAGAATGCGGGCCCGGGGCGAGGCTGGGGAGTGCCACCGTGTGGGTGCGTGAGACATGGTGGTGGGGGTGCGATGGGCCGTGGGAGGTGTCTTGGAGCATCGGGTTGTGGGTATCTCGGGCGATGCTGTTGTGACCTGTCATGGCGGTGTCGGCTGGTGATGGGAGGGTGTGGTGGGCGGGCCGGGGCAGCATGGAGATGGCGCTGGGGTCGGCGAACTGGTGGTGTGGTGCGACCACCGCGAACGGGGACAGGTGAGATGGATCTGCCAGTGGTAGTTGTTGTTGTCCTCCGTCTGTGAACTCTACCTCCCCAGGCACAGGCACTGAAGGGCTTGGCGAGGCACGCTTGGAAGCAGGGGCAGAGGCAGGGCTGAGGTTGTTGGGGCGCTTCAGGCCGTTCACAGGGACTGCTGCGGGAGAGGGTTGCTGGCCCTGGGACGACGAGGCTTTGCCCGAGTCTTTGCATTCAGCACAGTTCCTAATTACATCCGAAACCGTCTCCTTGATGCGACTCCAGTGATAGCGTTCCGCGATAGTAGCCGTGGTCTTGTTGATGCCGCCGTGAGCTTGGTTGTGCACTCCCCTGGCGATCTCGTACTGGCGCTGCGGGTCCGAGATGACCTCCTTGTCCTTGAGCATGAGAACGTCGCCGTCCAGAAGCTTGTAGTGGGTAGCAGCGCTACGCAGCCTGCTTTTCTCGGCTCGGTCAGCGCCGTTTGGGTAGCGGCCGTATTTGAGGTAGAACTTGATCTTGTCGAAACGCTCTTCACTCACAAGTTCCTCGTTGCCCGCGCCGCCTGCCGCGTCGCCCAGGTCGCGCCCGTAGATGATGGCGTCCACCAGCCGGTCCGGGTGGCTCTTGAGGTTCCCGGCGCCCTTGACCCGTCCGATGCGTTTGAAGCCCAGGCCATCCCAGATCTTGCACGATGCGACGTTGGTCTCGTACACCAGATTGAAAACCGAGTACTTGTAGCCCAATTTCGGCGCCCACTCCAGGTGTGTCTCACCCATCAACCGGCCGACACCGCGGTTACGGGAGGCGTCGGTGACGATGAAACCCGCATTGCAGATGTGGCTGCTGCGGCCCGGATAGTTGGGCTTGACGTAGAAGGTGCCGAGACACTCCTTGGACCAGTCTTTGCCCTCGACGACCTCGGCGGCGCTCTCGATGTGGCCGAGGAGCATGATGCCGCCAAAGTTCTGGAACCAATACGACGCGAACTGATCCGACGGCATCGGCTCTAGCATCGGGTACGTGTCGCCGCCCTCGATTTCCTTGTTGAACTGGTCCGAGAGGTACCGAAGAAGAGACGCGGGCACCTCGTGGCGGGATGCAAACGGGACGACGGTAGCCACCGTCTGGCGGTCACGGAGCGTCACATGGCGGGGCACAATGGTGGGCGGCACGGCCGGGTTCGCCGGGTCCGGGTACGGGGCATCTCCCGAGACACGGAAAATGGTCGGGGATGCCGGATCGTCCAGAATCGCGGGCATCTTGACGGCGCTCAACCGGAGACCCGCACCGATGAGACGCGCGATGCACACCGAAACGGCGAAACCGGAAACCAGAAGAAAGGGAGCCTGAGAGAGGTCCCTGTGGCATAATATTAGCCATTTGCACCGTCGCCGCCTATGGAAACCCGGCCTGCCTCGAGCTGCATCACGACGACCAGGAATAACAAAGGTCGTACCTCGAGTCTAACTAACGTGTAAAGGAAGAACCCACTGAGGAAACTGCCTTCGACTTGCTGACTGCGGTGCCTGTAGTTGCAGTGCCTGCACACGATTCAGGCACCCGTTTGGACCTGGGCACCGAGCGGCAAGGCACGCCAATCAGGAGGATCCAGGCGTGGTGTGATGCGAACAGGGCAGGGTGCAGTGACGTGACAGGAACGTGTCGCTGTGCTGAAATGTTCGTGGTGATGATTTGTTCTCGGGAGGGGAAATTCGGAAGCGCGGCATGTGGAGGGCTTTGTGGGCCCGATGAGTCAGCTAAGTACATCTGTAATATCAGAAGAATAGTAGGATTAAGAGAGTTTCGGGGAGCGTTTCTATCAGACACGACGATATTTTACAATAAAAGTTCTATAGGCAATATGTTACAGCGCTGGAAGGCGTATTTCCCTCATCGCGGTGGCGGCATAGCCATCTCCCGCAGCAGCTCATCGTCGGTCAGAAAGTCCTCCCTTTGCATCGGCTTCTCGTCCAAGATTCCTTCCGCCACGGCCTTCTCGGCCGCGGCCTCCGCCTCCTTTATCTTGGCACTGGCGTCCTTGTGAATAAACTTTTCCTCATAGCTAGGGTTTACCCAAGTGCAAATGCCGTCGTTGGCATCGGCCAGCCTCCGCTGCTGCCCGCGCTCTCCCGCTCTGCCGAGGATGCCCGCAAGGAGCGTGACGGATCGCAAACTGTACGCCCATGTATTAGCTCACGAGCAGCATGTCAACTCTTCTCTTGGCCCCCCCGTCGCGCACTCACCTGTCATCGTTGGCCGGAATCTGGTACGTCACCCAAGTCGGGTCGGCATCGGTATCGATGAGGCCAATGGTGGGGATCTTCGCCCTCCCGCACTCGTGCAGCAGCGTGTGGTTCTCCAGCGGGTTCAAGCACACGACCAGGTCGGGCATCACGGGCCGGCGGTCGCGCACGTGCTTCTCAAACCCATCCAGATCCTTGTCCAGCTCGTTCACAATCTTCAGCTCGCCGCTGGCCAGGATCACATCCCGGTTCGTAATCGCGCCGGGGGTCCAGTGCTGGAACAGATGGTAGCCCTTGGCCAGCGCGGCGGCCCGCACCACCACCGGCATGTGCTCCTTGCGGGTGCCCACAAACAAGATCAGGCCGCCGTAGTACGCCACCTCCTCGACGACGCGCGCGGCGCGGCGCAGGTGGGTGGCGGTGGTCTCGAGGCTGATGATGTGGATGCCGGCGCGCTCGCCGTAAATGTAGCGCTGGTTGGCCGGGTTCCACTGCGAGACGTGGTGGCCCATGTGGACCTGGGCGGCCATGAGCATCTCGAGCGTCGCGTCGTGCGGCGGGTCCAGCAGCATCTGGTCCGGGTGGTAGCGCGACTCGACGCGCGAGCCAATGTCCCGCGTGTGCTCGCGCTGGTGCTGGTACTCGACAAAGTTCGCCGGGATGCGGGCCAGTTCGGCCTGCCGCGCGAGAGCCTGCGCAGCGGTAAATGCCGGAGTGCTGGCCGATGCCGATGTGGGTTCATCCAAGGTTGTCGGGGCTGTTGCCGGTCTTGTCGCCGAGCTCGAGAGGGTTCGGAGGCATGATCGCGCGATGGGGGCTGCCAGGGCCCGGCGGCCTGTACATGATCAATTAGCGAGCGAAGGGATGTAGGGGTGTGGTAGTATAGTTTACCGGTCCGCACGCCGAAGTTCCTGATGATCATGGTGGCAACGTTGGGGTTGAACTCATTGCAGGGCGGGAAGCTCCCAAGTCGGTGATGAGCCGAGCAACTTTTCTCGGTGTTGTCGATTGGAGTGGTCTGTGCGCCAAACATTGACCCGGCCCGCTTTTGATCTGGTCCAGCTCCAACAGTCAGGGGCCGCTCCACTCGTCACCGCTTCATGTGTCGACTCGATTTCAGGTGGGAATGGGTGTCCCAGAAGATGGCCTCGAGAATCATTCGGCCGTTAATTTCGAGGAAAAACAGAAAAATAAAAGGAAAAAAAGGAACGTGGACTCGGAGGTTGAACCCTCGCAACGAAGCGGGGAGACGAGTGCAAAAAGGGCGAATGCGTATTAGATGATCTACGGAATCAACAGCTAGTTCATGAAGCTTTGATACAAAAAGTCTACAGCCCGGGCTCCGCCTTCGACGTGTCGAAAGGGTCCTGATTACCGACTAGAGCCCAGCGCAACGAAGTTCAGCCCCCTCCTCTCCAACACCCAGCAACAAAACAACCCCTTATCTGCTCGACAACCTCGACACGGTAAACACACCCGCAATCACCACGGCCAACATCGCAATGGCGCCAGGCAGCAGCAGCTCGTTGGGGACGCCCGCAATAACCTGCTCAGGTTGTTGCGGTGCGGTCCGCGAGCGCAGTGCATGCCGGTTTCGACGAACAGGCGCATCGTCGTCCTCGGACACATCCCCATCCTCCTCGTCCTCGTCGTCGTCCTCGTGCGCCTTCCTGCGCTCGCGGACGATAGACGACGCCGGGGGCGTGGGAAGCACCACCGGCTCGGGGGCGGGCGCCGGGGCCGGGGCCACAGGCGGTTCCTTGGGGTCGTGCACAAAGAGGTCGACCTTGTCGCGATGGCCCTGGCGCGCGAGGACGATGGCCTCCAGCAGGTCCTCGTCTGTCGTGATCGAGACCGAGTCGCCGTCGTTGTCCAGGTAGCTGAGGGCGTACCCGCCAGAGAGCGTGCCCTCCTCGACGGTAGGGGCGCCGCCGATGGTCTCGACCTCGGGGCCGAGCTTGGCCGTGACGTTGGAGACAAACTCGGCCATCCCGTGCGCGGCCGTCACCTGCAGGCGGTGGACACGGCCGCTGGGTGCCTTGAATTTGAAAGGAAACGGGATTTCGCTGGGAGGTAGCTCAGGTGAGAGGCCCGCGACGCTGTGGGGTGGCGACTCAATGCCGGCGTGGCTCGCAGAGTCGCCGGGCGCGACGCTATCATTGACGTGACGCTCGCTGCGGTTCATGTCGGGAGACATTAGGGACCGGGCTCCGTGGTTGGTGTGGTGGTGCGACCCTTCGCCAGAAACCATTGACTCGGTCTCATGGTCCAGAGACAGCCAGAACTTATTCCACGCGGGCCCTTCGCTGTCGCCGGTGCCCATAGTGTTGATTTGCTCGAGCGTCGCATAGGTCAGCTTGAGAACGTCAACCATGCCAACGATCTCGCCGCCTTCGTTCATAACCGGGAGGTTCAGGTAGTGGCCATCTACGTACAGTCAGTCAGTTTGTGTCTGTGTGTCTGTGGCATGTCATACATTGGGGGTATGATGGCGCGTACCATGCATCTTGCGCAGAGCGGCCTGGATGCTCATGTCCATCGGGGCAAAGTCGGGATGAGGGGTCATTACGCGGACGACGCTGCATGTCGCAGGGTCGAGACCCGGCGCAATGACACGCAGGACAACATCCTTGCTGGTGAAGATACCCGTGATGGCCCCCTGGTCCGTGACCAGAACAGCCGTCGTGTGGTTTTCCTTCATCATCTGGGCCGCCTCCTTGACCGAGGTCCGGACGCTCACCGTCGTCGGGGGCAAGCCGTTCAGCACCGACTCGAGCGTCGGACCCGACATCTTGGACCGGAGAGCCTCGACGTATTGGATAATCTGCTGGGGCTGGCTGGTGCCCAGCTCGGATTGGACACCCTCGAGGGCGTCATGGAGCCGCCTCGAGGAGGAATAGGCACGCTCCAGCTTCTCCATGGCGTCGTAGAAACACTTGGTGATGTCGAGAACACCCGATATGTTTTGGTCCTCATCCATGACCGGCAGGTGGCGGAAGCCCTTGCGGACCATCAGGTCAAGCGCATCGGTGGCACTCGTGTCGGTTCTAGCGCACAATGGGTTCTTGGTCATGATCTCGGCGATGGTGACGTTGGTCGGCTTCAGCCCCGCAGCCACAACACGGAAGGCAAGATCCTTGGCCGTGAAGATACCAGCAATCCGGTCGTTATCGTCGGTGACTAGCACGCAGTCCTCGCGCTTGGCAGCCATGAGCTGGGCGGCTTCGGCGACGGTCGTTTGGGGCTTAATCTGGAGTGCCTGGCTTGGCTTGAGCGCGAGGACGGTTCCCGGAGGGGCCTTTCGGGATTGCCGAGCGCGGCCCGTCAGGTGCTTCTTTTTCGAGAGATCGTTCTCCATCTTGCGGCGGATGGCCTGTGACGCGAAAGTTAGTTGTTGCGGAGGGGGTAAAGGGCCACTGCCGTTGTAGAGAACGCACCTCATCTCTCTTGGTCTGCTTCTGCCGGCTGGCGCTGACCGAGGAGGTTCCAACTTCACTGCTTGTTGTTGCCGGCGTGTTCTCGAGGACCGGTCGGGGGATTCCCGAGGAGACGGATGGGCTGGTGGCGAAGGGGATGGCACCGCGCCCCTGGTTGCGATTCGGGCCGCCCCGAAACGTCCCAGGATTGGCTGACATGATGGCGTATGATGGCGTTGTTATTCGAGTCTTTGCGACACTGCTGGGGATGTTGAGGGAGTAGATCTTTTGCGTGTTGATCAACTTTCCCGAGTTTTTGGACGAGTCGGTCAACACAGCCGAAAGCTGCAAGCAACGGCCAATAAGGCGATGGATCAGATGACGGGCTGGAACTTTGCGGGTCCGTCCCAGCGGGCAAAGGAAAAACACGGGCTCAAATTTGGCTCGGCGGAGCACGGGCCACCCATGCCACTTCGGGTCCAGTCGCAATCTTTCTGGCTTTGATGCCCACTGTCCAGCGAGATTTGTTTTTGTGTTGTCGTCTGTTGTTTGTGAGAACACACAGTCAGTCCACCCCTGCCAGATCCGAACTCGCTGAAGTCTCTCAACGCCCCTAATTATCTGCCAAGCCTGGAGCTATTCTGGAAGCCGTGGAACATCGTTCTCTTGC
This sequence comes from Chaetomidium leptoderma, assembly GCA_033296705.1. Classification (NCBI taxonomy): domain Eukaryota; kingdom Fungi; phylum Ascomycota; class Sordariomycetes; order Sordariales; family Chaetomiaceae; genus Chaetomidium; species Chaetomidium leptoderma. The sequence goes on along the minus strand of MU856883.1, from coordinate 121,680 downwards.
GAAACCTAAAATGGTACAGCTGCCATCCGTAGGTACTTTAATAACCCGGTGAAACAAACAGTCGGTTAGCCTACTCGCAGTTGCAATACTCTTTCATCCCAATCTCGGATGGGAATTAGGCGCAAATTGCACGTTCGGGATGCAATTCCTCAGCGTGTGCAAGTACTACGGTGCCCAAGTGGAGGGTTTCAAGCATGCAGAGTGGAAGTCGATCTCCCACATCGACACGACGGGTATCCGGCTCCATTGGGGTTGGGATGTGGTCGAAGTGCTGCTAGTCGCTGACTTGTCTTTGAAAAGGATCCCGGTCATCAGGTCTTCATTCCATCTTGCGACCGGTCCCGATCCAACAGACGGCCGACGTGGTCCACGACATCTCCGGAGAAAGCAAACACTCGAGCTGGGATGACGTCGGACAGGGCCATTGTCAAATGTAACCCAAAACCGCGCATGCCGCTATCCGGTTTTTGCAGCCATTGCCTTGCGAGCCGCACTATACAAGGGCCGAATAATGCGGAAGATGCCTGCCGGCGAGATCCCCGATCCCGCACGTCCAAGTCCCTGCGGCAAGCGTGAAACAGGAATCTGGTGGAGGTGTTGCTCCAATTGCTGACGGGAACGTTGCAGCCGCAGGATTCCGGGCCTGTGCATTGGTTCCCTGGCGATTCCACAAACACCAATGGCCGCACGCTGTTGGCTGGCAAATGTCCCTTGACACGATGGCTTGTGGGATGGAACCCCTGGTCGCGGGTCGTTACCCTACGTCACCTTGCTGAATCCGGGACTGGGTTCTTTAAGTGACAGTCGCAGCCCCGACTCCAACTTCCCTCCCGTTTGCGCGAAAAATTCGACTTTGAGGCCGACCAGGAGAACGAACGCCATCGCAATTGCAGGATTAGAGCGCGCAACAACAATTATTTCCCCGCGCTTTTCCGTGCCAGCCCGACATTCCTCCAGCACTCTGCTCTCCGGTGGCACATATTTGAAACCACGCGACCCCGCGGTCGGCCTCCCCTCCTCCAGTCGCAATTGGTGTCTCGTCCACAACAACTAAACCTGCGACACGCGCTGACCAACACGAGTCCGGTTTTGACACTTTGGAGTGTATACGTCGGCCAAACAAAAGAGCGCATTGATCCAGAAAGGAACCCAAAGTCGCCTGGGTCGCTGAGCGTCAGGGCGACGGACGGATATTGAAGATCGCTCCCCGGCCGCCTCGAAAACGACAACAATGGCCAGAATAACGGAGTCTCGGGAGGAAATGGCGGCTACATCAGCCCTTACGTTTGCGGAAAACATCAGGCGTGCAGTCGTCGGCATGCTGGTCCCTCGCGCAGACGAGGACTGCTCCCCACAAAAAGGGGTCAATTTTTGCGAGATGCCGGCGGTATCATCCAAAAAGGTCACTTGGATCATCGTTGGCGTCGTGGTGTAAGCCCGGGTCCCCGGCTCTTGATTTTTGCCGCATTTGATAGCTGACCAAGAGAACAGCGGCCTATTCGTCTTCGCCACTGCCGGAATCTTGCTTTTCTTGCACTTCCGGCGGCAGAAACAGGACAAGCGCGAGGACTTGGAGGACAGGTACCAGATGTCGGATTACGGGCTCGACGAGGTGCCGGCGGCGAGGAAAACACGGGCCGACGACGGGTTGAAGTCACACGACGGGTCGCCCAACCCCCAGGGCAGGCGGTCCCGCGACCCCCTGCACGCCGGCACCGAGCCCAAGTTCCACCCCGGACAGCTAAACGGCCACCTGACCCCATTTGACGATGGCTCGTCGAAAGCACCGAGTGGCAACGCGGCGTGGCCTAAGAGGGAGAGCAGCCAGCAAAAGCCCGAGGTCTAAGGCGGGTGAGCATTGGTGTGAGACTTGGGCGGGGGGGGCGGTTTGGCACGAACGACGACGAGGCGGGGATGAGTTACGAATGTATTCGTGTACGATGTCGGATGACGGACGGACGGCCTGTATTTTTGGAGTTGACTGTGGGTTGTACATACAAATGGCGGGAGTTGACGGGCGTGTTATGTTTGGTCTGGGGTCAAGGTATTTCACAAACCAACTCGCAGGTTCACGAGCATCGAGGCTGATAGGGGCCATGGCAAGGCCAGGTTGTCATGGCTGTCCTCGTGTGTTTCCTAGGACGCAGTCCGTGTGTTTGAGACGCTGGTTCATCTGTTCACCACTTGTCACAACCCTTCGACAACGAAGCCTGTGCGTCGGCATCGTTTGTATACTCAACATCACCACCTGCATCACCACCACCATCCCGGTCTCCATCCCAACAAAGCGAGTCCAAACTCAACCTCCTCCCCAGCCCCATCCTCAACCCCATCCCCCCATCCTCGGTCGTCTCCCACGTTTTCCTAACAGCAGCCCAATAAACCTCCCCATTCACCACCCCTTTCGCATGGGCACAATGCTCCGTCCGCTTAAACCTCACCATCAAACTCCCTACCCCACCCTTTCCACCACCACCACCACCGTTACCGTTACCGATACCAATAGTAGCACTCTCCACCCCATGCGCATGCACATCCCCCCACCAAACAACCCCATCCCCCTCCCCAAACAAATACGTCCTCACCACGCGTTTTAAATCCCACAACCCCCCATCATTCAACGCCCGCCTCGTCTCCTCCATCAGATTCCCCTGCTCATACCGTCCACTGACCTGCAACCCAGCCCAGACCAGCCCCACCACGCCCGCCGCGAACGGCGTCTTGAGCGCGTTGAGGACAGGGCTGGACGACCAAAAGGGGGGCATGGCTTGGGCAAAGGCGGCTGTGGCGCGTGTGTAGGAGGCGCGGCCGGGGGTGGAGTCTAGGATGAGGGCGCGCAGGGGGATCTTTTTTTTGTTTTGGTGGGACAAGCAGTAGGCGCGGGCGAGGAGGACAGCTTTGTGCGCGCCGCCTTCGGAGAAGGCGTGCAAGAGGAGGGAGGGGAAGCGTGGGGAGCGGGGAGGGCAGTAGTGAGAATGGGAATATGGGGGTCTTTCTTCTTCTTGGGATACGAGGTAGTCGACTGCCGGGGCCAGGGCTTGGAGTTTGTGGGTTTCCGAGTGCAGGACTAGGTCGGAGACTGCCGTGGTGATGACGAGGAGGGGGACGCCCGGGTAGAGGGTGTTGTAGGCCGCCGTGTATTTGGCGACGTGCTTGGCGGCGGCGCCGGTCCAGGAGGTGATGATGATGAGGTCGGGAGGGGCCGTCTCGCGGCTCCGGCTGCTGAGTTTGGCGGCGGGGCCGGGTGGGAGACAGAGCGAGGAGTGGGAGAAGGGCTCGTAGCCGGTGCTGTGATAGGCATTGGCGTTTAGTTGCGCGTCTTGCACGTAGATGGAGGGCGCAATGCGGACAAAGCCTGGGAGCGAGAAGCCCGACGTTTGTTTCCCCATGATGAATGATGAACATTGACTACAGGATGCGTGCGAGTTGAGCAGCAAGAATCATAGAAGTCAGGGAACAGCCGTTGTATTATTGAGCTGTCCGTGCCGAGTTGTGGTCGTTAGCTTCTATCCCCTAAAGCAACCCAACATATGGCTGCCGGCAAGGTCGGCAGGATTACTACCTACCCAGTTCCAAGGCTTCCCGAACCAACATCCAACATCACAACACAGCCAAAAGACAGCCGCCGTCACTTGCCCCATACCTATTATTATCCGGGCCACCATCACAACTGTTGTGCGCGATCTCGCACTGTCATTCGCCGGTTCCGCAGCTGGTTTTCGCTCGCAACGAGACTTGGATTGTGGAACTGAAGGGCCGCTCAGATTGGTCTTTGGGCCCTACATTGGGGTTACGTGGGACTGGACTGTGGCTGTGGGTGTGAGGCGCATGGCCAAGAGAAAGCGATGTCGCGATACGGCGCTGCCCAATACTACCATGCCACCCCTCGAGGCCATCCTATATGCAGTTGGAAGATGGGCGTGGGGGGGACCGTTCCAGGTTGTTCGTTAGTAGTCCTCCTGCATGGCGGCAGCGTCTGCAGAAGACGTGTAAGAAATAAGAAACGACAAGCTCTGACGGCATGTCGAGGATGGGGTTTCAACAGCGTCATCCTGTGGGGAAGTGCATTAGCTCCCGTTCTGGCTTCTTGATACCCGCGTCAGTGCCGTCGCTAAAGTGCGGATAAAGATTGGACGGACAATCTAGAATTCTAGATGGGGGCCGAAAGGAGAACAGCTGCACCAACACCTGAACACATGGTGACGTCGGCGTTGCAGCCCATATCGGCGGCAGCTTAATGGGTGCATGGTGCATGAACCGGTTCAAGCAAGGATCGGCTAGCTGTCGCATGCAGTGGGCTTCCCACGGCGCTTATTATCGTGAAGATGGCGGTGTTGGGCGTCAGAGAGACGTGATCGTAAAGCTGGCCTGTTGGATGCAACCTGGGGGCACAGCGGGAGTGGGCTGCCGATGGTTGATGCAACCCGTCCTGATGCACGACTTGCCGGCTCAGCTCCATGAAGCTTGGCGCGTTGGTGCCGCGGGTAGCAGGGTGGTTTGGGAATTCCATTGGATAGGTGGGCAAGTGTGTTGCCGTGCGGTCTGCGGGATTCCTTCTTGCCAAGCGCGCTTGAGATTTGAGAAGGGATGGGAGTACGTCCGTATTTTGTTGGTAACACCGGATATGCACTCGGGTGGCACTCTGAACATCCCAATCTGCTTTCCTTGGTCTAAACTTGAGCCTCTTCTTGGGGGCTGGGGCTGCTGAGCTTAGTAGCTGCAGACACCAGTGCAGCAACAGATGGATCAACCATCACGGCGTGGGGCGCCGCAGCCATGCAGGCCTAAGCACTGTGGGACTCAGTGAGAATGATGCTGACGGAAGTTGCGGGCTGCGGAGCATGCTGGCACTCGTCGTTCTTTCCTTCGTTGCTCAAGCCGCAGCTGATAAGAACAACTCGCGCCCAGAAACTACGGAAGTAACGCGGCCATACACAGAGTCCTAGACTTGTCGAGTCGATACGCTTGCCACAAGACATGGTACGCTGATCGAGGGGGCTGTCCTTTCGTTTCTATTCCTTCTCTGTGCTCATCACTGTTCTGCTGAACTCGTCCATCTCTTTTCTTTTCATCCATAGCTACGCCACAAAAAATGGAACACAACCAAGCGCCCGGAATGGGCAGAGAACACGACGCGTACCTCGTCATGGGCAGGGACACCGAGTCGACGAGTATCGACGCCGGTCGTCTCGAGCAGGGGCTGGTGTCAGACGTCGAGTGGAAGCCGGGGAAGGGGGAGTACGCCGTCATGTTCACTCTCGCCCTCATCTCGCTGATGGTGGCCCTGGACGCCACAATCCTGGTCTCGGTGTTGCCCGTGAGTCTTGATTGCCCTGCCTTTTGTTTCAGGGAAGAAGAACCCACGCTGACGCTATCGCCAGACGTTAGCAGTCGATCTTGGCGGTAGTGCAACCGACGCTTTCTGGGCCGGGACGTCGTACCTGTTGACATGCGCCGTGTGCCAGCCCTTCATCGCCGCGCTGTCCGACATCTTTGGGCGCAAGGAGATGCTCATTGCTTCGGTGTTGTTCTTCACCCTCGGCACCGTCATCTGCGCACCCATCGCCAAGGACTTCACTGTGTTCTTCGTCGGCCGTTCGATCCAGGGCATCGGCGGCGGTGGCATCATCACCATGGGACAAGTCATCTTTGCCGACATCGTCCCGCTGCGACAGCGGCCAAAGTATTTCTCGCTGGTGTTGGCCGCGTGGGCTCTGGGCAGTGTTCTTGGGCCCTTGATCGGCGGACTTTTTGTCGAGCATGTCATTTGGCCGTGGTGCTTTTACATCAATGTGAGTTGACCCCCTCCGTTTTCAAATTTCAGTCTTCACATTCCAAATTGCCAGAGCATGGCCGCTGACATTATTGTCCTCTTCGCAGTTCCCATTTTGCGCCCTAGGTCTCGTCCTTGTCCCTATTTACGTCAAGCTCATTACCGTCAAGACCTCCCTGGTCTCCAAACTCGCCCGCGTCGATTGGGTTGGCGGATTTTTCTTCATCGGCGGCTGCACTAGCTTCCTTGTGGGCATCTCGTCGGCCGGCGTCCAGTACGAATGGCATAGTGCACAAGCGCTTACACCCATGGTTGTTGGCGTGATAGGCGTCATCGTTTCCGTTGTTTGGGAGATTTACGGCGCCCGAGAGCCCTTCCTCCGGCCGTCCCTGTTCTGCTCGGCGTCGGCCCTCGCCACCTACGCCTGCGCTCTGTTCCAAGGCTTCATTGTCAGTTTTCTCTCAACTCACCGCGCCCCAGATTGACCACTAACGCCCACTGGTTCGCAGCTTTTTTGTGCGCTTTACTACATCCCCTTCTACTTTACCGCCATCAAGTTTGAATCGCCAACACAATCAGGCTTGGACATTTTCCCCGTTACTTGCTTCCTTCTTCCTGGTAGCATCGTAATCTCCCTGATCACAACGAGGATCGGCCGTTACCGATGGGCAATCTGGGGCGGCTGGGTCGTCACCGCAACTGGCTGTGGCCTCCTCGTGCTCCTTGATGCCGACACCAAGACGCCAGTCTGGGTTGTTATCCTCGCCATCTTTGGCATTGGCAACGGCATGCTACTCACCAGCGTCAATGTGGGCATCCAGGCTGTGAGCCGTGTTGAGGATGCCGGCCGCGCTGCCGCCATGTACGCATTCATGCGCACGCTGGGCATGTCGATTGGCGTTGCCATCGGAGGCACAGTGTTCCAGAACCTGATGAGCAAGAAGCTCGACGAGTTGGGATTACCCCAGAGCATTGCCCATAATTCCGAGGCGTTTGTCAAGACGATGTCGCTCATGGATCCAGAGGACCCCAAGCGCATCGGCTCAATGCAAGCTTGTAAGCTCGTCGCCCGTCCGATATAATTGACCATCCACTGACTTTTGTTCAGATCTTGCAGGATTCCACGGCGTATCTTGGATGATTACAGGGGCGGCGCTCGCCTCCTTTGCAATCAGCTTGATAATCAGGCGCCACAGCATGGACAAATCCCTCGACTCCCAGTTCACACTCAAGGGAGCACGCACTCTCAACGCGCCCGTCATGCCTTCTGCATCAACACTGGTGAGACCCGAAGGCGTTCCCCAGGACATGATGTCAGCAGGAAACAGCCTACCTCCCATCATCAAGAATTCGCCCTTTTGCAGCCGAACACCATCAGCTTTTGACACAGACAGCACATATGCCGGGACGAAAAGGTCGCAAGATTCGCACGCGGGGACGCAGGGATACTACAGCCACGACAGTGACAACCCAGAGGCGGCAACAGCAGAGACGGCGATTACGGCCTATTACATCCACCCCGGAGGCAGGATAGATACTGTGGACATACTCTCGGACCAACGGGCGAGCTCCCAGACGGCGTCGATAAACGAGGTCAACAAGCCCGCCGCCACGGACGTGGAAATCAACCGAGATTGGAGTCCCGAGCCGTGTTTCGAAAAGACCTTGGCGTCTGGCCGGTTGCCGTCCAATATGGCGGAACATGAGGCGGTATTTGCAGACTTGACACCGGCATGGATGCCCGAAAGGTGATGGCCGTGTCAGAGAGCAAGGGGTTGGGGTTGTGGTGAATGTGCATTTGATGGATACCCATGGCCTCGGCGTTGGGATGGAGTCTTTGCTGTATATTTTACATTTCGCGATACCATCGAACAATAATGATGATTTGTTTTGACTTGCCTCAATGTGCTAGTTCATTGGAGTCTACCTGCAGTTGCCCATTGTTCTGCAGCTTTCTCTCGTTTGCCCTCCTTCAGACTTTTCACACAAGCTCACTGTCAAAGGCGCTCAGCCCCTTGGATGCATCAACACTACAATAGATAGCTTGGCAAGCATACTCGTGCCGCAGTAATTCTCAGCTCGCTGTCTCTGGAGAGGGTGTTCAACAAATGCAGGTAAACTTGGTCATTGCGGCCCCAAAGCTGGCCAGGGAGGGTTGCAGTGCTCCCGTCGAAAGAGGGGGTAGCACCGTAGCATGCGGCACACCATCGACAGACTCCACGCCAGCCGCCAACCAATGGTACATGTACCGCGGGCTCAAGAGATGGGGGTCGCAGGTGCATCACCAAAAATAGGGGAGGAGAGGTCATAAGGGTCCATCAGTTTGACAAGCTGATGGACTTGTTAACCTGATTTCTAACATCAAGCCCCACACCATCAGGCCAGCTGCATGTTCCTAGCTGAAACATATGCTGGGTAGTATGCTGTCGATGAGGGCTGGAAGTATATTAAATCAACGGTAAGAACGGGATTCTTGTTCCTCCGGTGAACGCACCTCTTCGTGGAGTGGACGCCGTGGATATCACCGAGTAGGTAATCTCCTCGGCAAGAAGAGGAAGAGGTACTCGGTAGGGCTCCATAATCGCCAACCCAAAGACTGTTGGGTTTGGCGATTATGGAGCCCTGCCGAGTAAAACTACTAGTGATTAGACGACGGATGTAGGCGGCAAAGAAGGTGGGTTTCAAATGGCTAGGGCATGGGATTTTGCAGTAAATGCGCAGATGCAACGTGAATGAAAATGAGAAACTCTCAACTACTAAACTGCAATTGACTTTCGTCGATTGTATTATTCGGCGGGGAGGAATGCTAAAGGACTATATCTGACTATTATCCCTCGTCCGATGATGAACTCATTGTCATTAATAAAGGACAAGAAGAGATTTGTGGCATTTTGGATCTCTAGATGGTGCATAAAAACAGTCTAAACGATACCTGAGCCTAGAATATATGGGAGATGCCCCAACAATTGTATGATATAAAAAAAGAAGCCTCATGAAAAGCAACATCTGAACACCTCCCGGGGGGACCGGAGCCAACCTGCCGACTTGGCTGAGCTTGGCTCCTGAGGATCGAATCATGCCCTAACCCTAAGCCTGAGACACCTGCACAGACCACTTGCCCTTTTCTCTGCGGCCCGACGGCATTGCTCGAAATTGGTTGGCTGACCCATAAATAGCGTGCCCGAAACCCGGACACGGCCGGCCCCACCCGGCCCCGGGTCGCCCAGGTCGCCCGGGTGTGGCCCATTTAGGATTCTGGACGTGTCTCACCTGAGGTGCGAACCCTCCCGACGTGACCGGACAGGCCCTTATAGAGACGCTGTATTCGGTCATGACTGAGTTTCAAAACAGTTCAGTTCAGTCTATGCAGCCCGAAGTTGTGCGCCGTCCGATGTCCGCCCGAGACCCCATTCCACAACAGTTGTTTGTAGGTAGGTCTTCCCAGGGCGATGCCCGGTCCGGCCGACGCTCCTAATCTAAAGGATCCAGCCAGTGGCCCGACCATCTCTCAATGGCTGTTAAGCTTCAACACGCACATTGGGGGCGGTTGACTGGCGGATTTCCCATCCGAAGCTCTATAAGACGGCTTTGTCCCACCATCATTGCTGATCCCGTTTCCACTCTCCAAGCTCATCAGGCCAACCAAGATCTACCATAACCACCTTCGCCTTTCAACAGCTAATTCTGCTATCAAATCCTTTTCTCCCAACGTACAACTTCACCACTCTCTCTACAACTTGGACCACATCTACGAACCAACAAGATGCATCTCTCCATCCCCAAGACCCTCCTTGTCCTCGCCCCCCTCGCGGCAGCGGCAGTCCAACAAGACGGACAGTACGGCAACAACCCCAACAACAACAACGAGCGTGGCCTCATCAGCGACCGGGACAGCGGCGACCCGGTGGCCCTAGTCAACGACCTGTCAGACTGCATGAAGGAGTGCGCCTATACCGCCGCCGACCGAGTCGACTGCAAGGAGAACCAGGACCAGGGCGTCGACTGCCTGTGCAAGAAGGGCGGCCCCGACCACGACTTGGGCGGGAAATGGGAGTACAGGACCATGAAGTGCTTCGTCAACCTGATGGGCGCGCCCACGCCCGACAGGCCGTGCAAGAGGGACGACTACGACAAGGGCAAGCTGGTCGGCATCTGCGAGGCCGCCGCGGACAAGCCCGACAAGAAGGCCGAGACCGACAAGGCGATTGCGGACGTCTTTCGGGTGCAGAGCGAGAATAAGGAGAATCGGAAACAGCAAGCTGCTGCTGAGCTCCAGTCGAGCGCTGCTGTCGCTGCCGCTGGTCCCGGCGCTGTTGCTAGAGTTGCTGGTGCGGTTCTTGCGGCTGCGGTCGGTTACGCTGTTGCCATGGTCTGAGTTGGTGCGGCGGTTGAAAGGGGGCGAGGTGGAGTGTGCTCTCCTGGAGTTTAGGGTTAGACTGCTGCGTTTTGTTGTTTCTTGTTTGCTTTAGCGGGTTTGCTCAAGTTTTTTTCAGGCGTCTTTCACACAACAGAGGAGTCATTTTCTTGTTCTCGCCACTGGCTTCCACGGGTGGCTTCCACGGCCAGAGATACTGTGACATTAAAGTGGTAGTAGCCTAACACATGATGTGCTACTTGATACACAGATCCTCCGATTCCCCATTCAGCCATACTGTCTCATCAGTTCGATCCTCTTCCGTAACCATCCAGGACAACCCTTCGTCGCCTCCAACTGCCGAGCAACACTGGGGAACCTATGGCAGGCCTTACGCTGAAACAGTAAACAAGCTGTTTCTGCTGATGCCCTTGATCCTTTAATTCCACATTCTGTCCTCCACTGGGCGTCGCGAGCAAGCGCACCGTAAGGGCTACTGAGCCTGCCCTCGTCTGCCCCCAGAGCTGAGCTGACGCACATTGAGTCCACCTGAATGTCGCGCCGTATACTTCAACAATGCCGACGATACTCGTTGCATCGTCTGCGCAGTTAGATACACAAATGATCTAACCGCTAGTAGTGCTGCCTTCACCGTCTCCGTTCGTCTTGCGAGCCTGCCTGTGGACGCCCTCGGGGTAGCGAGCGCCGGCGAGGTCTTCGACGTGCGAGAGATAGGGGAGCTTGCAGTACACCTTGCCGCCGCGATGCTTGCAGTCCGGGTTCTGGCAGATATGTCCGTGGTTGCATTTCTCCAGCCTGCATGCGCCCCGCCTGGGGCACGGCTGGGATCGGGCGAGCGACTCCAAGGCCAACAGGAGGTCATCGTCGAGCGGCTCGTGATCGTATTCACATCGATTCACGGCGTCGCACGAACCTTGGAGGTGGAAGCTGTTGCACACCCGCCGCTTGTCAACGCGGGCTCTTAGACGGCTGAAGACATCAGGACTGGACGGCGACAGGTAGGGATCGAGCCGGTAGTTGTTATCGTTAACAGCGACGCAGCCTGAAGGTATCTCGTCTTTCCTTGGCAGCTTGGCTAAAAGGGCAGCCGTGTCCATGAACGCACCCGGGGATGTTGCCCCGTTACCTGTGGATGAAGGGCTGGTGGGCGGGGGCAGACCTGCATACTGCGGGGTGTTGCCATGCAGCATCTTGCAAGATTTGCCGTACCGGCACTTTCCCATAGAGTGAAACAGGCAGACAGGCTTCTGATCACCGTTGGTCGTTGAAGCAATATGCACCGATGGCTTAACGGGCGAGGCCGGTTGCGGCGGTGCGGGGATGGACTTGCTGGCAGTACCGGCGTTGGTGGGGCGATACTGAGCGGCTCCGTCAAGGGGAGCATGTCGGAAGACGGAGCGGAACTCTTCAATACCCATGCCGAGCTTAGCGAATTCGTCGTGGAACCGGACGCCAGGGGTACCGATGAGGGTGAATTTGGAGCTGTTGCCCATAAAGGGCGTAAGCTCGGAAATGTAGCCGACATCATGGCAGGCGGCAAAGTACATGTGCTTGCACTGGCTATTGTCGGCATAGAGGCGGAGGAGCGCACGCAGCTTGAAGTCGGCGTTCTCCTTTAGCTGGCCGGCATCGATGAACTCGGTCAGACCATAGGACCGGTTGAAGCTGGCGATAAAAGGGGCAAGCGACCGGCAGTCGGCGCCGATCACGCCAGTTTTGGACAGGACCTTGGACAGCCCAAAGACGTTGGCGTAGATGCGCACCATGACTTGGCAGTGTTCTAGACCCTTGCGTCGCAGGCTGGCTTTGACCTCGTCATTGAGCATTTGGGCGGCAAGGCTTCCACCATCGGCGCGCTTGGCCAGCAACGTATCGTTGAAGACGTATCCATCGCCATCGACCAAGACTAGCACGAACGGATTGCGCTCCTGGTCCTTGGCCATTTGCTTGTACTTTTCGCGTGCCTCGCGCTCTTCCTCGTAATCGCTCTTGAGTCGCTTGTAGTCGTCGATCAGGACTCCATACTGGTCCAAAAGCCGGGTGAGGGCGTCGCTCCTACGGTGCTCGGCGAGCTGGGCCGCGGCCCGTTCGATTTCCTGGTCGCTGAGCATGGAGAGAGTCGGGTCGAGCCGGAACCTGAGACGTTGTGTGCTGTTAGATTATTGATGGAATAGATTCGTCAGAATACCACGGGTGAGGCAACATACCGATTGTTGGGTTGTTTGTACTGAATAGGTGGATCGGGTCGCAGTCGACACTGCCCATCAGCCCAAAATTGAACAGCGAGCATCAATGGCAGAAAGAACAATCGTTCGTGTCCTGCGGGTTGAGCAAACGCAGGGAGAGCGGTGTGTTCTGGCAGATGCACGCCCCATCAGCACCTCAGTGCCCGCAGTGCTTCGTCAAACGGCCAAACGGTCAAACCCACCCCGCTATTTTTTCCGATTGGGCCCTGAACCGGCCGCGGGGTGGCTTCCACGTGTTGTGGTTGCACTGCACCCTGGAACGAACGCGCCGAGACTCCGTTGGAGATACCCGAGGTACAGATTACCTTACTTCAGTATGTATACCTAGGTAGGTGGGTACCTTATTCACCGAATGGAGAGAAAAGGAGTGAAAACCCATTCTTACTTTATTTTTCTTGTTTTTTTCCCTTAATTTCTTACTTTTTTTGGACGGAGAGGCAGGTGGGTACCTCGGTGTGTTAGCCTGGGTCAATTAATCACGAGAACAAGAACGACAGAGATACCAACGAAAGCAAATCCTGAAAAACTTGGGAACAACTTGTGCTATTTTCTCTGTAGTACTGTCCTGACAATGCACACCAACCCAACACCAGACAAAGACAAACGCCATCAGATTTTGACTCTAAACCCGGCATCACGCGACTCACAACCGAAACCTTCCATGCCCCGAATCCTCACAACCCCCCCACAACCCCCTCCACCACATCCCCAAGCATCCTCAATCCATAAAACCGCGCCACATTCCCATACACGGCCAACCGCCTCATCACCTCCCCCCGGTTCACACTCTCCCTCCACTCCCCACTGCACGTACAGTGCTCCATAAACTCATTCACCCGCAGCGCCCCGCAGCGCGCACACTTGAGATCCTGCGTCGTCCACTGCACCACCAGCGCCTCCACCTCGCCCAGCAACCGCTCCTCGACCCCGTTCCGATCGTATTCTTGCTCACAGTACAGACACCGCCAGCTCCACGCATCACTACCACCATTGTTGCCAGGCCCCGTCAAAGACGACAAAGAAGCAGGCAGCAGGTCCTCGTCGCGACAGAGATCGAGGTCGCGCGCCATGGTGCAGTTATCGCAGCTGAGCTGGGTCAGGCGCAGCGATTCCGACGGGTTCTGGAAGGTGCCCTCCCGCGAAAACTCGCGGACGTCAAAGAGGGCGAGCAGTTCCTTGCGCACCAGGCGGGCCTCGAGGGGGATGTTCTTGTCGAGGGAGAGCACCTGCATGAGGGACTTGACTAGCTCCAGGACCGGGTTGGCCGACGACACGCGCTTGTTGCTGCTGTGCGGGTTGGTGGTGAGCGCGCTGGCTTGCGGCGTGAGGTGCGCGAGGTGGGAGCCGGGGAGGGAGGGGAACGTGTAGTCGGATGCGAGCTCCGGGTGGAGGAGTTCGCGTTTTTGGGTGGCGATGAGGGCCGTGATTTCCTTCTTGAGGGGTTTCTCAAAGACGTTGCCAAGGATGATTTGGCCTTCGGCGTCTTCGGCGAGGCCGGCGTTGCCGTTGCGGATGGGGAGCTGGGTGAGGCGCGGGGTGGCGGTCGGGTCGGACCCTGTTGCGGGCCGCTTGATGCCGTGCATGAGCTCGATGAATTCGACGACCCAGTCGCGAAAGGTGGGCTGAAGCCGGATGGGCAAAAAGGTCGCCATCTGCCAGTGCATAATCATTTGGAGGTCTTGCTCGTCCTTCTCGACAACCTGTTGGCACGCCTTGCCGCCGTAGTTGAACTCGTCGTACCACACGAGGTAGTCCCAGTATTCCTTGATCTCAAGGTCCATGAAGTGGAAGAGGGGCTTCCCCTTGATGCTCTTGATGATGTACTGCGCGTAGGCATATGCGTTGCCGACCTCGGACTTGGTTGTATGCAGGAGCAAGCGGTTGGGGCTTGCGTAGATCACCTGCGAGCCGACCCGGCGGAAGTCTGCCATGAGCTGGAGGAGGGCCTTCCGGCTCATCATCTGCACATAGTAATGCAGAGCACGGTCGTACAGGCAGGATGCTGGCGACTCAACCCAGCGGACAAGATGTTGCACCATCACATCAGCCATCGTCGACCCCCTGCAAGCCTCAGCCCACCATGATTTGACCATCTCTCGAAGGACTTGCACGCCGGCGTTGGCAAATGCATTATCCGAGTACAAGGCCTCAGCCCCGTCCCCAGCACCGTCACCTGCCGGATTGAATGAAATGCTGTCGGCACCCTCGAGCTCATTGATGAGCGAGGAAGTGAGGATGGTGTTGATGGCAAGATTTCGTACCTCGAGGTCGATGCAGACCGAGGCGAAGGTGCCAGGATTGTTGACCGAAGGCATCTGGACCTGGTCTAGAGGCCCGGCCACATCATCCTTTTCGTACCCTGCATGGTCGGGCCGTGGACTGGGCGACCACCACAGCACGACGTTGTTGGCCTGCAATCGGCGAGCGTAGGCGACATCGATCAGGAACCGAGGGTCGTCGCGTTCCATGTTGCACAATGGCACATCTCCGTACTTGGCCAGCGCCGTAAGATGGTTGATCCAGGAGCCGAGACTTAGGTAATGGTTGACAAAACGACGGGCAACGACGGTTTGCCATCCCAAAGGCGGAAGGCAGCTGTCGGCCTGGTCGTACCGCAGCGGTAGGACCGGAAATTCGCCCAAGATCGGTATGTCGTGCACGAGGAGGTTTCGCTGAGAAGACTGGATGACCATCATGGTAGGTCCAGACTCTTCCTTCTTCATTTTTTTGACGACATCACCAACCTCGAGGAACGCCTTTCGGCGTGTGGTGACCTGCGTCACCTTGAAAGCCAGCTTCTCCTGGTACGAGAAACACTCTTGCCAGTTTGAGTCGGCCGGCTCCTCGCGGGTCCTACGCGCGAGGAAATCCGCATACAGCTTGGAGATGTTTGGAAGATCCTGGCCGCCATCCTTGCTCTTCTGCTGGATGATAATGTGAGCTTGGTCGCCCGTCGTGGAGAACAGACCGAATATCTGACGCTCGCCCGCACTGATGTGGGAGAGGTAAATGTACGACATGCGCGAGTCCTCGAGGTACGGTCTCGGCTTCTTTGGCTTCGTCAGGCTAGCCAGATCAAAGCCCTGGTCAAGACCCCTGCCAAGCACACCGGGTTGGCTCTCATCGATGGTGCACCGGTTGCCCAGCTGCAGGACGGCGCGGAGATTGAGCGGAAGCTGCTTCTCATACACCCCTTCGACGCTGGGGTGGTTGAACAGCAACGAGAACTTCTCGGCTTCGGCAAAGTAGACTTCTTCGGACACCGTGAGCTTGAACAGATGCACCGAAGAGTGGCCATTAGGGAGAGTGTGGTAGACCTGCTCAACATGACAGCCCTCGACCTCAATGTCTGGCAGCTCCTTGCTCTTGAGGTTGAGGAACACTTGGCGGGGGACGTTGACCTTGACCGTGTGGATCTTGCCATCGATGAGCACGTAGGCGAGAACGATGCCGGGGTTGTCGGTGGCCCTGAGCTGGAGCACCTGCCAGGTGTTCCTAAAAGTGACTTCGGCCTGGTTTCGGAATGTTTGTTGAATGTTGCTCTGGATGTTCCCACGCCGGTCACCGAACAGGTGTCTCCGTCGTGCTCGTGCCTGCTTTTGCAGCCTCCACTTCTGCTTTTGGTACTCCAGGAAAGCCGGGTAATCCTCGCTGGGGGAGGGCATCTTCTTCGGAAGGGCAGCGAAAGGATCTTGGTTCTCGGCCGGTTCAGGAGACTTTCGTTTCTGAGCCGCTGGTACCTTTTGTGAGGCCGAGATGGCCGAGCTAATAGTTTTAGGTTTGAGTAGCTCCCCGATGTCTTCCACATCGCCAAGCCGATTCGCCGAGATCTCGTCGAGCGGGCCGCCCTTTGTTGTCGGCCCAAACAGATCCGTGAGTTTCTTCTGCTTCATCTTGTCGTCCTTGATGTTGATTCGACGCTGCAACCAGTCCGGGTGTGGCACGCGTGGCACTGGGTTGCGCACCTTTTGAAGAGCCGCGGGGATGGTGATGAGCTTCTGGATCACCGAGCCCAGACGCTCGAGGTAGTAGGCCCAGTCGAGAAGAGCCCTCGGGTCTGTGTCCGCAGGCTCCTCTTTGAGCCATTTCTTTAGGTACATGCGCTTCGTTTCCTCCTCGGCGGAAAAAATGGCGACGGGGATAGCGCGCTCGGTGACGGGGGCGTTCTTGGGTCTGGCGCAAATGATGAACTTGCAGTTTAGGCCCTTGTCCTTGACCATGCCCTCGCCCAAGAAGTCAGCCAGGCGCTTGGCGGTCGTGATGGACGTCGACTTTTGGTTGCCATACTCCTCCAATGTTTTGGACATGCTGCGGTTTTCCGAAATGAGTTCCATGAGTTCCTCATCGGCGAGGGTCGAGCCCTTGTTGTGAAGCACGTCCAACCATCTGTTGGCAACTTTGGCCACGGCAGTGTAGCACTCGGCCAAAGTGGTACCCTCCAAAAAGAACTTGAAGATTTGCTGTTGGAAGATCTTGATGAGCTTCAGCTCACCTCTCCGCTTGACCTCAAATCCTTTCAACTCTGCAAGACTGCCGTCATCGTTGAACACGGCATATCTCTTCTTTAGGTTCTTGTCTTCCTCCTTGGAGGTGGGCAGCACCATGGCTTTGTATGGGCCGTCGACCTCGAAGAAAATCGAGTTGTCGCTGTGGGTCTCATACTTGAAGGTCTTGGGGTCGACCAATGTCTGGTATTGTGGATTGGTGAACTTGGCGTGGACCAGATGGTTCAACATGACGCAGGGGTAAGAGATGGCGAGCTTCTTGCCGTTCTTGAGCTTGAAGGCAAAGTTCTCTGGAAATGTGGCCGGCAGCATGCACCAGATACCATCCGTGTCAAGTTCAAGGGGGCGGCCTAGGCGCTCTACCAGCGACCTGGCCAGCTGGATGATAGTTGCGCCTGTCAAGCATGTCACGCCTGCCATCTCCATGGAGTACCAACGCGAGCCTTTTCGCATGACGTAGCCGTAGAAGGAGTTCAGAATGACCTTGTGTGCCAACTGTAACGAGTCGAAGAGCACAATCATCTTTTTAGCGCCCTCAATTTCCGAGGCCTGGGCGCCCGAGCTTTTCAGAGCGTCAGTCTTGCCTTTCCAGACCTTGGCTTTGCCCTTGTAATCGTATCGGCGATCTCGGAAATCGCGGACGGTGTCGATGTAGAAAGGGTTCTCTCGCTGGCAGATGATGGCCTCCCGAACAATGGTGGTCGAGTCGTGGATCTTGTGGTAGACCTTTTGCGAGTACAGCTGCAGCCTTTTCCTGGTGAGAGCGGCTTGCTCATCCAGACTCAGATCCTGCCACGAGCGCGTCGGGCTGTTGTCCCACTTGCCCGGGAACCGCTCATTTTCCAAAGCATGCCTGATCATGTTGTACTCGTCCCGCTTCGCCGGCAGGTACTCGCCTCTCCAAGCCCAGGGGAGTCTCCTGTCGCACGTTTTTCCCGGACGGTTGAAGTCGCACGCCGCGCAGTCTGATTCCGAGATCATAGAGTCGGGCTGCAACCGGTTTGTCGTCATGATGTTGGGGTACATGGAGGCCACATCAAGATGGTAGATCAAAGGCCGCTCGCTGCGGTTGGGTGTCTCCTTGAGGTTGAGAAGCTTGGCAGCGATCTGCTCCTTGACCTCCTCATAATTGGTGACATCCTCCATCGACTTCTTTTCTTCCACCGTGATACTGAAAGCCAACGCCGCATCCAGATCGCGCAGCAGTTCGTCGATAGCCCCAGGATCAACAGCGAAATTCACCGGGATGTCGGCCCGAAACACGCCGGCCTCGATACTCTCGACGTGTCCGCCCACGTAGGTTTCAGAGTCCAACAGATGACCTTCCCAGAAGGCCTCCTTCGGCGCCATGTGCTTGTTTGGCAGTACAATATGCTTTTGGTAGGCCTGCACCATCAGCAGCATCTCGCAAAGCGTTCCCGTGCCTTTCCTCAGGGTATCGTCGGGACCCAGTGGTAAGATGGTGCACAGGGAGAAGATGAAGGGATGGACGTATTTCATGTAGAGGTAGTAGGTGGCAACGGCATCGGAGACCGAGTACTCAGCCAGCGTCTGAGGCCGCTCACTGGCGTATGGCGTCATGAGCTCAGGGTCGAGCTCATCGGGATCGTATCCGAGTTTGGCGACTGTGACGGCTTTGAGGCCCCGACTGCCTTGGGGCAAGTAACTGTCGCGGTTGACCCAGTGGAAGCAATCCATGTGCACGCTGTAGTTGCACTTGAACTGGTCCTCACTGTCCCTTTTCCACCCGATTTCGTGGTACATGTCGATGCCGTTGAAGCTGGCACGGGCCTCCACGTAGGGCCAGTCGAAGAAGTCACCGTTGTAGGTGGCGATGACGGTGGGCCTTGCCTCCTTGATGTGGAGGAAAAACCGCTCCAGCAGCGCCTTCTCATCGGGCTCGTTGAAGATCATGAACGGTCCTGGGTATTCCGGCCTCGGGGTGTAGTCGAAGTCGGCGATGTCCTCGGAGACAATTTCGCGGTTGGTGATCAAAAACCCCTGACCGTCGATCATGTAAGACACCATCATAATCTGGTCGACAGCAGAGTCTGGGAACTTCAGCGGCGCTTTGCACGTCTCAATATCGTAAGCCATGACCACGGGGTCTGCCGGTGCCAGGCGCTCCTCGTTGAGGGTGATAGTCGTGACGCCGTTTTTTGCCTCCACAAAGTACCATTTACCGACACGGATGTCTGCCACATGTTAGCCCGGCACTCCCAATCTTAGAAGTCCAACGTACCCAAGTCTATCATTACTCTAACGTGGTATGGGACGTCGTATTCGCGGATATCGACGATGAAATCGCTCGCCTCGGCAAACGATGCATTATTTCGTCGCTCATCAGTTCGTAGGTCATCATCAAAAAGATCGAAATTGCCGTTCGCGCTGTCTCGCCTGTCAGTCATGTCTTGTCTCTGTTGCGGGCCCAAGAAGACTCACGTTGCGACCTCGGCGTATGTGTCCATAGCGTCCATCCCCTTCTTGTTTTTCTCGGCAATGGGCATGATATCCCTCCTGGCCGCCATCAAATCCTGCACATTGTGGAACCTTAATTCGAGGAAGGTCCGGCGGTAGCCCAGTAGGTGATTTGGCATTTTCAGGTCCTCCTTCTCGAGCCGCTTGATTCCTTTGACGACACCGCCTCCCGGGACTCGCTTGCACCACTCCTCCACCTCGCCCTCGTGCCCTTTTCGGCAGGCAATGAGAAAGTATGGCTCAAACTCGACCGTCGCCTTGAATGTCGACCCATCCTCCTCGATGAAGTAGCCGTCAAGAGCGGCCCTGCCGCCTCCGCCGGGGACTCGGGGGTCGTCAATTGAGGTCGCCTGGATATTGACGAGCCATCCTTCGCGCTTCCGTCCTGCGTCATAGCGGCTAAAGCCCATGTTCTCGTCGATTTGGTGCGCGAGGGCTGTCCGTTCCCACTTCTCGTCTATCGAGGTCGCCTCTCCACGGGCGTTGGACGAGGCAGCAAAGGTCCGGGTTCGTGAGCCATGGTAGGCAGCCTTGCCGCCGCGGCGGTAGCCCCCCCGCGGCCTTCGAAGAGAGGTATTAGGCATTGTCGTCGTGTGCTTCCAGTATCGTCATGGA
The DNA here is from genome assembly GCA_033296705.1 of Chaetomidium leptoderma. Taxonomy (NCBI): domain Eukaryota; kingdom Fungi; phylum Ascomycota; class Sordariomycetes; order Sordariales; family Chaetomiaceae; genus Chaetomidium; species Chaetomidium leptoderma. The sequence goes on along the minus strand of MU856883.1, from coordinate 101,688 downwards.
CGTCGTTGCGGGCTGTCACGTTTGGCGGAGCTCCGGGCTCCCTCCTGTACAGAGGGTGCGAGAGCAGCACTTTGAGAAGAAAAGGGAGGGGTATCGGTGGTTTAAAAAGTAAAAAAAGAACAATCTCATCAAATAAATCGCATTCAGAGTCAAAACATTCGCCGACGAACGTCAACAATCAGCGGGTGTCAAGGGTTGGCGTGGATTGCCGTGTCGCTGTGTGGCTCTGCGTTGGCAAAACCCATTAAACTTGCTTGTCCATAGACGCGCTGAGGCGCGACGGACCTACGCGACGCGACTGGCGGGGCACAGCACGGGCAGGCACAGGGGCTCGGGGGGGTTAGACATTGACCCTAACCCTGGTGTGGTGCCCTGTCGTTTTCCGTCGGCAAGCACGGCCCGAACCGCAGATTGAAGATTGGACGGAAGCTTGCATCACAAGCTCGCAACAGATCTCGACTGCTGTCCGCGCAAGGCAAGTCTCCCAATCCATCGACGCAGCTACAAGTTCAACACATGGCCAATTGCTAACATATGGCTTAGCTAGTCACAAATCAGCTCAAGCATTTAACCAGCCCCCTCGCGCAACCCTTCGTCGACCTCTCCTCGCGAGCAGCCATCGTACACCAAGATGACAACACCACAACCACCCGCCCGGGACCAAAGTCCCGCGGACCCAAGCCGGCCCTGGCTACAACAAACCGATGCCCCGCCTCCCCCGGGCTCAACCTCGCAAGCGCAACCCCCCCAGCCACACCAACCTCAAAACCAAAGCCAAAACCCACCCCGCCCGGGCCAACACCCCTCCCTAACCGACGCCGTGCAGAGCATCAAACCATCCGACTTCCTCAGCTTCCACCAAGCGCCCTGCGCGCGCAGCGGCCTGCTGACGGGCATCGGCGCGGGCGCGACGGTGGGGGCGATCCGGTGGATCATGGGCCTGCCGATGCCCAGGGCGGCCAACTGGGCGGTGGGGACGGGCGCGCTGGCGGCGGTGGGCCAGTACGAGTACTGCCAGTTCCGGCGGCGGCAGGAGCGCGAGAAGGTCAAGCGGGTGGTGGAGGTGTACGCGGTCAAGCAGGCGCGGGAGAAGCGGGAGAAGGAGGAGGAGGAGAGAAGGGTTAGGAGGGAGCGGGAGGAGAGGGAGGAGGAGGAGAGGAGGAAGAGGGGGTGGCGGTTTTGGTAGTAAGAGAGAGGTGTTGTTGTTGTGTTAGATAGGGGCGGTGGGTTGTAGGATATCTGTTGGGCATTAACGGCGCTACTCCCAGGGGTGGGGTTTGGGATCGTCGTTGGTGTTCTGCTGAGAGCCTGCAGGATCTATCTGCTAAACTGCCATTTTGTGAACAAAAGAAAGGCCCGTTGGGCTTATTGTTAAGCGTCGTATACCTCGTAAGCGCTGCAAAGACTAGCCCAGTATCCTGCCCGACGCCGTCCGAATATAAAGAAACCATTGCGAAGCATTTGCCTAGCTCACCATCCAACCAAGCGTCCACCCAAACGCCCTACCGTAACGCCATCCTCAAGCAATCTCTGTGATTGCGGAGCAGATCCCTGGAGTATCATCCAAAAGTTCAATCAAGCAACTGATAGCAGCCACCCAAAGTCATCCGTCGTAACCTGTAACTATCCAACCCTGCCCCAACCCATCCAAGCAAAAAACAAAGATAAAAAAAAGACCCAATCATCAAACCTCAATCAACTCGGCCCCTCCCTCCAAGAACCTCACCCTCCTCCGCTCCCCCTTCCCCTTCGACTTGTTGATACCCGCAATCTCCAGGATCCCGGGTGCGGGACTCGCGCCCCGTCTGCGCATGCTCCGCTTAGCTCTCGCGTCCCGTTCCTCCCGCTTCCGGTACTCGGCCAGCTGCTGCTTGCGCCGGACGGTCCGGGCATATGCGATGGCGGGCGTGGGCTTGAACCCGATGCCGTTGATGCCCGTGCCGTCGTCGTCCGAGTCGTCCGGGTCGTAGATTGTGATTTCGTCGTCGTGCCAGGTCAGGGAGGCGCGCAAGGAGTCAGTTATTGTTGCGTCTGAGGAGGCGGTGGCGGGTTTGGGTTTGGTTGCTGTTGGGAAGGGGGGTGTTCCGGCCCGTTTGAGGGGCCGGTTGCGGGGTTGGTGCTGGGGAAGGGAGGTGGCTGGTGGAGGGGTCGGCGGGGCGACGGGTGGCGTTGTGCTATCGCTGAGGTCGTCGGTGCTGGTGTTGGCGACGGTCTCGGATTGCTCTACGACAGCGTCATCGAGGGCGATACGGACTGATTTTGGTGAGGGCCGGTGTCTGTTTGGGCTACCGGCTTTCGCGGATAGGGACCGGGGCGGTAGCGTAGAGACCCCCGAATCAACCGGCGCCGCAACAGCAGGACTGTCGTCGACATCGCGCATCTCGACGTCGGGCTTGGCCCGTTTCCGCGACACATCGTCCCCCTCGTTGTCAATCGTGCCCGAGTCCGCGAGAAGTCCACTGCCCCCGCCCCCGGCTCCCAGTGCGAGGCCCCGGAACCTGTGTGCGACACGAGTCCGCGGGCTCGCATTCCCGTCGTCGAAGGCGGAATCAAGGTCGAAGGTGAATTGCGTTGTCGTGTTTAATTTGGGCATCCCATCATCAAAAATCCCGTTGCGCTTCCGCTTAGGGGTCGAGAACGGCGACTGGGACATGGCGGCGGCTAGCTGCTGTTGTTGAGCGGTTGCGGTCAATTGTAGTGTCGGATCAGCGGCTGGGCGAGGAGCTGAGTTGTTGATTTGTGGATTTGTTTCCTCTACGGTAGAAGTGCGCTCCTAGAGGGTAGGGATAGAGATAATATAGCAGTGAGCAAAGGGAAGGCTGTCCCAGTGCGGCGATGGTGTTCGACCCGGTGCAATTTAGCAAACCACTTCACATGGAAGGTGTGCAAGCCAATGCGTCGTCTCTTGGTGCAAGGGGATGTGCCGCAATCAGCGTCCACTGTGGGTCGTCAGCCCTGGACCTTGGATCCTTGGATGAGGTGGGGCCAGCCAGAGCACCTGCAGCGGGCCCGGGCCTTGCATGGGTTCAATGCTGCCCCGCTGTCTTGTCCACACGTCAGATGCCCCGCTTCTGCGACTTCATCCAGCAACAACTCCTTCCAGGTTCAAACCCTCTTGTTTCCCAACCACGCTGCTTTGTTCAGGCCTGAGATGCGGTGATACCAGCTGCGCAGACACGTGGGGATGATGCGAAGGACTTTCTGCTCGGCACTATCTTGCCTCTTAAGATGCGATGCGATCGCTGTTAAGGCCTTGCTCAGCGCCCAAGCTGACGTTGGCACAGGATGCCCAGCCACGTCTCGTCGTCCAAGTGCGTCTACACGTGGTGGTGATCCCATTGTATTGGGCACCGACACCGGTACCTGGCCTTGTTCGCTTCGCCGGCATGACTCTGCCATTTCGAAAGCAAGGCTGCGTGACTTTGTCATACAGCAGCACATCAAAGAGCAGGAAAAGGGCAACTTGGAGGGGACCATCGGACTCAAACAGCGACGCGGCTGTTATGGAGCCATGAAAGTGTCCCAGGGGTTTGATCAGACCGATAAGGTATATTTTCTCTTGTGGCGGCTGGCTGTCCCACAGCCTCCGGCGACCGGTGGTTCGAACGTTGTTTATCGCTCTGATGTGAAAGGGTTCTTGAGGATGGGAAGTTGCTGGAAAGAGGTGGATGGGCGTTCTGTTGGACAAGGCGCACGCGGGCTACGTTTCCGCAGCCGTTGAGCAGGTATGCCTGTATGTAATTGGGCTCTAGGTAGGTCGGCTGTGGATCAAACAAACGAATTGCCGTCACTGTTACCGTCCCTAACACTCCCACCTGGGGAAAGGGACTGGGCCGACTGGAAGTCAACTCACGAATTATATAGAGGGTAGAAATGCCAGGCCGACGGTCAACCTCACCTCACATACCATACTTAGCCTCGGTGTCTTCTAGAGCTAATTAGAGGCTTAAACAGCATGTCATGATTATTTCCAAGATCCGGGCCTTGATCCCACATCGGGACGCGGATACACCATTGCTCGCCAGTCACACACCAATCACGGTCCATACCCACAAAGGTACCATAATGCAGCGATGCAGCTTGCCTGATCGCAAACAAGCTGAACGAGATGCACCAATCAAACGCATCCCGACAATGACTGCGTGTCTGCCTGGAGCGTAACATTCATCTCTCTTAAACCTCACCACCGCCGTCCTTCCTTACAACCAGTTAAACCCATCCAACTCAAAACTGCCAGCGCAAAAGCCACCTCCAAAGCATTACCCACAACCATCAACTCCCGCCTCAAAAACACCGAGATGGAATGCGACGCCCCCTCCCAAACTCCCGACCAACAACAACCCTACAACCCTTACCAGAACCTCCCCGGCGCGCGCCAAACAAACGAACCCATCTGCCATTTCCTCCAACGCTTGCCCCCAGCCCAAGCCGCGTCCACCAACCCACCCCACCTGCTCCCGCCGTGGTACTGGATCGCCAACCCGAACCGCAGCGCCTACCCCGCGGGGCGGGCCGAGAACGGCGACGTCAACTCGCTCGCCCGCGACGGCCTCGCGCTGCTCCACGAGTTCAAGCAGAACGTGGCCCAGTGCGCGCGCAACGACCCCCTCCGGACACAGTTGAGGGAGGTGTTGATCGGGGAGATTGGCGCGGTTGCTAAGCGGTGGGGTGTTACGTCTGGCAAGGTAAGTCCATCATTCATCCGCCCACCCCCTTTTTGTTCGGGAGGTATAGTGTATTGGTGGTGTGAAGGGGGGTGCGTGTTCTGACGGGAGACAATAGTGGATGCTTTTCCCAAGGGTGGACGACGTCAACGAGGTGTGGCGGACAGTGTGCGAGGGCGTGGATGCCAACCGGTTGGGTACGGGGGCCAAGGTGTCGACTTTGGGCCAGGAGGGGGATCCGGTACGGTTGATCTGTGTGTACACCAAGGACTTTACGGATGTTGAGGATGTGCGGAGGGTGTTACTTGCGCTGGTGGACATGGGCCTCGTCAGGGCGGATATGCCGAGAGGGATCACCTACAAGTGTGATGCGTACACGTACTTGGACATCTACGCGAAAAACGAGTACGGGCTGAAGGCGAGTGTTTATGGGAGTAAGGAGATGTTGGCGGGAAGTTGAGAGGGTCCGCACCCAGGCTGCCTCCATTCGCGATTAGGGGTTGGGGTTCTCGCAACGCATGTATTTACACCAACACATACACCAAAATACCTTTTCCTGCATTTGGAGTGGGGAGAACTTTGGCCCAAGGCCGAAATGCAAATGCCACCGTAATGTGATACCCAGCGACGGTCGAGCTTGACGTCTTCCTACGGAACAACACCCACGCTACCGTAAAAGCTGTGCCTGGCCGGGAACCCCATACGGTAAACAGCAAAAAGTTGATTTCGAGATGGCAGACCGTGGCCCCCGATGTCCCACCTTCAAGCCGCCCGCACAACCCACACCGTCCACACCACCTAAAAAATAACCCATCCCGCCCGTACGAGTTTGACTATCCAAAACACAGAGATTTGCTCGATGCGGTCAATAGACAGCTGGGAATTCCGATGCCCTCTCATCAGAGCGGCGAGCAAAGCAAAGATCAGGCACCCGCCATGCAAGGAAGGATTTTACAGAAGACGGAACCCGAGGACAGATCACTCATCGTAGCATTCTTAGGCGAGTAGAACTTCAAACGTTGCCCTGAATCTGCTTGATCTTTCTAGGTGGCGGCTGACTAGAGCCGGCAGGGGACTTCGGGGCACCCTACTATTTCGGGAGCAGCGTCGCATTCTGAGCCCAGCGGCCGAGCATATGAGGGAGGAGTTGAACCCTGCCATCTAATATCAGGTGCGGAGCTCCAGCGTGCCCCTGTGATCCGTACCCCAGCCCAAATTATCATCATTACCTCCATTTCCAATGCAACAGCCATTGGGAACCAATCCGCTTTCACCCGCTTGACATTCTGGTTTACGATTCAGCCCACCATGGCCCTCTTGAAAACCGTGGTCGATTACAAATGGCATATCTTTGCCAGCATCGCCGCGCTTTACGTGGTCCGGAAGTTCCTGAGGTATCAGAAACTCGCCCGTTTCGGAGGCCCGTGGGGGACTGGTTTCTCCGAGATTCCCCATAACATCAACATCTACACCGGCGAAGCCCACAATTGGTATCGCGACATTAGCGAGAAGCACGGCATGTCCCCCTTTTTGGTGTCCGACAGCTTCACTCTGACTGACACTACGGCTCTATTATTATGTCCAGGCCCCATCGCCCGCGTCGGCCCGAATGCTCTCATCACCTCCAACGCCGACGTCTGGATCCACGTCAACACGAAGCCGGGATACAAACGAACCAAATGGTATTTTGAAGCCTGCCGCGTCGAACACCAACGCGATCACATCTTCAGCCAAACCGACACCAAATTGCACGATGAGCGGCGAAAGCAAATTGCCCCAGGCGTAAGCAACGCGATCCCTCCTCCCCCTCCCCCTCATATATTAGTTTCCTCAATCTTACCCGATTCGCTCACCTTCCCACACACACAGTATTCCGGCCGCGAGAACCTCGAGCTCGAATCCTCCATCGACGCGCGCGTCGCCGAGCTCCTGACGCTGATCCGCACCAAATACCTCTCGACCCCGGGGTCTTCCACCGCCGGCGGCGGCGGAACCATCATCCCGATGGACCTGTCCAAGACGATGCAGTTCCTCACCCTCGACGTCATCAGCACCGTCGGCATGGGCCGCTCCTTCGGCATGCTCCGCGCCGATGCCGACACGGACCACTACATCCGCTCGAGCGAACAAGGGCTGCGCCTCGGCAACACCTTTGCCGCGCTCGGGCTCAGCTGGCTCGCGCACGCGCCCGTGATCGGCCGGCTGCTGGCGCCAAAACCGACGGATACGGCTGGGTTTGGCGCCATGATGGGCGCGTGCTTTGCGGTTATCGACGAGCGGGTCGGGAATATTGAGGGGGGGGTAGAGGAGGACCGGCGGGATATGCTCGCCTCGTTTGTGCGCCATGGCCTGGTCGGGGACGAGTTGAGGTCCGAGGTGTTGGAGACGTTGATTGCCGGGTCGGATACCACGGCTGGGGCGCTCCGGGGGATCATGCTGTATGTCATGGGGAATAAGAGGGTGTATTCCAAGCTGCAAGACGAGATTGACGATGCCGTCGCCGAGGAAAAGGTGGCCGTGACGGGCGAAGGGGTGATACCGTTTGGGGTGGCGAAGCAGATGCCGTATTTGCAGGCCGTGATTCGCGAGGGGCTGAGGGTGTGGCCGCCTGTGAGGAACATCCTGCCCAAGGATGTTCCTGCGGGCGGGGATACCGTTTTGGTGGAGGGAAAGCCGGTGTTCCTGCCTGGTGGTGTGGAAATTGGGTACTCGTCGCTGGCCATGCATCGTGACAAGAAGGTGTATGGCGAGGATGCGGACCTGTTCCGGCCAGAGCGATGGTTTGAACAAGACCGGGAGAAGCTTGCTGTTATGACGAGGGTTAATGACCTGACCTTTGGACATGGGCGGTGGCAATGCCTCGGCAAGAATGTGGCTCAGATGGAGCTGAACAAGACGGTGTTCGAGGTGAGTCCGGGGCATGCGACGTACGAAGTGATGGAAAGCGGGTTCGCTAACACGCAGTAGCTGTTCCGGCATTTCGACTGGTCTGTTGCACATCCTGCCACCCCCTGGAAGATTATGAACAGTCTGGGTCTTTTCATTATCAACGACATGTGGGTGCAGGTGACGAGCCGTTGAAGCCGGAAGATATCGTGATGGTGTGTGGAGGCGAAGGTTGGGTTGGGAAACGCTTTGTCGCTTAAGGATCCGTTGAATGGAGGATGTTTTTTCGTCCGACGAGACAAGCAAAGTCATTATGTACTGACAACGAGCGGATAAAGCTGAAGAGCCAGAAAAGGGGCATGGTGATAGTTTGATTGCGTCTAACAATGGAGCGCAACACTCCTTGTAGACTGTTTACGCAACTCCACTCATCAAAGCGTCAGTGGTTTAGTGGTAAAATCCATCGTTGCCATCGATGGGCCCCGCGTTCGATTCGCGGCTGACGCATTGCTTTTGCTCATCTACCCCCGTTCTCTGTTTTTTATTGCCCTTCCCTGTTTTGAGTTTTGCGTTGGAACGAAGAGAGTATGGTTCATGTTTATATGTTAGGGGTGCTCGGGGTGTTGTGTTGGTATGGCTATTACTGACAAAGTATGTGCTATCGATCAACTCTGTGCCTGACGAAGTTCGGTGCATCATCAACCTACTAAACACGCCCCATCACGTTTGGTGGTGGCTGCCAATAATGGCTACCCCGGTCCCACCACCCTTTCCGGATCGATGTTACGTTCCTGCAGTTTGGCCGCTCATATGATTCCCTGTCGCCGTACGGCCACATGGGCACAAAGCAGACCTCATCGAAACCACAGGCCACACACTCCTTCCAAGTGGTCCATCTCAACCTGTCCATCAGCCTTCGCAAGACCTGCTTGGCGAGACCAACTGAGTCAACATTTGCATCCGAGTCCTCCATTACCATCTTGCGCACTTCAAACAGCGCCGAGCAGATGTTGTGTGTGACGGTCTCGATAGCCGTGAGGATGAGACGATCTTCCACCGTCTCCGGGCTGGAACTCAAAGTGTAAAGCCTCGTACAACGCCCTACCGCTGCAACATGACCCTCATCCTTGGCCGCGAAGTCGATATGGGTATTCAACAACCCGCCGATCTCACCCTGCATCATCTCGATGGATTCAGCTCTCTCGACCATGTACCTCAACCGGTCCGCATAACGTGCCACAATTAAATCCACCACCCCCTGCCAGTCAACAATCCTCTTTCCCCCTCCCCTCCGCTCCCTGACAACCTCTGCAACCCCCCCCCTGATCACCCTCAACTCTTCATCGCCCACACCCACCAACCGCGGCAGCTCACCCCCCGCATCATCCGGATTCGTAAGGGTCACCCCATACAACAACACCGACACCATGCTCCCCCAATCAACCACCACCCTCCCCCCTCCAATCCCACCATACCGCCTCGCCACGGCCCGCACAACCTCAAACATGCCCAAACCCGGCTCCCCCACCATCCCGTCGACCATATCAGGCCGCCGATTCGCCGCCAGCAACTCCATCCCCTCCCCAAAATCGCCACCACACTTGATCACCTCGAACCCGGCCTCCATGCGCAGCACGCCGTGCAGGCCCCACGACGTCGCCATCTCGCATAGGTCGCGCGCGCGGCCGCGCTCGTCCATCAGGCCGGCCGAGCGGTTGAGGCGCAGGAGCAGGTCCTGCGTGTCGAGCGTGCCCATGGTCGTCTTGGCCGCGGACGAGCCGTCCAAGTAGAGGAGGGATAACGGGTGGGTGGTTTGGTAGGTGTGCAGGTAGCCGCCGCCGTGTGGGTGGTTGGTGTCGTCGTTTGGTGGTTGGTAGCCCGTGACCAGTACTGCATCGTGCATAGGATTTTGTGCGGCGGGGAGGGGCGGTGGTGGTGGTCTTGAGGGAGGGGGAGTGTTTCCTTGCCGCCGGGGATGGGCGAATAACTCGGCGTGCTCAATTTCGAAGGCGAGCCATTCTGGCCCGGGAGGGGGGTGTGGCGTGTGGGTGCCGTGGTGGAGGAGCACGCCGGCTGGGATGGTGACGAGGAAGACGGACATGCCGTTGTGGTTGAGGGAGGAGCCCCACTGACGCATCGCCGAGTGGACGGCGTTGAAGATGTCAAAAGCATTTTGTCGCGCAGCGGCCTCGCTGGGGCCGAAATCGATTTGGTCGGGGATGGGAGTCGAGGTCGCCGACGATAGTGTTGCCAGCGACGCCAAGCAAGCAGCTACAAATCGCACCGTTGATGCCATCCTGCAGGGGAATCGCGATGCCGCGCAACAACCGCGTGCGGACGTGGCGCGTCACCACGAGGACGAAGGCTAAGAGCTCGTTGGCCGAGAGCCTGAGATGTATGTACAGTGGTAAATGTTGGTTCCAGCTGGATAAATACCTCGAGACTCGAGTTTAGAATGCCAAAGTCGGATTCGGATAGGTTTGACCGAAGTAGTTAGCTGTTCGGAGCTTCGTAAGGGTTCTGATTCTCTGGCTCAAGTGGGTGGGACCTGGATTGCGCGTTCCTGTCTGTGAGATTCTTCATCCGGCACTTGCGGTCAGCCGCGCCGAGACCGGATGTTGTCTCGCACCGTTTGCCGCCAATACAACCATAATCGTGCCTCGAGAAAAGGCACCAAACGTATCATTTGATAGTTGACAGTTGACAGGAACACTCTACTTGGCAAGAATAGCTTCAGGCCTGTGCCCGAGATCAACCCTCCACTGCCTTGATACCCTGTGCCTGCAGCTTCAACGCGGCCTCATTGAACTCCTCATCCTCGGTGGGCAGCTCCAAGTGAAACTGAGACATTCGTGCAGCCGCAATATCCACATCACCGTCTGTCTCAAAAGCCAAAATGTGCCCTCCTCGTTGCCTATCCTCACTGATGAAGTGGAAGTGGTCCCCGGCAACATTGACGCCCATCACATACTCGGGGCACCGAAACCCCACGATTGTTCCCTTGACGTCCTCAAATGTATGTGTCGTTTGCCGGGCGCACACGTCCACCATGCTTTCCCGCGGGGTGATCTGCCCACCCGCTGTTCGGACATTGACCTTTCTAAACGCCCCATCCATCCGTACCACCAAAAAGTGATTTCTCGCCTTTGGAAACAACCCGGTCAATAGCTCCTCCAGGCCCGCTTTCCCCGTAACGGTGGCCCTTGTCGTGGTGGTGGGTTGAAAACGCGTCACGGTAGCGAAGGGCGTGACCGTTTCTTCGGGGTTGATGTGCACCACCGAGCCATCGGCCTTCATTTGATAGACCTCTCCATCAAGCACAATCATCTCGCCGACCATGTTGCGGAATGTGCCAAGACCGTGGTCGCCGTGGTCGAGGATGCGGGCGATGGGGGTGCCGTGCGAAGCGACGCCGTCCATGAGGGCGGAAACGATGGAGTATTGAAAGACCTCATTGAAGGCCATCTTGGAGAAGTTGCGGATGAATAGCGGCTGTTGGTGATGATTCCGGGAGCAGACGCGCAGACGCGGGCGTTGGGCTGGAATCGGGGACGGACGGTGGTGGAATGAATTGCGGGTGCGGACCACTGCGAACGCCCGGCTTCCACTTATCGGCGGCGGCTTGTCTCGGAAAGACAAAAACGAGGACCGAAGGCGTTGCTGACTCACTCCATCGACAACACTCAGTGAGTATCGATATGGGACAGGCCGGCGCACAGCAATTGCTTGACGCAGGAGTTCGGTAGACATGGGTTGGAAATCGCGCGTTGCTCAATTGTTGATGATAAATCTGGGTCGTACCCAGGCCTGCATTCTGCAACAGCGACCACTGACCAGTCAGTCAACCTCTCTACACCCGAATCCACATTTTGTAACACCCGATCGCAAATCAACATTCCCCACCTCTATTATTCCAGTTGTGGCAGCTCAACTTGGAAAGCGCAAAGATTGTCCACTTCGATCTCAGGAAGTTGTAGTCAGGGCAGCACCGGCGGCCCGAACCGATGCGTCCAGCTACCTTACCCAACCACACACACCAACATCGTCGACACTCGTGCGGCCATCTTCGACGAGCACTACCACGCACTTCAACCCACCAACGAGGTCGCCATGGGGTGGCCACGGCAAGAAAAAGGAGCAAAATGCGTCAGCCGCGAATCGAACGCGGGGCCCATCGATGGCAACGATGGATTTTACCACTAAACCACTGACGCTGCTGGGGTTTGGGGAATGGTTGTGTGCAGAGGAGAATTCACACCGTCATGTGTGGATCTGGCGAGGGTCTGGAACCCCCCTGTACCCAACCTGGGTGTCCATGCCATCTGCACTCGCTTCCCGCCTGCGAATTAGCACACCACCTCACGCCGCTTTCGGGCTCCGCGGGGCCTGGCCTTGTTGATAGGCAGTGGTTCTTGTAGAAGCATTTGGAGCATGTTGTGCGGCACCCCGTCAGGTGGCGGAAGGCTTCCGATGGGGGGAATTTGCCCACTGTGGTAGCGGCATCCCTGGTGGAAAAATGTCAGTCATGGATAACCTGAATGGCGTGGGGAAATGTGACTTACGGGACATATTTGGATGTTGCAGACCACACAATCAGCTAACACGAACGGGGGTCGCACACTACACGTGAACTGACGGAGCTCTTTCAGCATTTGGTGCGGTTTGCGGTCGCCTAAGAAAACGGACTGCGGGTATATTGATGACTGGCTGAGGTTGACGAGGTCGACGTAATGAAGGTGTCAGGTGATCATGATTACGAGCTCCATGGGAAGACGAGTACCGTGCTGGTGGTCCGAGGTCGCCTTGATTTCGACTATGTCCTTCTCGACTATTACCTCTGGCTTCTTGTCAAGCTGGCTGTTCGAGTCATTGTTCCGAGCCCTGTACTTTGATATGTATCGAAAACAAAAATACAGGAAGCCAGCGGGAACCCTGTACAGAGACCTCAAAAGCAGTAGGAACAGAGCGGAGAACTGGATCACGCGGTCGAGGAAGCGGAATCGGGGGGGCGTGAGAGGATCTTCTCGATCCAAAATTGTCTCCAAATTCAAGGTTTAGGCTGGCGATGGCGCAAATAAAATAAAGGATGCTAGTAGCAGGAGATGGTCAGTAAACCCATTAATTTCGTGACCTTTAGGGAGAAAAGAAAGGCCACAGAATAATTACATTAAAACGATGGTCAGTATCAAGTTCCGCATCATGGTGCGACAGAGGTCGTCTGGCCCCGAAAATGCGTACTCAGCGTTTCTTTCAGCAATCCTCTGCCGTAGCTCGAGCGCGGCGTGTTAAAAGCTGACGAAGTTGCGGAGTGACCTCGTCTCGGTGTCGGAAAAGGAAAATGTAATCGGTGTCCCTTTGAAGTTTGCACCACCCACTTGCCTCCGCCCTTGAACCAGACGAAGTAAAAGCCCCGCTACTTTCCAGCTGGTGACGAGTCAATTTTGTACATCTTTAACTTGATACCTAGATAATCACACATTATCAATCCACATGGTGACTGACTCGGGTCATTCTTCCTCTTCCGTGTCCCAGTCTCGGATGGCCAAACGCACGATTTTCGGAAAATGTCATTTCTCAACGCCTTCCATCTCAAAACGCTTCATGAGCGCACCAGGTCTTTTTCAAGGTGCACTCCAACATCCTTCACGCCCCGGAGGTCGACAACGTGTTTGGGCTCGAGCAAGTCCATGCCATCACCTATCACCAGGCGGAGGGGATGAGAGTTGTTGCCTGTGAAGGCGGAGGAGAAGTGCTAAAGCCAGAGCTTGAACCACGTCTGAGCCGGCGCGTACGGTTCAGCGGTCAACCTCATGTGACTGATGCGAGGCTGTTGGTTACCTTCAGCACTAAAAGCCCAGATTGCCCCACCACAACCCCGCTGTCGCGCTCGTCAAGTATGGTGTTTCCGCCTGGGTATGGGAGAACGAAGGGCACGCCCTTTTGCTTCTTGCCAAGTGTTGGGTTTAGGCGATTGGAGCCTGTTGGGGGTGAGCACTTATAACTTGAAGTACCTCTCTCTATCTAGGTATTTTCCGGCAAATAGTGCTTGATTATTTTCTGGCCCTGGCTGGCCCAGGGGTGAGGGTGGGACAAACGACATGTGACCCCCTAGGGGCGGTTATCTGACCGCGAACATCATCGCATCACCAAACAAGGCGTCTATTGCGTCAACTCACCCAGACGCCAAGCCTTTCTTGTCATATCCATGATTCTATTTGTAGGCTGGAGGTTCTTGAGGGTTTGTGCTTTCGGAGGCAGTTTGCATCACTACTACCGGGCCAACGGCACGAGGCGCGCCAATTACACGACCAACTTCTATTAAACAGTCTCGCTTCTTTATCCAGAGCATCCGCACAATATCTTTAGCCCATTCGTGTGGTTCTCCGGTTGCTACCGCGGCAGAGTCGTCTCTGGGAACACTCACTCCAAGTCCAGTTTACGCAAGTGTCGCCCCGGGGACACGAGTATTATTGGTGCGCGTCTCGCGCCCCCAATATAGCCAAAACCAGTTCAGTCCATGGCGGCTTCCCCGGGAAAAGGGACGTCGGCAGTGGCCGGGAATACCCCACAAAATAAGAGGTTCCGAGATCCCTTTTGGATAGGGTGATCGGCGGGGAGATTCAGGCTAAATCTGGTGATGCATCGACGCATGATCTCTAAGGCGGTGCCGTGTTGTTGGAGCCAAGACTCCACCAGGAATTACAGGCATGCGGCGCCGAGGCAACTCGCAACGTCGAATAAGGTAGGTAGTTTCCGGGAAATGCCTGTCAGCCTGGGCCCGTTCACAGAGGATGGTCGGGGCATCTGCCCAGTGCCCGGGTCTATGGAGAAATTGCCCTGGGCCTGGGGCTATAAATGAACCGAGTCTCGTCCCAATTGGCAGAGTATCGTTCCGCAAACTTCTTGCCGTTGATCAATCACATTACCATACCAAAGTCAAGACATCATCCACAATGGTCCAACTTTCACGCTTTGCCGTCGGCCTTCTGGTGCCCAGCGTGCTCGCCGCACCTGCTTCCGAGCCTGAGGTCATCAACGGCATCGAAAGACGTTTCGACGGAAACGGCTTCAATAGCTGGTCGGAAGGCAACAGCAACGTTCGTTGTGTGAACGGCCAGGGGGGTTCGTTCTCGGCAGACTGGAACAGCAAGGGTGGCTTCGTCTGCGGGAAAGGATGGAATGGGCAAGGTGCAAGGTAACTCCTGTCTCCCACAGCGAGTGCGAATGGTGTCGGGGCATATACTAATTCCTCGCGCAAAGGACCATCAAGTACAGTGGTACATACAGCGCCACCGGCCCTGGCTACCTTGCCATCTACGGCTGGACCAGGAACCCGCTGATCGAGTATTACATCGTCGAGAACCACGCCGACCTCGCGCCCAACGAGCCGTGGACCTCCAAGGGCAACTTCACGACCGACGAGGGCACGTACGAGGTCTTCACGAGCACTCGCGTCAACAAGCCTTCCATCGAGGGTACCCGGACCTTCCAGCAGTACTGGTCCGTCCGCCAAGAGAAGCGTGTGGGTGGCACCGTCACAACCACGAAGCACTTTGACCAGTGGAAGAAGCTCGGCCTCGCCCTTGGCAACTACGATTCCGTCATTGTTGCAGTCGAGGGTTACACTGCCAACGGTGGGCCGGGGAGCAGTGGCTCTGCCAAGATCACGATCGAATAAGCGGATCAACCATTTTGGTGGTATGACGGTCGACACGGGGTCATGCGCAAAATGTACCCTTCTCTGGTGTTTGTCTCTTCCCTGTACCTACTCTTGCAGCTTCTTCTCACGTACCTTATGTACTGAAGTTGGGTGTACATATGTCAGCAGTTGTCACATCTGTCGTTTCGATCTATCGGTCTTTGTGAACGCAAAACTTTGGGCCTCCATCTCCCTCATCATGACTTGTGCTAGGCTGATGATAAAACAAGGCAAAAAAGTGGGCCCAACATTCGTGCTGATTGCGCAACAGAACAGTAACACAACACGAAAAAGCTGAACACGGTCGAATGCGCGGCCAAGTGAATAGCAGAAAGTGAGGCGGATTGAGTGGGGCGGTAAACGCGTCGAGGGATGAGATGGAAACCCTTATTTTTTCGGGTTGCAAGAGGGCAGAGAGCCATCGGCGCGCTGAGAGAAAGTGCAATCTGTAGCTTTTTGTAACGTGGAAACGTCGGGTTCTTGTTCTCGATGTCCTCTTTGATCCAAATTTCCATCGCCCAATCGTATCCAAACAACCGCGCCCCCGTTGAGTCCATAAAGATGCATGCAATTATTGTGTTGAGGATTTATCAAGGTTCAACTATTTTGGTGTTCTGACGTCCGACTCGGTGGATTGTGGGGCCGGTCAATAGCCCCGCACTTGCCCCGGAGCCCGGCGACGCGCCGCGTCAAACAAAGTGGGGCCGGGCCGTACACTTCCCAATTTGGAAACGACCTCATCCCAACAACGTCCACTCTCAAAACACAAAACAGTTCTTTCCAAGTCGTTTTCCACCTTTGCAATTCAGCAGCCTAAATAAATGGCTTGGTGTGTGATGTTGCATTTGCCGTTTTGATATTATTCTAAACGTAGTTCAAAGCGGTTTGTTTTTTTCAGGTAGGGCCTAGCATCCATCGTCAAATCGTGTCCGAGTCAAATATTGGTCCAACTCTCATTGTTATATTATGCATTTCCAGTGTTTGTGTTCAGAAACAAAGTTCATCAAAATCGAAGACAAACACATTGCAGAAAGTTCTGCTTTCCTTATCTTGCATGTAGGTTTCGGCGCGCTGTCCGCGGATCCTCTTGTTGCAGGGCAGGCGCAGGGCGGGTGGTGGCCTTTTTCTCATCCGAAGTTGTTCTTGACGCGTTCACGATGCCCCACTTCCGCAGACCATTTTCTATTATTCACTCTATTCACTCTATTCACTGATTGTCAAGCTATTGTGCTCAGGTTTTCCTATTGTTCAAATCACCGGCCCCACACGGGCCACACCTTGGGGTATTTCAAGGCCGCTTTTTCCTTTCCACTTCCTTTCCACTTCCTCTTCCCACACAATCTCGAGAACCATCCCACTCTCTCTCTCCCGCCTCTTCTTTTTTTTTCCACCTCCATACAATCCTCCAGTTTGTCTTTTTTTCTTTCGATACCCTCCGACCCCCCGCTTCTGCCGCCGCCATTCGCGATGACGGGCGGCAAGTTCAACAGCACCCGCCGCGCCAAGTGCCGCGCCGCCGACGCCGCTAAGGCGGTAGAGACCGAGGGCGCTGAAGCCGAGCAGGTACGTGGCCCACTGAACAACATGCCTTCAGTCTCAACATTTGTCGCTCCCATCCGCCAAACTCAGCCGTCGCAAATTGCAACGCCTTTTTTTCCCTCCCCGTTCTGACCCGATTTGCACTGCGCGATCTCGAAACCGACAACCAACGGAACCAATAGAGCGCCAACATGGACATCGACTCCGAGCCGCAGCCTGCCAATCCGCAGACGGGCTTCCTGCATACGTCCGCCAAGGTAAGTCCATCGAACAAACACACTCGTTCATCGATGTCTCCAGCCCCCAGAACGCGAACCTTCTGTCCGTATACTGCCAACAGGCTTTGTCCGGGGCGTAAAACCACAGCCTGTCCATCCCATGGCCGAAGCATCTCACTCATCCCCGTCCCTCGGCATGGAGCTGTTGACCATGTCGAGTCACGGTGGCGGTGGGGTGTCACGCCGGGGACAGGGGCTGCCTGAGGGGTGTGAGCTTCACCCGGCCTTCGAGGCTCGGGGAGGCAAAATAACCAGGCTCTGCAGGCTTGGCCGTTCTTAGTTTGTCAGTTCGGGCTCGGCTCTGCAATCCTAACCTCAGTTGCTAGCTGGGAGCCGTCTCATGCTTATATATGGCTGGTCGACGGTCGACGCCTGGACAGCGTCGACCGGGTTGGGTTGACAGGCGCTTGCGGCTTAAACGGCGTACAGTTGAGGATCACTGGGAAGTTCACGTAGAGATATCCGTGGATGGAACAACTCCGGGTTAGAGATGCAGTACTAGACAGCTTGGAGCGCGTTCTGGGGGATGACTTACTCAGCTTTGGTTTTCCATGCTGACTGGACTTTAGATTGCAGATGCCGCCGGCAATGGTTTCACGACAGCCCAGAACGATGGGGACCGCAGCACCGCAATCGCATCCCTCGACATGCGCGAAGTCGCCAAGGCTTTGAAGGCTGCCGTGGACGACAGCTCCGACCAAAACCTGAACGCCTTACTCCGGGCTGTTGATTTTGATGTCGTCGCCCTGGCCAACCTAGCCATCAACAATCACAACATGCCCAAGGCCTTGACCATCCTCCTGAGCACGGCTGTCATGATGTCCGAGGACAAAGCCACCGAGGCTCAAAAGGAAGCCCTGACTGCCCAGAGCAACTGCGACGGCGTATTCCAGCTCAACTCTCACAACACCCATGTGCTCCTCGCCCAAGGGGCGCACGTCTCCGACCTTATGCGTCGCGTCTCAGCCCTCGAAGATTTCCCGCTCGCCTCCCCGTCCTCATCCAAGGGCAATGCCGAAGGCGACAGAATGGCAGCGCTCGAGAAAATGCTAGTCGCGACAAACGCACGCCTCCAGAGGCTCGAGAAGCAATGCGACAAGTACTGGGCGATGGCTGAGAAGGCCATGCAGGACATCGACCGCCCTGACGACATGAACGACCTGATGGGGCGCATGCAGGTTCTCGCTGACATGCGGCGCAAGGCCGAGGAAAAGGCGTTTGAGAGAAGAGACCACCTCCGCCAACAAGAGATGCAGAAGTTCCGCAACGACTTGGCGTCGCGAAGGGCGATGGAGAAAATGAGGGACGCGACAATCACCGACCTTCAGTCCAACTTCAGAAAGATGCGGACCTACTTCATCGCCTCCATGAGCGGCGATCTTACCATCGAAGAGGTACCTATGAGATTTCCATCCAGATCGTCCACTGGAGTTTCGCTAACACACTGCTTGAACAGTTGAAGGAGCGCTTCAGCCAACTCCTGCTGCACGGCAGCAACGCACCCCAGGAGGGTTCCTCGACCTAAGTGTACATGGTTGGGTTCGGTGGAGCTGAGGTGTTTAGATGTTTTTGCTTTTTGCTTTCATTGCGGTTATGATATCCTGAAGGCCGAATTACATGGTGTTTTGTGTGGATCGGGGACATAAGGGTAGATTCAGGGACATGGATGGGCTTGGCATGCATTCGGAAGGGAAAACATCATCTCCTGTAGAACAATGGAACCCAGACCTTTGAGGTAGGGATCCAATGCTTCCATCAATGAACCCATCTCAAAGTCAATCAATGAGGAGCTATCGCGTGACTTGAGTTGTCCAGCTCGGCTGGCTGCTGGGATGACGTGCACGAATGGGTATGTGCCTGCCTTATGCGAACGTACACCGAGGTTTGCGTTTGCAAGAAAGCGTTTGGCCGACAACGTTAGAAACAAAGCTGCTAAGTGGAAATCAAGATTCAAGACTGCTTTCTTACCCTCGACCACTCACCACCAACAGTCCACCATGTCCAGATCGAGCGGCCTCAAACCCTGGCAGCGGCGGTTACGGAGAGACAGGAAGCACATGGCTACAAAAGCCCGCGCTGCTCTCGTCGTCCCCGAGAGCGACCAGAACCAAGCGCTGCCAATGGTGCCGCAGCAACAAGCGCCGAGCATGTCACAGCCGGTCCTACATCAGAACCAGGAAATTCAAGCCCCGTCACCGGCTTCTCACCCAGTGCGTACTCATTCACGATACGCGGTGCCTACAGACAAGACCGGGCCTCCGCAAACATCCGGTAGCTAACTGACACCTCACACTCCCCAGGTGGACAATCGCCGCAGTATGGAACTCCAGGATGAAGGGATGCGACGCATCGTGAGCACTGCACTGGCGGAGATCGAAACCCTTCGCCTCATTATCCAAGCACAAGAGAATCGCATCGTCGACTTGGAACAAAAGGAAAAGAGAACAGCCGATCTGTTTGAGGCGTTGAGCAAGCTGGCGCTGGAAACCGCGCAGAACACGGGTAACACGGCTGTGAGTTTCTTGTTCTTGTTCCTTCGCTTTCTGCGGCAGCAAGCTAATCTTGTGCCTACCTGACCAGCAAGTTAAGGACTTTAGCGTTGCTCTGGGCGATGTCTGACAAGCCCACATGGAGAGGCCATCAAGAGGCGTGATTGAGGTCGGATGGCAGGGACATGGGGACTAGTCAAGCCCGGAAGGGGGGAGGAAGGAGCCCTAAAAGGCAAAACTGCAATGGAGAGAAGCGATACTGGGGACAACAACGAGAGTAAAAACACGAGAGGGGGGAGGAAGAAAGCCTGGCAGGCAAGACTGCAATCAGTGTTGCTGCCGTGACCACAGACAGTCTAAACTCTGGAACATTCTGACATTGACCTCCCAACCCCAAAATCCCTTTCAACGCAAATCCCGAGCCATCCAAAACATTCAACTTCCACAACGACAAACTCACGGCTTGCTCAACTGCTCCTTCCTGAAGAACGTCCCCAACATGACACAAATCCCCAACTGCATCAACAAACACACCCAAAACCAGGCATTCCCCAACCCCTCCAGCCCCAACGCAAGATTCGGAAACACCGGCCCAGGCCCCACCGCATCCGGCGCCGTGGCCCTCCCCACGGCCGTGGCAACCGACCCGAGCACCTGCGCGGCCACCAGCGCAAAGTTATTATGAAACCTCGTCGTCGTCTGCAGCAACATCATGCCGACCCCCGTACCCTGCAGCGCATCCAACACGCCCAGCCACAACCACAGCGCGCGCGACACCAGCGCCCCGGCCACCGCCGAGCCCTGCTCCCCAGCCCCGACCCCAGCCCCAACCCAGGGCAACGACGTGCCCATCCCGGATACGCCCCAGAGAATCTGCGCCCAGCGCGGCGCGCCCAGACCGATGGCCAGCACGGGGAACAGCCAGCTGTGCTCGCGCGAGAGGTGCGCGAGCTGCGCAAAGAGCAGGATCCAGATGACGCCGAAAAAGAGGACGACGAGCAGCAGGATCTGCCAGGTCGAGGCGTGTGAGGAGGTCCAGAGGAAACCCCAGCTTCGGCCGTAGACGGAGGAGAGCCAGTAGTTTTGGATTAGGACTGAGATTAGGAAGCACTAGAGAGAGTTGTTAATACGTGACTGCGGTGGTAGGTAAAAGGAGAGGGAGAGAGAGCTTACGATGATCAGTTTGCGCCGAAAGATAGATTTGAAGAACGAGGGGATGGAGCCCGGGGTTTGGCGGTAGTACTCTGGCAGGCCAAAGTAGGTCGCCACCGACAGCGCCATGAGCAGCACGGCGACGGGGAAACAGACGGCGCTGATGAGGGTGTTGGACGCCTGCGCGACGGGGATGCCGTTGCTGTCGTACGAGCTGAGCTGCGAGCCCCAGTACCACAGGCCGCTGATGTAGATTTGCTGGACGCCCTGCACCGCGCACGCGCGGATGACCCACGTTCGGACTGGCGCTCCGCCTGTTGATTTCATGGTCAGTTTGCTGACTTACATGTACATACAGTCACACAAGGAGAAAAGGAGCAAAAGCCTTACCTTCGTCACCAAAGTTGAGCGCAAAGAACATCGACCCGCTGGACGCGGCCGCCGCGTAGAACCCAGACCCAACACTCTGAAGCCAGCCGCGGGTAGGGATGGACGACGCAAAGGGAGCGCAGCCCGCAAAGAGAAACGCAGCACCATACACGGCAAACGGCGTCGAGAGCACCCACACCGACTTGAGCCGCCGGAACGCAATCCACCACAGAACCGACGTCGTTCCATAAATCGACGCAATCGTGTACAGCGTACCCGCAGTCTGCCCCTGCTCGCCATTGAGCAGCGAGATCTGGTACGAGTTGGCCGCCAGGATCTGCCCAAAGGCCAGGACGAGCGTGTACACGGGCCAGTCCAACACCTTGCGGAGCATAAACCGCTGCATGGCCGACGCCTGGCTGGGGTTTGTTGTGCACGTATCCTCGGTTTCGAAGGCTGACACGATCCGCCGGGAACCGGCGGCATCATTGCTGTGCTCATCGGCGTCCTCTTCTGAATCAACAGACGAGATGATGCTTGGCGCCGATGGACTGGCCGGTTGGGATGGGACGTCGAGGAACCGCGACGAGTTCAGGGCCGAGGGCGGTGACTCGACAAGGGACACCCTGGATGCGTTGCGCGAGGGCGACAAGCCGAACTTGGCGCTCTTGTAGCCCTCGAACCATTGCTTTTCGGAGCGGACCAGGTATTGTTCGATGCAAAGGTCCGTCTCGGAGGTTTTGGTGTCCAGTTGTGTCAGCATGCGCTTGAACTCGTCCGTGTACTCGCCGTCTGCGTCGGTGAAGAACGGGTCGACTTTCTGCAACGCAAAGTCCTTTCTACCCTTGGTGACCGAGGTGATGGAAATACCGGACAACCTGTGTTGGTGGGGAGTAATTGATCGCGGCAAAGGCCAGGCCCCAAAGTCGGAACTCGGACTTCTTGCCGACGATGGGATGCTGGCGTGGCCCGGGGTCAAGAAAGAGGACGGGATGGTCGGCTCCAGGTCGTGCATCTCCGGTGAGGGTGGGCGGGACAGGTTCGTCCTCGGCCGGCTAACAAGCCGCAGAGGGTCTGGCTTGTCCTTGTACTTCTGAGACTTGTGGATCGACGTCTTGTGCAAATCGTTGATCTCCTCCACCCATCTGGCCACGGGGAACCGTTGCTTTCCCGAAACCGCTCTCATCTTTGCACGCGTTTCGGTGTCAGAGGACAAAGCTCCTTGGATGGCCACCTTGAATTGACTGATAAGATGCTTGGCGGATGTAGACTCGACAGTGTAGTACCACCCGGGCATGTTTCCAAGCCCACCTATTGGCAGTGTCAGCGTCTTCGCCTCATGTTGTTGGATGATATTAACCAAACTTACCGACTCGAGCGCCAACGCCCAGTGCTCCCTTCCGCCCAAACTCCACAGCAACCAGCCCAAAAGGCTCATCTCGTGAAGGGATCAGGGCAAACTCGGCACCACTGAAAATGTATGGCGGCAGCTGCGTAAACTCCGGCTTGGAGTAGACCCGGCTCGGGTATTGCTCCATCAATCTCTCCAACTTGATGGCAGCTAGGCGCCCATAGAGATCAATGACAGGCCCCACCGCTATCAGCTGAACCTTGGGGTTGTGCTCAAGAACGGAGGGAAACACGTCCGCAATCAGATCAACTCCCTTTTGCATAGACCAACGACCAACAAAGACAAACAGCTCGGCATCCGGATCTTGATCAATGCCAGCCCATTCCTGAGCTTGTCGGCGCAGGTCAGCTCGGCCAGCCTCGAATGCAGCGTCCACTTCAACACCTTGGGCCTGAGCAGCCGCCTCGAGCTCGGGAGACCATTCTGCCGTGTCGGAAGGGTCCGGATTGGGGAGACTTCCAATCTTGGAAAGGCCCCAAAAGATGGGATACCTGGCAAAACTCCGCTTGCCGTATTTTTTGGAGACGCCGACCGCGCCGAACCCGTGCTGGAATTCCCTCAGGTAGCTTGCGCCCGCGTGCAAGAGGTTGAACACCTCGCCAAACTGCACAAAGCGCTCCACCACCTTTTGGTCGAGGTTGAACACGTTGCACACCTCTTGCTTCTCCTCTTTGGTCCCCAGACTCCACATGCCCTGGAATTCGGCATTGTGTAGCGACAAACAGCAGGGGATGACGCGGGGAAGAAGGTAGAGCGGCGCCAGTGCGCCATGGAAGTCGTTGATGTGGTAAACGTCTGGGTTGAACCGCTTCAGCGTCTCCGCAATGCACTGGTTCCAAGCCGAATAGTAGATGGCACTGTCGAGGTCATCCATACGGTCCGGGTAGGGCTTGGACGAGGTTTGGAGCCGGAAAACAGGGGCGTCGAGGAGGACATAGGTCATGTTGCGAAGCTGGTGGTACTGCACATCCACATTGTACTGGGAACCGAGAATGGTGATCTCCATTGGGTCCGCGGGTTGGTCGACAGGGTACCCGTTGGGGTTGTGGTTCTCCAGGCCGCCGACGCATGGGACGACCCAGATGATGTCGAGATGGCCGAGTGCTTTGCCCATCAACTGTGCCATGACGCCGAGACCGCCAATCTTGATCTTGATGCGCCAGTCCTCAATGTCGTATTCCATCGTGGCGATGAGCACCTTCTTTCTGGGCGCCCCAATCTCCATGCCGAACCCTGCGCCGTGCATGCCGCGAGCTGTACTCTGTGAGGTACCGGGACGAGTTGGTGTGCCAAATGAAGAGCTCCCAGAGGCTGGACGGCTTGGCCGGGCCAGTGGCTTCTTCTCCTTCATTTCGAACACCCGGCGGAACTTTTCCGAGATACCGCCGTTCTTTGCGGCGCCAGAGATGTTGTGCTTAACCTTGTAGAACGATCCGGTGAAGATGAAAACGACAATCCAACCGCCGAGCAGGGGAAGAACCCACATCAATGAAAAAATGGCGATTTGTCGGTCCCTGCTCCCCACCGGAAACTTGCTGTACTTCATCGTCGCGTCGTCAACCTCGAAACGCCAGCCGACAAACGGCGCAGGAGGGGGTTCCGTGATATTGACCACATTCTGTCGCAATGATCCAGGAGGGAGACGATCCAGAACATAGTCGAAGTTGACGTCGCCGAATATCCATGTCTGGTCCGGCAACCCATCAGGATTCAAGCCCCAGACATTGAACTGCACCGCAGTTGGCCACTCGGCCATGACGCCGATGGACCATGTTCCCGTTCCGGATTGCTGTTTCATCTGGTTCGGTATCCCGGCGTCAAAGCCGAACGCATTGAAGTGTCCGTTGACAAACAGATGTGGGAAACGGCGCGGCAGGGCGCTTGCGTCCAAGTCTCCCTCCTGCTGGTGGTGACTGCTGCCCGCAAGCTTGCTGAAATACTGACACACAACATGCTCACCCTCCCACGCTTGAAGATTGGTCCCGGTCCAGTTGTTTGCTGGAAGTTTGAAGTCCTCCCCGGTGTAGTTGTGCCATTCTGTCCATGACGATGCCCACGTCTGGGAGCAGCGGAAACGAGTGGCGCCTGTGGCACGATGACGAACGTAGATGTCGTTGTCTTGGGCGTACACGAGGTCTGTGGAGTAATTCGCATGCCTCGGAAACACGACTGGGTTGTCGAGGTTTCCGACGCGGAGCAGGAAATGGTCAACCGAGCCCGTGCTGTTCGTACGTGCTTTGCCCGTCGCGTTGCGGACAGTGATGCGGTGAATGCCGTCTGGGATTGAATTGATTGTCACTGCAAACTCCCACCTAGACGGTTCTTGCCCGACGAGTTGCGGAGGCGTTTCCGGGATGTCGAGGTTTCGACAGCGCAGGGACGCTCGGTTGAGCGACGCAGTTCTGGTGCCGACAGTGTTGGAGGTAAGCTCAACAGCGTTAAACACTGACTCGCAATCCATCTCCCTGGAAAACTGGATCTGTATGTCGACTGACGTATCCCCGCTTGAAGCAGACTCCAAGCGATAGTCGTGGCCGGGAAGGAACTTGGTGATGATGGGTGCCGGGCCAACCCAGCTCCCCTTTGGAACAAAAGCTTTGAATCCCCACGCGGGGAACTGTAGTTCGCTAATGCATCCATGAACCAGCTCCGGGTCATCACCCTCGATATTCCTTGCTGAAGCCTCGAGCTCGTACTCATCGTACGGGTATAAAAGGTTCTTGACAGTGGCACCAGACCCGAATGACGACAGCAGGGCGGTTTCGGAATCCGAGCAGTTGAATCTGTAAGTGGTCGTCTGATTCTCGTTTCCCAACAAAAGCCACACAAGGTCGTCGCCGTGAGCAATTGATGACAAGTTCTGATGGCCTTGGTGGCTCATCCGAACGTAGCTCCACAGACCGAGCTCGGTGCCGGTGCCGTTGGATCCGGGTTGGTAGATCCAATGTGTGTGGTTTGAAAGTTGGTACATGTCGAACCCATCGTTGAGGACCGGGTACGTGGCACGGAGCTCCAACAGTCTCTTAACGATGGCCCTGACAGGATGAGACGGATCGCGATGGTCGAGACTGACGTTGGGATCGTCACAGCCGTAAAGTGCGGCGTCAAGGGGGAAGTCGGGGTACTTTTCAGACCCAACCCGGTAGCACCCGTGGCGCTCCCAGGACACAGTTGAGACCATGGGCTGACGGCCATACAGATAATTGCCGGCGATGTTTTCCAACACATAGAAGGCCTGCTCCTCGCCCCAGTTGACGATGGGAATGCCTGGAAACAACAGCGACATGATGAAGGCGCCAACCAGATACTTGTGGGTGCCGTTTTGGATCGAAGGCCACCGGAACACGTCCTGGTTAGACACTCCGAACATGTGTCTTGGATCAAATTTGCCGGTGTTGGCGTTGACAAAGTCGGTTGTCAGAAGCATATCCTGCCAGGCTTCTGCCCAGTTGATTCTTGTGTCCATCTCCGCTCCGTAGACTCCGTCGACGGCCAGAAACCGGGTCAACGACCGGTACGCGGAGTAGTGGAAACAAGCCGAGTCCAGGGCCTGGTTGGTGCGGACGTAGGAGGATGGGTCGGTTGCGTTGGTAGCGTTGTAGCTCTCTTCCAGTGTCTTGACCGCCATGCCAGGCTCTTTGCCTCGCCCAAAGTAAAGCGCGCCAAGAGCATTACCACCGACAATCTCACCAGGAATGAAGAAGTTTGTCTTGTTGAACCTCCGGGCGCAAGACCGCATGTGCTCTGACCACTCGGCCTGCGCATCCACCGTGATTGTGAGGGCTTTGTCGATGCGAAATCCGTCGATATCGAGGCTTGCGATTGTCATGCAAGAGAAGAGTTTGATCTTGTCTAGCACACTTGGGCGCCATTCTCGCAGGCGGTCTTGGACAAAGCCGAACTTGGAGAGCTGTTTTTGCCATTCGGGGTACCTGCCGAAGGATTCGACGTCGCCATACTAAGTCTGTTAGATACGAGAGTTCTGAGGAGAGACAAGAGACGAGGGCTAACCTGGTCAAAGTCGCTGGTCCGGCAGGTCGTCATGTGCGACATCACGTCTTCTCCCTCGAGTTTTCCATGCTCATCCCAGAACCTGGGATACTCACAAGCGACCGAGTCATCACCAAGGGGGAAATCCCAGTATCGTCTCGACGATTTCCAAACGGCGTTATGCTCGGTGAAGCTGAAGGGAGTGGTGGTGTTGAGGTACCCCTCAAAGCCGATGAGGTCTCCCATGGTGGACATTGTGTTTTCGAGGACTACATACATGCCCCGTCTGTGGATTTCGTCGATTGCGTTTCGCCATTCGGCAATATTTCCAAAGTGAGGGTCTAATAAGGTCAGGTCCAAGGGACTGAAAGAATCTGCCGACCACGGCTGGTTGATGAAGGGGCTGCCGGAGATGTAGAGTGCCTATTAATAACCCGTCAGCGCCGTGATTAATCACGGATCTCCCTGGCTTCACCGGGAACTGACCTTGATTCCCATCCCCTGTAGGTAGTCCAGAGTATCAACCAGCCCGCTGATGTCGCCGCCAACCCGCAGCTGTGTGGAAAGCATGTCGACTTCGAACGCTGTGCCATTGCTGTTGTCGTTTGATGGTTCGCCATTGACGAATCTGTCGAGGAAAAGCGAGTAGAACGGCATCCGCCAATTCTCCGGTGACGGGTGGAATTGGTGGTCTGGCCATTCGCCCCAGTACTCGAGCGGCGTTTTCGCCGCCTTGTTCTGGTTGAGATTGTATGCCTCATATTCGGGAAGATATGGAAGAGAGTGTGTGGATGCTGCAAAAAGAGTGACAAGAAGGAATAACGGGAGTGAGAAGGCCATGGCGGCGAGGAAAAAGGAACGTGATACCGCAACCGGATTGCAGCAGGAAAGGAATGTACGTGGGCAACTTGCCTCACAGAAGAACATACAGATGGAAGATGCAAGAGGAAACAAGAGAGAACGTCTGCTTTTCCAAATTCCGTGGGAGTTCTTCTGATCCCTCACGCCCACGGGTCACTTCAGAAAGCCTCCGGAACAGCCACAATCCACCACACCACACCCCGAATCAGAGTCCCGGCATCTCGAGCGTCGCCACGGCCAATTCCCTTGCGGTTCTACCCTTCCAGTGCGGAATCTGCCTGGAGGCATGGTCAAGGGTGCTTGACCCACACGGACTGTTGTCCTTCTGCGAGGTTTGAGACGGATCACTGCAGCCGGCATGATTACGCCCAATGGCGTCCCGGGTTGACGTCCTTGCGCGCCAAGATAGGCTGGGAAAGAAGCCTCTTGGCTTTGTCCTGAGTCGGGCATCGGAGTATTCCTGCCAGCTCATATCGCCATAACTGGGGTATGTACGCCGAAATATCAGATCCCCGGGTTGGGAGAGACCGAGAGAGACAAGAAATTCTCGCCCGCTCTGATGATTCCTTGACGGTATCGGTGGGCTTACCCATACCGGAATACTTTGGAAGCACGGAGAGACGAGGCCATGGCGACGGACGGCAGACAAACAGCGCCGAAAAAACGCACGGCGGGCTGAGGATTGTCTCAGCGAGGGCGGTGGGATTCTGCAAAGGCCCCTGTCGAGGTCCGATTTTATGAGCGCGGAATGTTGTTTGTGAGAAAGGTAAGTAGGTACCTGGTACCTACCTACCTACATACAATGCAGGGGAACCAGGCACAGGCCCGGTGCTGATGCAGGTCCCGAAAACCACGCAGTTGAAGTTCACAGCCTGAGCCCTGCGCGCATATTGCTAAAAACGGGTGTCGGCACCTGCCAGCTTGAGGTCCATTGTTGCGGCCGTTGCTGCCTGGAACAACTTGAACCAACAACCTGACTCAAACGTGGAAGGACCCGACCTGACAACCCACTCCGAGTTGAGGGACTGTGAACTTCAAGTTCAATGCGAGATGTTTGCAAGGAACTCAAGGTACATTCCAAGATACGTTCCCGAAAAAAAGCGAAACGGGAAACCACCTACTCAAACCGAGAACCAATGATGGCACCGCCGCAACGTTCCGTTTCCGCTGCCATGGTCCATGGACTCGGCAATTACCGCGCTCCCATCAGCTTCAACGTACCACAGAGTTTCAAATCGCCCAACAGGGCAACCTTAGGGCTGAGACAAACCCTGCTCCCATGGTTAGATCGACGTCGGGCCTCTCAGCCGCAAGAGCAGCACGGGTACCAGCCGCAGATAAGACCTATCACGTTTGACTCACCCACAACGCGCACTGTCCGAGACACCGCAGTGATAGCCAAATTGGGAATCACGCCAATCATCGGCGCTTGCTTGCCGACGATGCGGAAATTTCCGATATCTACAACCCCGGGCAGATTATTCCGACGCCACGGCTTGCATCCCCTCCCGTCCTCAGCCCCCCACGCATGTCATGGCTTGTCGGAGATGCAAGGGACGGCTACTTGTTCGCGAAAGAATCTGCCTTGGCGGCAACGAAAACTCCCGCCCCTGGAACCTGCAGAGGAAGAGCACATCCATGATCCTTGGCGACGGGACCGCCGGTGAACATGCCAACTCAGAGACGGACGCGCGGTTGGTGAGGAGGTGTGGACTTGTTGGCCTGTGGACTGTGCTGCTCGGTCTCCCTCACCCGATGTCCCCGGGTTTTCATCAAGCACCAAGGGGTCGAATCCATTCCACATCCCCCATCCACCGTCACTCGTTGCTCTCCGCCATTCGTTTCTTGAGGGTTGACTGACTCCCCTCGTTCACTCCTTTGATTTGTCATTCACCGACCTCCGCTGATCACCATGTGGCTGTCATTCAGCAACCAGGGAAGTGCCGCACGAGGCGTCCTTGTGCTTCTCGTTGGGATTATGGTGTCCCTGACGGGAGCTTCCATGTCTCCGCCTGAGATCACTCGTGCCTGCAACGGACTCGCCCGTATGGCATGTATGTTCAAGGTTACCCCTTTGAGCTCCTTGGGACTGACTTGGGAGTCATGTCCATGGACGACCTTAAGAGTGCGGTGGCTGACATTGTTCGTTATCAGTCGATCTGAAAGATCTCGTGAACGTTGTCGCGCTTAAGAGGAACCCCGGACCGTTTCAGGTAAGATGATCTTCGGGTCCACGATACTCTTACTCTGTTAGTTTGACTCAGCCTAACTCTGCAACGTAGGATATTCTTGACGAATTCGGTGACATCTCCGACTCCTGCCTCTCCAACATTTCTGTCATGATTCGATCCTCGGTCGTCACCGAGCAGAGCGAGCACCAGCTGATTTACGAGGCGTATTCTAACGTGAGTTAAAAAAACTTCGTCGACCCTTTAACTTGGAGATCTCTCTTCGGGTCAGCCATTTTTTAACAAGCCCAGTTCGTCCAGGGTCTCTTCGAACTCATGGATGCAGTGGCCGAATCCGCACCCGTCTTGATTGTTCTCGACAAACAAGCCGAATTTCGTGTTCCTGCCGCCGTCCGTGAGCTCGCTGGCGTCGTCGACGCGTTCCAGATGCAGGTCATGGCAGTCTTCCCGGCCAACACCTCGTACGCCCAGCAAACCGCGAACCAAAAGTCACAGGTGGGCACCCACATTCGACAGGCTGTCCACGCCTTTCACATTGCCACTGCCAATACCGGGTCGCCGTACTCCAACACTACGACTGTCTGAGCGGTGTCGTTAAGACAGTGCCGACGCCCCTGGATTGAGCGCGACAATACCTGTTCCCACAGTCCACCGTGTTGCAAACCCCTCTTCACTTTCCGTTCAGCATTGTATTATAAACCTTATTCGCACGTAGAACTGCCATTACTACTTTAGTTGGCGACGGAACCCACGCGTCGCCCACAGAATCAACTTGATCACAGTGCCCAGGATGAGCAAAACGTACCAGACCCTGTTACTTGTCTCAATCACTCATGCTCCCCCTTACCGGTCTTTATCCCATCCCGGTCCGCTTTAGGCATGTCGCCTTCGCGACTAGCTAGGCGAACCCCAACGTCTCCGCCCTCCTTGATCCCCCGACGGCGCCGACGACACAACACCCCAATACATGTCGCTATTAATGCCAGGACAATAATGGGCAGACCGGCGGCCATGAACCAAATAAGGCCCGTGTCAGTGGCGCTCAAGTGTGATGTACCGTCGTTGCTATCACACGTGGCTCCGGATAATATCTTTGGGTCGACCGTGGCGCCGGGCACCCAGGAACTAATCACGGCCGAGGTGCTGCAAAGGGGGGGGGGGTTTGTGGCGGACAGCTCACATCACTCGGGCCGGGTCGCTGGGTCCTTCCCACTTCAAGCTCTAGCTAGACCAAAGAAAGAGAATCGTGTCAAGACTGGACACACGTTCAGCGACTGTAAAACGCCCGGGAGGATTGCGGGAGAGTTCATCGAGTTCTGTGGGCGCCCGCCCCGACTTAAAAGAAGCGTGAGAGGCGTGCTTGAGGCGTGTAAGTGAGCCAACCCCAACCCTTGCTCTCTGCTAGTGGGGATCCCCACGCCAAGCACCGGGAATTTACACCTTCTCTCCAACAAAAGAGGGGAACCTTCATCCCGCAATATAGCCTGAATCAGGCTGTCGTCATGTGCGTGCGATAACAGAGTTCATCCCTTTTGCCCCCGCGGATGGCCGGCCGTAGCTGTTGGAAATGGGACAAACTCCACTTGTTTGGAATCTGCCTTGCAGCATCTTTAAAAAGAAACCGAACCAGAGTTTATGAACCCCTCATCTCCAATTTCCTCCAAGTGACCTGACATCACCCCGCACCCATACCACACCACCACCATCACAGAAATAACTGACCACTAACCAAAATGGCCGACGCACCCGTCAGCTTCCTGCCCCTGGGCGCCATCATCCAAGAGCTGCGCGTCGGCGGCGTCAACATCGTGCAGGGCTTCAGCGAGCAGTCGCACTACGAGAGCCACAACGACCCCTTCTTCGGCGAGACCATCGGTCGCGTGGCCAACCGTATCAAGGGCGCGAAGCTCGACAGCCTCAATGGCGGCAAGAGCTACACGCTCGCCGCCAACGACGGGCCCAACAACCTGCACGGCGGCGTGGTCGGCTGGGGCAAGAGGATCTGGAACGGGCCCACCCCCGTCGGCGTGAGGCAGATCCCCGGTGTCGAGGGTCTCGACGGCGGCGAGAGCGTCAAGTTCTCGCTCTTGAGCCAGGACGGAGATGAGGGGTTCCCTGGGACCGTGGAGGCGAGCGTGGTGTACACGGTTGGCAAGCAGCTGCAGGGCGGGAAGGAAGTTGTTGTGTTGGGAATCGAGTACGAGGCCGAGTTGGTTGGTGGGGCTGATGAGACTGCCATCAACATGACGAACCACTCGTACGTTTCCATTCCAGGACCCCGGGTTGAGCTGGAAAGACGAGAGGACTGACAGACGCACCCCAGGTACTTCAACCTCACCGGCGGCCCCACCATCGAGGGCACCGTGGTTACCCTCGCCACAAACAGCTACCTGCCCGTCGACGACGTCGGCATCCCGACCAGCGGCCCCAAGCCGTTCAACAAGGTCGAGGGCAACAAGGCCTTCACCCTCGGCGCCCAGGAGCCGGACATCGACGACTGCTTCATCGTCAACGAGGCGCCCAACACGGTCCCCATCGACACCCGCTCGCTGCCACTGGCCAAGCACGTCAGCGCCGAGCACCCCGAGTCCAAGATCCACCTCGAGGTCCTCAGCACAGAGCCTGCGTTCCAGTTCTACACCGGCAAGTACATCAGCGTGCCGGAGGTCGCCGGTACGGCTGCGCGCAACGCCCGCAGCGGGTTCTGCGTCGAGCCCAGCCGCTGGGTCAACGCGTGCAACGTGGACGAGTGGAAGGACCAGATGCTGCTGAAGAAGGGCGAGAAATACGGCTGCCGCATCGTGTACCGGGCGTGGAAGGAGTAGACGTTGCAGTTAGCAGAACTCGTGTCGTAGCAAACAAAATAAAACAGCCACCAACAAATGGCATTGACCATTCATCATTACCCTTCCACACCCTCATCCTCCGCCTCTCCACCCCTCTTCTTGTCCCCCAAGCCAGGCGGCGCCTTCGCCTCCTGCTTCCGCCACAGCCCCGCCAAGAACTCGCTCGAACTAGCTTCCTCCACGCCCTTATCCTCCCTCTTCCTCAAAAACCTCGGAAACCTCAAACTCAGCCCCTTATCCTCCATCACCAACCCGATAGCAGCCGTGTACGTCGGGCTAACCGTCACATCCGCAAACGCCACCTCCCTAACCAACGATATCAGTCAAATAATTCCCAATTCGGCATGTCTCGGGAGTAGTTTGGGAGCAAAGTAGCCGTTTTGGGGGAACAGCGACTCCTGAAACAGCATTATGCTCCGAGACAGCCCTAGTAAGGGGGAAGAAGAAAAGGGCACGAATTTGACGTACCACACCTCCTGGGGCTCAAACCACACATCCGGCGGCCCCCCACCACCACCGCCGCCGGTATATTCCACAAACCCAGGCTTTTGCGCATGCGTGTTCCGGGGAGCCGGTTCCCCGCTCTCTCCAGCGTCGCCGTCGTCATAAAACGCCCTGTTGGCCTTGTAAAAGGCGTCGGTGAAGCCCGACATGCACTTGCACACGGCCTCGAGACAGCCCGTCTCGTCGTTGCGCACGGCGAGCAGGATGGGCGACCACCATTGGGCTTTGCGCCCCTGGCCGTGCCAGGCGGCGATCGGGATCAGGTCGAGCGTGTCGAAGGAGGAGGCGTAGTCCTTTTTTACTTTGAGCCAGGAGTCGAGCCGCTTGTCGGGTTCGTAGGTCGCGAGGAGGGGTTTGCGGCGGGATTTGGTTGGTGGTGGTGGTGGTGGTGGTGGTGGTGGTGGTGGTGGTGGTGGTTCGTTTTCGGTTGTGGGCTTGGGGGTGGTGGTGGTGTTTCGCTTTTTGGGCTTGTTGGGTTTCTTTGCGGCAAGTTTGGAATCGGGCGGCTCGGTGGGCTGCAAGGGCTCCTCGTTCTCACGGTATTCAAGTTCTGGCAGGTTGTCGAGGGTTTTGACCATGATACCCTCGCATTTGCTGTCGGTGGCTGACTTGAAGAACTCGAGGATTGCTTCCGAGTCCTGAGAGGTAGCGTCCAGACTCTTGACCCAGGTGAAGTGGTGGGGGGTCTCCACGAAGAGCGATCGTAATAGATCGCGCCTCCGCCGGAAAGGTTGGTCGAGAAGGGGCTCGCCGTTGAGATACATGAGGTCAAACGCGAAGAGGCATACGTCGATGGTGATGCTCCCAATGGCGACGTCCTTCCGAGCACGGTTGGTGAGGGTCTGGAAACTCTTCAGCTCGCCAGTAGCACGGTCCACAGCCACCACTTCACCTTCCATGATGAAGCTACGAACGCCATCACCTCTGATTTTCGGCACCAAGGCGACCAAGTCGGGGTACTTGTCTGTCATAAGCTCCAGATGCCTCGAAAATATGGAAACCTTTCCCTTTGAGTCGCAGTGGACTTGCGCCCGCTGCCCATCGTATTTGTACTCGCACGCAAAATTGCGGCCTTGCAATTTTGTGAGCATTTCCGACAAGTCCCTGGTGATGCTTCCCAACATCGGCCGGAGTGGGATGTGAAGAGTGAGGCCACACCGGACAAGGAGCTCTTCGGAGATGCCAATCTCTAGCAGAACTGGGATGAGATCGTTGTAGTCGGGGTGACGCGCGTAGGAAGCCTTGACAAGTTCCTCTGCTCTGGCCCACACCTCAGCTAGTTCCTCTTTCTTCAGCTTGACTAGATCTTGCGAGTCTCGAATCGAGAAATCCGCGCCGGGGGGGGTTGATAGCAAAAATGCCCGTGAGAGGGCAATCAGCATCGTTGTCTTGACAGCGCCAATCCGAAGCTGCGTATTGTTAGCAGCTGACGTCGAGGCATCGAGCTTTACTCACATGTTGACACAACGTCCTGACAATGTATCGGCTTTCCTCGCCTCCACGAGCATCCTGTAACAACCTGTCGACAATGCGCTGCTTCACATCCCCGCTGCCCGGACCCTGGGCTTTGGCGATCTTGACTAGCGACTGGAAGACGCCTTTGATGGCCAGAGGCTTTGGCTTCCGCAAGGTGAAGGTCTGCTTCTTCTTGGCCTCAAACGCGACATCACCGGGGTCGCCGACCTTGTCGTAGAGTCCTTTAAGGGCTCTGGAATCCAAACCGCAGGCTTGCTTGAGCGCCTTGGAGATTGCAGAGCCGCCGAGACCCAGCTCCATGGAGATGTAGGGCGGGGAGATGGCATTTGTCGCCAACCAGACCGCGGGCAGTAGACTGGAAGGGTCTCCCTCAATCAACAATCGGATGCAGTTGACAAGGGTGTCCACAATTTTGATCCGGCTTTGAGTACCGTTGACCAGGACAAAGCATCGTGTGAGTAGGGCATAGGACGCATCACCCCCCTCGGCAGCCCAGGAAGCTTGTAGCTGAGGGATGTACTTCGCCGGGTCGAAGGTTAGTGGGCTTTCGTCCAAGGGAATGGATGTTGTTGTCTGGTCCTCGGTTGCTGCAGCTGAAGACAACGACAATGTGCCCTTGCCCTTTGTGAATGGAACGACTGGATATGAAGGGGACACTCCTATTTCTAGAGGGGGAGGTGTCTGTTGTGTCGTTGAGGGACCAGCATCAACAACACCCCCGTCGGGTCCAGGCCTTGGGGTATTGTGGCCCGAGCTGCCTCTAACTTCGGCATCCCATTCGGTTTGGAGTTTCCTCGCAAGTTCTTCATCTGTGATTGACTCCTTCGCCTGCTCCGACTGGACTGTGCTTCTTTGGCTCGATGGAGTTGTTGAGGAGGACCCAGTCTGTCTCTGCTTTGCAAAGAAGTACTCGAGTCCTCTGGCAGGAGCAGAGTTTTGCTTTTCATCCGAGTTCAATTTCCGTTTCTTTGCCGGGCTCGACATCTCGGTGTGGGGAAGTGGGCGCGAGTGGGAGGAATCGAGTTCAGGTCAAGCCGCCGTCATCGGTTGATCACTGGATCAGCAGCTCTCAACGACGCAATTAGACCCCATTGGAGGTCGAAACAAAAATTACAGTTCGCGAGGCTGATGTTCAAAATTCCATCAGTATATTATCAAAAATTGGGTTTCGGCATTGTGCCGTGAGTTCGCTGATCGAGACCGTCTTTTGATCTGGCAATTGTCGAGGTTTGATGACGTTGTTCAGCGAACGAATGTGTCGCGTTTCCACTTCGCGAGCTAGCCACGGAGGCACATGACCGAGGAAGCAGGTCAAGCCCCACCTTTGCGCTAGCCGCTTCCGGCACACACAAAAAACGAAGGGGGAAATCCGTGCCCCACCACGTCGGTTTTGTGTTCGGGAAGGGTTCGAGCCAAAACCCCGAGGAGCGAATTTTCCTCCTGCAACCGCGCGGACCCAACCACAAATTCGCCCAACATGAGCGGTGAAGATCCCCAAGAGCGGCCAGAGCAGATCCGCAACATCATCAACGGGCTCGAGCGGTACAACCCGCAGGCCGCCGAGGTCCTCGAGGCCTACTTGCAGCAACAATGTGAGGAGAAGTTTTGCGACGGCAACGCCAACAGGGCGTTGCTCAAGCTGTGAGTTGCCCCCCCCTCCCAAGTCTCGGCTACATCCGCATCGCTCTCCTCTTCATGATGAACATTGTCAACGTTTCCTATTAGCCTGAACGTGGGCGGGTCTTAAAACAACCAGCCGCGAATGAGGTCAAATTTAAACAGCTCTGACATGAGGAGCCTCTCTTCTTCCTTGTTCCTGCACCGTCTTTGTTTGCAAGGCAACCCGTGCTAACCAAGCCTTGTGCTCAAGCTACCAGCTCAACCCCGACCGTATCAAGGACGAGGTGATCACCAACATCCTTGTCAAGGCCATGACGCAGTTTCCCTCGCCGGGATTCGACCTCTGCCTGCACCTGCTCTCCCCCTCGCACTCCAACCCGGGCCCCAACTCGGCGTCCGACCTCTCCGAGGCCGTCTCCAAGCTGCGCGCCCTCAACCTGCAGCTCGAGGGCGCCCAGTACGCGCCGTTCTGGGCGACGCTCGACAGCGACGACATCTACGCGGACCTGACGACCGACATCGCCGGGTTCGAGGAGATGATCAGGCTGCGCATCGCCCAGCTGCTCAGCCAGGCGTACCGGGAGGTGCAGACGAGCGTGCTCGAGGGCTGGCTCGGGCTGGATGGTGAAGAAGAGGTCAAGAAGTTCGTCGTCGAGACGTGCGGCTGGAAGATGGCCGAGGAGGGCATCGTCCAGATCCCCAAGAACGCCGACAACGAGGCCAAGAAGACCGAGATCAGGGAGGATGTCACGATCGACATGTTCAGCCGGGTCATCAAGAGGTCATGGGAGGACAGCGCATAGTTTGTTCCTGGCTGGGAACACGGTTATTTTAATTTTGCCGACGGAAACGTTGGGCCGCTTTTCTTGCGTGGCAGTTTCTTCTTGCATCTGGCGGTAAAAGCTTCGGCGTTTATGGGTGGTTACGGCGGCATGGTCACGCCGCGGATGGGATGCAACGGGGTGTATGTCTGGATTTACCATGGGTCCTATGCTTAGATCATAGCCTCATTGCACGTGCAGATGCCAAACACGAAGACATGACATGACCTCGAACCTCCCTCTTTGATGACTTCTCTAAAATGTCTGTCTCTCTTCTGTCTACCGCTTCATCGTCAACTCCTCCCACTGCACCCCAACCCACTCCCCGAGATACCCCGGCTCCCCGGTCTCGACCCCCCGTTCCTGACAGTCCCTCTCACACACGGCAACAATGACAGTCCCCCAATCCATACCATCCAACCCATCCTCCTCGACCTCCAATTCCTGAATCGCCTGCGGCGTCAGCTGCACCTCAAACACCCTACCCGCCCCGCAGCTCCCACACCGCGGCAAGCCCTTGACGCTCGCCACCTTGTCCTTCTCGCTGACATGGAGCAATTTCCCAATGGCATCCCCCTTGGAATACAGCAACGGCGGCCCGGCAAACTCGTACCGGATGCACTGCTCCGGGTTCTGCCCGACGCGGTCGGCAAACTTTTGAAACGTCCCGTCCATGGTCGACTCGAACACTTCCTTGTCTTCCTTGCCGCCGCCGCCGCCCTCGGCGGAGGAGGAGTCAATGTCCATCGTTGTGGTGGCTTGGGCGACGGCGGGCAGGGATATGGGGTCGAGGGTCTCGTAGTCGGCGTCGGCGAGCCAGCGGATTGGGTACGGGGTTGGTTGGGCCGACGCCTCGGGCCAGGGTTCTGCGGGAGGGGGCGGGCCGTGGGTTGGTTGGGGGTTGTTGAGGTTGAGGGTTTCGGCGAAGGTTTTCGGGAGGTCTTTAGCGGCTTGTTCGAGGTCTGATTTTGGGGTTGTCTCGGGTCCCGCGGGAGTGGGCTGGGCGCTGAATGGGTTGGCTGCGGCCGCGGAAGACGGCTTTGGGGCGAAGGGGTTCGTGGAGGGAGTGGATGAGGTCGCGAAGGGGTTGGCGCGGGATGCGGTTCCGGATGCGGTGGCGGGCTTCACGCCGAACAGGGCCTCGCCCAGTCCTTGGGATGCGGCCTTCGGGGCGGGCGTCTCTTTCGGTTGGCTGTCTTTCGCCGTGCTGGTGGTGGCGGCCTCGGCTGACACCCGGATGCCTCGTATGGCACGAATGCTCCCCTCTTTCCTGCGGCAACTCTTCCTCTTGCAGGTGAGCACATATAGACGCCGTTCGTGGCCCGGGAAGCGGTCCGGAAGCTCGGCATTGAGCTGCAGCAATAGCACCATCAGGTCCTGGCAGACCTTGCATCTGGCGAGGGACGCGGAGGGTGGCTTGCTTGGGTCTAACCAGTCCTGGGACAGAGGTTAGGAACTATTTGGCGGTGCAGTGCACGCAGTGAAGAATCGAACAAGACATACTGGGCGACCTCCAAGTCGGCTGACCACCTCGCCATTCGCGTCGGCAGAGGCATACCCGAGCAAAACGTTGGTTTCTGTGAAGTCGTTGTCCTCGCCTCCCGAGGAGTCGCTGTCATACGGCGCCATTTTCTTGCGTAAAAGCAGCAATTTACTCTTAGGTTGAGCCGTGGTTGGAAAAATCGGGCGGCAGGCGACAGGGCGACAGGTATGTACAAATTTTGGCGGGGTAAATAAATCTGTTGCCCCGCCATGGCATCTTGGCCATCGATAAAGGGGGGGGGGGCATTTTACGCACACAACCGCACTTCGCATTGGGCTGATGACCATACTTGAGATTTTGGGCGCCGTCACATCTATTGTCATGCATCTGTCTAAGCAGGTATCGTACAGACGTAGACGGAAATCCTTTACTCCTCCGGGCCATCCATACCGGGACCAGGCCCGCCTGACCGTGCCATCTGCCGCGCCTTCAACATCTCATCGCAGAGGAGGAGATTTGAGGCGATGCCGGCGCTGGAAGCAACGCAGTTCCTTAGTACCCGGAAGGAGTCATAGACACCCTCGAGCGTGGGGTCCATGGGCTCGCCTGTTGCCAGGTCAAGACCCACCACACCACCTTCGCGGTACTCATACTGAAGCGTGGCGACTGCACGAGATATTAGCAAATGCACCGCCACGAACTAGCCGACATCACACTTACTGGCATCCTGAACATCAAGACCGGCGTTGGCCGCAAGGGTCTTGGGAATGACGAGGAGAGCATCCGCAAAGGCCTCGACACCCCACTTGGCCTTGCCCTTCACCGTCTTGGCGAACTCATCGCTCTTCAGGTGGGAGGCACAAGCAACCTGGAAGGCACCGGCGCCAGGGACCACGCTCTTGTCTACAATCATGTTGTAGACGCTGCGCAGACCATCCCGGACCGCATCGGTAACCTGGGTGATGGTGTGCTGGTTGGGGCCCTTGATCAAGAGCGTGACCGACTTGGGCTCCTTGACATCCTCGACGAACGTGTACTTCTCCTCGCCGAGCTGCTGCTCGTAAACGAGACCGGCCCACCCGAGAATATCAGGGCCCATGTCGTCCACGCTGTTCTGTGCAATACCGCCGCAAACAAGCTGGAGTCTCTCCATGTTTCTCCGCTTGGCTCTCCTGAGGGCCAGGATGCCGTTCTTGGCCAGCACATCCAGAGACAGAGGGTCGATACCCTTCTGGTTGATGATGACAAAGTTCTTCTTGCTGTCGTTTCCGCAGACCTCCTTCTTGAGTTCCACAATTTTCTTCAGCTTGGCGTCAACGAAGCGCCGCTCACTCTCGACCAGCTTGTCGCGCTGCTCGGCACTAGAGTAGAAGAAGCTCGAGTTAATCTCGGACTTCTCGTACTCCAGACTGACGTTGAGTGTCAGAATGTAAGCATTTTCCACGCGCTTGGGCATATCGGGATGTCTCGCGCCGTGGTCGAGTGCGAGACCGCGGATGAGCTGGGTGTCTGAGGCGGTGCGGTGTTGCATCTTCATGATCTCGATCATGTGTAAGTCAGGCTTCGCGGGGGCCTCGTAGATGGAGAGGACAGCATCAACAATGTCGGGTGTAAGGCTCTGGGCGAGGCTTGCGCCCAGCTTGGTGGCAAGGGAGGTCCTCGCGACGGAGAGGAGGAGTTCGCGGTCGACTTCGCGGGGAAGCTTGAAACCGTCGAGGAACTACGACAGTCAGCGGAGTTTTGTGGCAGTTCAAGAAAGTTGTCCACCTTCAGCGCCTCATTCTTGGCAATCTCGAAGCCGTCCGTGATGATGCGCGGATGGAGGCCTTCCTGGATATAGCGATCGGCCTGCTTCAGCAGTTCACCGACCAGCAACACCACCGATGTTGTGCCGTCGCCGCAGATGTCGTCCTGCGCCGTCGCCGCCCGTGCGATCATGACGGCCGTGGGATTCTGTATTTGCATCTCACGAAGGAGGACATTGCCATCCTTGGTCAGTTTGATCTGTCAAGTGTCGTCGTCAGCGAACTGGGTCGTGGTCCACCGTATCTCGGCCGATCCGTACCTGACCAGATCCGTCGACGAGCCTGTATCACCAGTTAGTCAGTAACACGACCGTCAAGGACCCTGAAAGCTGACATACATCTTGATCGTGCCCAGCGGGCCCAGGTTGGACTTTAGGACATCCTGCAGCCCCTCGCCGGCGCTGATGTTGACCCGCAGCGCTTCACCCCGCCTCTGTAGACACAGGAGTTAGCAGACACCCCAGTCGGCGAGCCCGAATCTCGATGTGGCGTACCCTCGACTCGGCTTTCGGGTTGAGCAGCTGTGCAGCGGACATGGCGGCGGTGACTTGGCAAGAGACAAGTCGGACAGGGAGTGGATGGGAAGAATGCGGAGGTGGGTTGAAGCTGCAGCTGTGGTCTGCGATCCTGAACTTTTTTTGCGGATGTCCATTCCAGGCGCCAAGAGCAGCTGCTTGGGCGAAAGGAGGGGCCAGGCAGCGGGGCAGGGATGTCCCGCTAGAAGCTTGGGCCAGGCCGCCCAGTGTGGAAACCCAACACGAGACGGAGCCGAATGTAAATAATGCACGGCTTCTGCATTCTAGCGGGAAGCATGCCTCAATATATTTCCCTATTGAAGCACCCATTCGTCGTTATTGAGGTACGCATCTGCTCACGGCGTCTCCGAGATTAAGTGGGCAGGAATGCAGCCAACTCTCTTTGTAATCCGCAAATGGGCAGTCTCAAACTCAGACATGCAACCTTGATGTTCCATGCGCAGTGGCCACTGGGAAACTGGCAAGTGCCCATTCATGATTCAGTGTCAATGCTCGGAATCATGGCTCAAGGCCAGTGTCCACTCTCAGTGCTCGCTGACTGTCAGTGTCTGTTTCTGATGCTCGATGCCATTGCTGACAGTCTCGATGTATATAAGCCCACGTCGGCAACAGTCTGTTCTGTTGAGAAAAGTCATCCATCATCCCGAGTCCGCCAGCTTAGGACTTAGGAGTTCTGAGTCGACTTCTGAACCCCCAGCCACACCTCTTTCTGCAACTCCATCGCGAACGTCGTCATCGTAACCATGAGACTCAAGTTCAACCTTGTGACGGTTGCAGCCGCCCTCCTGGGGCTTGGATTGACCCAAGAGTCCGACCAGCGGCAGATTGCCATCATCGGTTTGTCTCCCTGCTCGTCACTTTCCGACACACTTTCCAATGGATATTCCAGGGGCTTCTGCTAAACTAGTACACAGGTGCCGGGGCAGCTGGGGCATCCGCTGCCTACTCTCTGCAGAAGTTTGCCGCCGAGGCTGGAGTTCATGTGAATATCACTCTGTTCGAGAAGACAGACCACATCGGCGGCCGGTCTCTCACCATCAACCCGTTCGACGATCCGGCCCAGCGATTTGAGCAGGGCGCCAGCATCTTTGTCCAGGCAAACCCGATTCTCTATGGCGCCATGACGGAGTTTGGTCTCTCCCAGCGAGTCCTTGATGCTGATAGCAACCCCGTCATGGGCATCTGGGACGGTGACTGCTTCGTCTTCACGGTTGACAACAGCGCGCCGACCTGGTGGAATACCCTGAAAACCGTCTTGAAGTACGGAGTGACGGCCCCCCAACGGGCTCAGCAATTGACGGCTGCCACCATCACCAAGTTCTTGCGCCTCTACGAACCCGAGTTTTTCCCCTTTCAGTCGCTTACCCAGCGAGCCCAACAACTTGGGCTTGTTGAGGCGACAGGTGTCACTGGACAACAGTTCTTGAGCGCGAATAATGTAAGTCCCCCGTCCAACGGAACGGGGCTCCCCGTTGTTCATCACTGACAACACAGATCGGCGCCCGTTACGCCCATGACCTCATCCAAGCCAGCACGCGGGTGAATTATGCCTCCAACCTTGCCCACCTTCATGGGCTCACTACTATGGTAAGCTCGCGGTGTCCCTCCGTTCCCGGTGCCTTGACTAAAATCCCAGGTTTCCTTGGGCGCTCAAGGGGCAACGTCGGTCCAGGGCGGCAACTGGCAGATCTTCCATGAGATGGCTCAAAGGTCAGGTGCCCTCATCGCGCTCAACACCGCCGTCGTCGGGGTCGAGAAGACTTCGGGTGGCTCTTCGACCAGCTCGAAATACACTGTTCAAACAACGTCCGGCAGCACACCTGGCAGTCCAGCCACGCACCCGGTCGCATTTGACAATGTCATCATGGCCAACCCCTATCAATTCAGCGGCATTTCAGCTGGGGAGGGCGTTCTCCAGACCCCGATCGAAGAGATTCCCTATGTGCAGCTACACGTTACTATCTTTACCTCGCCGTCCTGGTTTAGTCCTAGGTTTTTTGACTTGCCTAATTCGGCAAAGGTGCCTGGCTTGGTCCTGACCACGCTCGCCCAGTCTGACACCTTGACTTCTGGCGTCAATGGGGTTGGCAAGGCGGGCTTTTTCAGCTTGAACAACCTTGGCAAAGCCACCAACCCACAGACTCAGCAAAAGGAGTATGTCTACAAGATCTTCTCCCCCGAAATAGTCACGGCCCAGTTTCTGAGGTATGTCGTCACACACCCTTCCTTCATCTTTTGGGAGTCGACTAATCGGTGAGTCTCTGCAGTCGCTTGATGGGAGCCACGGTTCCCGGGGGTTTCACGGGCGGGAACAGTCCCATTTCATGGTATAAACCACACGTCTTCCAGTCGTACCCCAAGTCCACCCCTCGGGTTACCTTCCAGGACCCCATTGTCGGTTCGGGGGTCTACTACACGTCAGGCATCGAGGGCTTCATCTCGACCATGGAGACCAGTGCCCTGATGGGAAAGAACGTTGCGCGCCTTATCGTCGATGACATGGTGAGCGCGAACGCCGGCGGCACAAGGGTCAAGGGCAGGGATAGTTCAGTGTGGGAGGAGAAACAGCGGCCCCTGGCTCATTAGGGGAGCGTGGTGGCGGTGCTTTCTGCGCTTCTCAACCAACGCGGGAGACAGTTTATCGGCGAACTTATGAGACATGATGGCATTGGAATTCTTTCCATTTTTCTGATACATTCCCAACCGGATGCCGGGAACAACATGTCCTCATTTCTCATCTCTCGGTTGTTTCAAAAATTCAAACAGGTGGAAGCCCACGTGCCAGGTGACCCAAGAGACTCCAAGCCCGACCAATGATTCGACAGCTGCCTGGAAGTGGCGTAACGACCCACATGCAAGTTCTGTGGCGATTGGCTGTTTGCACCGCCACATCTGCTTCCCCTCCATTCAGCGTTCAGTTGCCCAGCGATCTGGTTGTTATGACGCAGCTTTCACCCTTTGGTCACACAAAGCCAGGATTCTGCCTACATGCCGTGCTGTCGGAGAGACAAGCGAGGAAAGGCAATCGCGGAGGTGAACGCTGCGTTCTTCCTTTTTGACTATTTTACTCCACCACTTCCTCCCAAATCTGCGCGCGAGCAAATTCCAGATTTTAGCAGCTTGAAGCAGGTTTTCAGAACACTCCAGCACCATGTTCGTGCTCAGGAACGGTAAGTTCTGCCCCGCTTGCCCTACAAGCCCCTCCACCAGCGGTGATCGTCGGCTGCAGCCTCGCCGCAAGTTCCACCGAGACAACGACCGACTCTTCGGTTTTATTGTGTTTGTGCTTTGTTTCTCGTGCAGCTGACTAACTAGCATCACAGTCGGGAAGCTGCTCTTCGGCTCCAGCAACCAGGAGTCCATGATCGAGCTGCCACAAGGCCAACTGTACCTCGTCCGACCGCTTTCGCCCAAGGGCTACTCCGAGCTCATCTTCAAGGACGCATCCGCCCGAATTCGCCGCACCGCGCAGGACTTTCAGTACCAGCTTGTCGTGCAGCGAGTTTACGAGGAGGGAGAGGCCGAGCTATTCGCCGACGAAGAGGGCGATGACACCGAGGCCGATGCCGATATTCTTGCTGGGGAGCGGGACGAGAAGACCTTCTTGCTCGATGAAGCGCTCCATTTCCGCGTCGAGAATCGGGAGGGGAGCGAGAGAGTTCTGGCTTGGCGGGACTTGAGCGGGGACGCGGGCGACGTCTACGAGTTTGTGTGCGACGCTGCCATCTCGCAACCACAAGTCGA
The DNA here is from genome assembly GCA_033296705.1 of Chaetomidium leptoderma. Classification (NCBI taxonomy): domain Eukaryota; kingdom Fungi; phylum Ascomycota; class Sordariomycetes; order Sordariales; family Chaetomiaceae; genus Chaetomidium; species Chaetomidium leptoderma. The sequence goes on along the minus strand of MU856883.1, from coordinate 57,326 downwards.
ACAATTCGAGCTCATCGCGAAACAATGCCAGTACGAGCGCAAGTACCGGAAACCCCATACCACAGCCACCGAGGAGGACTTTGAACAGTTCGAGTTCGACGAGCAACCCATTCCCCAGGCGAGCCCTCTCCACAGCCCAACAATCGAGAGGTCGATCGACTGCTCCGACTCGATGCTTCTCGGCAAACCTTCGGCCAATACCGGCGTGAAACGCGAGAAGGTCCCCGAGCCGGACACCACCACACCGACGAAGAAGGGCAAGGACAGGGATATGAAGCCTCCGGCAGTGTCGGCCCATCCGGAGGCGCGTGAGATGTTGGCAGCAGAGGTTGCCGAGCTCCATTTCTTCGACTTCCCCTCGGGCGCATTCGTTCTCCAGGATTCGTCCGTGACCGCCACGGTGACAGAAACTGGCGACTGGCAATACTGGCTCCAAGTCAAGAGCGCGGACCGGGATTGGCTAGGAATTCCGGTCGTTGCCGACATCAATCCGGTGTTCAACTTTGAGTTCCTCTCCTTCATCTTCAACCAGTTCTCCGAGGATGGCTCCGCCTACTCGTGGCTTCTTCGGTTCAAGGACCAAGCCACTCTCGAGCGGTTCCAGGAGGGTCTCTTGCAGGCGCTCTGGGAACAACTGAATGAGATGAAGTGGTCCAAGATCAAGGACAAGGAACGTGACTATGTCGCGGATGCCTTCAACGACTTGGTCATGGAGGACTCGGAACAAGCCGAGGAAGAGGAGGAGGAGGAGCACATTGAAGAGGAGGAAGAGGAGGATGACCGGGCACAGAGCGAGCACTACGACAGCGACGAGGAGGCGGACGATGTGGAGTATAAGCCCAAAGACAGTGATGTCAACAAGCAGCTCGCCGTCGGCTACAAGCACGACCGGTCATTCGTTGTCCGCGGCTCCAAGATTGGCGTGTTCAAGCACACCCCGAACAATCACCTCGAGTTCAGCACAAACATCTCCAAGGTCGAGACTCCCAAGGGAGAGCTCTTTTCACCCAAGAAGGTCATGCTTCACAACGAGGATCGAAACCTCATCCTGCAAAAGGACTCGGACCCGAACAAGCTGTACCGCATGGACCTGGAGTACGGCAAGGTCGTTGATGAGTGGAACATCCATGAGGACATTCCGGTCGTGACATTTGCGCCGGAGAACAAGTTTGCTCAGATGACACACGAACCCACCTTCCTCGGAATCAGTAGGAATGCGCTCTACCGCGTGGATCCTCGTCTATCTGGCAGCAAGCTCGTCGATGCCCAGCTCAAGCAGTACATGAGCAAGAATGACTTTTCCGCGGTTGCCACAACGGAGAAGGGCTATATTGCTGTGGCCTCGGACAAGGGCGATGTCCGGCTCTTTGATCGCCTCGGCGTGAACGCAAAGACGCACATTCCTGCCCTCGGCGAACCCATCATCGGTCTCGATGTCTCGGCCGACGGCCGCTGGGTGCTCGCGACCTGCCGAACCTACCTTCTTCTCGTCGACGCGCTGCAAAAGTCGGGCAAGAACGAGGGTAAGCTGGGTTTCGAGAAGTCGTTTGCCGCCGATGCCAAACCGCAACCCCGCCGGCTCGCCCTCACGCCCGAGCATGTCGCCCAGTTTGCGTACGAGACTAGCAAGGGTGTCAACTTCACGCCCGCCAAGTTCAACACGGGCGAGGGTGCCGAAGAGACGAGCATCATCACGGCCACGGGTCCGTATATCATTGAGTGGAGCCTCAAGAAGGTTCTGAACGGGCGCAAGGCCCCGTACCTGATCAAGCGCTACACGGATGACATCAAGGCGGACGACTTCAAGTTTGGCACGGACAAGAATGTCATTGTCGCCCTGCCGCACGAGGTCAACATGGTCAACCATGCGCGTTTGAAGAAGCCGACGCGGGAAAGCATTGCCGGCGAATTCGGCATCGCTGGACGGAAGGGCTCGGGACGGATTGGGACGCCGGCTAGTGGCAGGTATAAGCTGGGCAAGGACGACATTGTGGAAGAGGCGTATTAGTTCGTCTTCGGAGGCTGGGGTGGCATTTTCGCGTGTGGTACCGTTGGCCAGAGACGCAAGTGCGACGCACAGGTCACCAAGTTCTTCTCCTTTTCAGGTTTCCTTACAGGAGTCCTAGGTATTTGCCCCATGTTTGTGGGATGGCTGGTTAGGTAGCTAGGTCGATACCTCTTCTGAATTTATTTCGGTTCTCTGAGCTCAGGCTTTTTTTGGGGGGGGGTGCACTCGGTCACAAAATTATCTGTGGCTCAGATTTCCATTATTCTCCCTCTGTCCGTCATATTGGTAATTATTACAGAACGCAAGTGAACCCAAAACAATGAACGAGGATGCGCACACGGAATACTAAGTTACTTCAAAGAAATAGCAATTTGGTATCATCGTCCAACCCATCACAATCCCCCATCTTCCTTCCCCCTTCAAACGGGGCCCCGAGTCCCGGAACCGTCCTTCCAAACGCCCGTCTTACTATCAACCCTCGGGTCAAGCTTGTTCAACAAATCCGAGCTGTGCGGTCCCGCGGTATGCGGCCCGCCCGCCGCCATGCCACTACCGGCCCCCCCGACACCGCCAGCAGCCGTCGTCCCCATCATCGGCGCACCGCCGGCAACCCGCCCAGCGCCGACCGCACCGTACTGCTGCTGGTGACCGCCGTGTGTCGCGCCAGGCCCGACATGCCGGTCCCGGTCCGAGTCCACCATCGGATCCATCGCGTTGGCCGCCCGCGACGAGTGCGGGCCGTACATGCCCTCGGGCACCGCCGCTCCGCCGCCGTGCCGTCCAACTCCCGCGGCCGTGGCGGTGGCGGTATGGTCGCCGCTGCCGACTAGACCGCCACCGGCGCCCATGCCCATGCCGGCACCAGCACCGGCACCGGTGCGGGCGCTGTCGAGGTCTGAGTCAACGCGCGGGTCGAGGGCGTTGGCGAGGCGGGACGAGTGGGGGCCGTACGTGCCCTCGGGGATGTGCTGGGGCATGGCCTGGCGGTCGTGGGTGCTGTCGATGCGCGGGTCGAGCTTGTTGAGCATGTCGTGCTTGTGGTGGCCGGCGGTGGTGGGTGCGGGCCCGGAGGCGGCCGACTGGCCGTAGGTGAGACCGGCGCCCGCCGCCGCCGCCGCGGGGGGTGGGACTTGGCCGGCTGCGGTTTGTTGGGTGTTGGGGTGGCGGACGCCGCGTTCGTTGGTGTTGTTGTACATTGTTGTGATATGTTGTGTTCTTGGGTTTGGTTCTGGGTGTAGGTGATATGTTTTCGGTGTAAGTGATGGTGGGTGGTATGGATAAGGGAAGAGACGACTGGCATATGGCGGCGGCGGCGAGCGTCGTTATAGATGCGGTTGAGGATTGTCGACTTGGGCATGATATCATCCTACGTCATACCTGGCTTGTGAAAGGGAGTTCAGACGTCTTGGGCCTCCCTTTCTTGCACCATCGCCAGTTGCATGTCCAATGAACTGAACCTGGCTCGCAATAAGATGGCAGGCCAGGGCATCCCCGTATGACGTCACTGTGTGGTGCAATCACCAAGGCACCCCCCCCACACTTTGCGCGCGGGCGCGCCACCCCGAAAAATTTAGCAGCAGGATGGAAGAAGAAAATACAATTTCACCTATCCCAGCCTACCACCTTCGTACGCGCACTACGCATATATATCAATAGATACAACCGACTTTATAGAATCTAAATCTAGTATACGATTAGTGATACGGATAGTACACGTAAAGATATTGATGAACTTCTACTTTTCTTCGAAGTTTTCGAATATATCTTGGCATTCCTTGGCGTTCCTTAGGAAATATTCAGACTTTTTCATCAATATTAGAGCATCAATATCTCTACGCGTATTATCCGTATCACTAATCGTATACTAGATTCAGATTCTACAGGGTTAATTGTATCTAATGATATATATACGCGGTGCGCGTACGAAGGTGGTAGGTTGGGATAAGTGAAATCAGTTTTCTGATTTTCCGGCTTCCGCAGTCAAAATCGTCAAAATGTACTTTTTTGGGGTGCATGCCCGCGCGTAAAGTGGGGGGGGTGCCTTGGTGATTGCACTACACAGCACCCCTTTTTAGGCAGTGAGAATTCTCGCCACTGGACCCTGCGCGTGTCATTCCGCACTATTCCCGGCTTGTTCAGACGATGGGATACATTGTGGAGGAGCAGAACGGACGTTGAATCAGAGACTATTCATTATCATTGAACCCCCATGGACACTATCTTCGTGATGTCGTCAGATATCTATTATACTACATGTAAAGAAAAATGCAACCCCAAGTGTAGGGAGGGCCCTTGTCATCTCATCGTGAAATTTGAACCACGCATCCTATAATCCCGTCCGAACCCCAACCAACCGTCCCAAATGAAACTCCCCAAATCACTCATGACCCAAAATAATATCATCGTCTAACCTCCTTCCGCGGCCCATTCAACAACCGATTTACCACCAACCCCCCCACCGTCGACCCCAACCCGCCCAGCTTCCCACCACCACCATGCTCCTCCTGCCTCTTCTCCGCCGCAGCCCCAATCACCCCCGCACTCAGCGCCGCCGTCGCCACCCGCTGGCCCTTGGCGCCCTTCCAGGGCCCGGGCTCCCGACGCAGCCGGAACGCCTCGGCCGCCCCGGCCTTCACGCCCGCTTCGATCCCGCGCCCCCAGCGGCTACCGCTGCGCGATGACGCGCGCGGGTGCTGGTGGCTGCTGCTATCGCTGGTGCTGGAGCGCCGGGAGCGGCGGGACTGTCGCCGGTCGGGGGAGCTGCTGTGGTAGCGGCGGCGGTGGCTGTTGCTGGAGGGCGGGTAGTAGCGGTCGGCGGCGGTGGTACGGTCTCGTGACCGGGCGGGAGACGGGGAGGAGGAGTTGTCGCGGGAGCGGTGGCGGCGTCTTCTGGAGGGGGATCGGTCTGATCGGTGGTGGGGGCGGTGGTGGTGGTCGTCGTCTTTGTCGCCGTGGTTGCTGTTGCTGTCGAGGCCCAAACTGCCGATCGCGTCTCCCAGCTTGTCGAGTGCCTGGCGGCCGAGGGAGCGGTGGCGCGGACGCTGCTCGTAGTTGTCGTCGTAATCGTCGTAGCGGTTGTGTCTTCTACCGCGGTGGTCGGACATGGTGACGGCTGTGCTTGTTGTTGATGGAGTGTGGAGTTTTTGCCCTGCTCGTTTCAAGTCAAGGGTTTTTTGGTTGCAGTAACGTTAACGTGTGGGTTCGTTTCAAGGTTTTGAGGTTAGAAGGTATTTTGAACCACGGTCTTGTCGGGATTCGGCATCGCCGTCTTCATGCACCTCCCCGGTGGCGTGACAGGGTACACCCAGACGCAACCCGGTTGGCTCTCTTGGGTGCTTGGATGTTCCTAAAACCTGATTTGTATGTACCTTTCCATCTTGGCTGACGTGGTTGACCAGTAGCCATGGGATTAAGCCACCCTGGGATCCACCACCGTGACACTGCCGTGTAAGTAGTATGCCACACTTCTACGAGATAATAGTGAGAAATACAAGTACTGATTTGTTGTAATCTGTGTGGTATTACATGATCATGTATTAACGTTGTTGTATGTCGAGGAGCAGCTCCACACTTTCCAACATAACTATCATTCAGGAAAATTCCATTGGGAACGGCCTTGATGGGTTTCACACGTCATAAAGGTCGGTCTGCAACGGGATCTTGTGCACTCCAGACGCGCTTGATCAGCTCGACCTCGAAGCTAGGATCAGTACAGCTTCGATGCCGTATTATGCTCCTCTAACCAGACTAGGTGCTTGTACTCCGCACTACCGCAATGAATCTATCAGCCTTGTCCCGGACCTGCCATGCTCAACCGGAGCAAAGCCAAGCGAAGGTCGGCGATCAAGGCATCGCAACCCGCGTGCGAAAAGTCTTGGCGTACAACGACGCGAAGTATCTTGACCTCGTCGCTGTGCGGCGCCATGGTATATGCCGGCACCACCCAGCCACCCAGCCGGCGCAGCTCGCGCGCAATGGCAAACTCATCAAAGACGTACCCCTTGGCCGGATCGAGGCGGAAAGCGACCAGTGGAAGGCCTTGACCATGCTTCTTGGACAGCACGACGAAACAACCCATCTGCTCCAAGTTCGAGCCCAGGTAGTCGGCCATGCAGATCAGATCGAGCATGACCCGGCGGTAGCCCTTCTGGCCAAGGCTGATGAGTTTGTAGTATTGGCTGATGACGTGCGAGGCGGCGCGAGAGAAGTTTAGGGTGAAGGTGAGCTGCTCTGCGCCGAGATAGTTCATGTTGAGAATAAGCTCTACAAGACAGCACGGTTAGATAGCTTAGGTTGAGATGTATGAGAATGAGCTCACCTTTGGGCAGATATTCTGCTCCTCGCCAAATGACCCAGCCAATCCCAGCATAGACAAGCCCATACTTGTGGCCAGACACGTTGATGGAGACGACCTTCTCGAGGCGAAAGTCCCAGACTAGGTCCGGGTTGACAAACGGGGCAACAAACCCTCCCGACGCGGCGTCGATGTGAATAGGGATATCGAGATCCCTCTTGACTAGCAGATCATTAATGGCCTTGGTGTCTTCGTACTCGCCTGTATATGTCGTGCCCATGATGGAGCAAATTCCTATCGTATTCTCGTCCACCAGCCCTACAGCTTCGCTTGGGTCAATGGTGTAGCGGTCTTTGGCACAATATACGAATTTTTCTTCCACGTCAAAGTACCGGGCTGCCTTCTTCCAGCACACCTGCACGGCCGAACTCATGACCAGGTTGGGCTTGCTGTGGTCTTTGCCGGCAGCCCTCCGTTTATTAGCCCAGCGCTTCTTCATGGCGAGAGTCGCCAGCATAATAGCCTCTGAAGAACCCACAGTGCTGGTGCCGACAGCATCAACGGACCCCTCCTGGGTTGGAGCATTGAAGAGGTGAGCAATCATGTTGACGCAGCGGTTTTGGATGTTGGTGGTACCGGGGTACGACTCGTGATTTACAATATTCTTGCTCAACATGTTGGCCATGAGCTTCTCGGCCTCGTCTTCCATGTGTGTCGTGACGAAAGACCCAAGGCTGCGCAAGGATTGAATCAGCACGCTATTCCAGGGGGGCTTCAGTACGTAATTCCACGTATGGTGACGTACTTGCGAGCCGGAGCTACATCGATAGCGAGGTCATCTTGAATCATGCGGTAGGCATCCTCGCGCGGCATCTCGTCGGTGGGCATCCCATTCCTGGCCATGTTGGAAATAAATTTGCAGTGGTTCTCGCCCAGCACCGTTCCCGCGTTTAGCCCCTCGGTTTTGTTCGTCAACTCGCTTCCGCCCATCTTCATACGCGATTAACTTGAGTTCCCCATCATTGAAGACGTGGGGGGTATCGATCATGCCCACTCGGTCATCGGGGTCCTGACTCGTGAGGACATTTATAAAAGTAATATACTATTAATTCCAGGCGATGTCAAGATGCAGGTACGCTGTGCGGCTTGCTTGTTTACATGTATTGATCCTGCAATCCTTCATTCAACCCAATATCATGCCGCTGCCGAGCGCCGACCCCTGTAAATTGTGGAAACACAGGACTCCATTGCCTCCTCGTTCGGCTCACCTCGGCCAGGCGGCCCATGAATGACTAGAAAAAGGAGCCTGAGTGGTTCCAACATTGAAATCAAGGACGGAGATGCAGCTTACCATCAGCAATGCCTATACGTGACGGTAGTACAAACTGAGTCAAGTTAAAGCACCACGAAATTTAAACATGACACAATATGTTGTAAAATCCCCAAGTACTTCATTCAAGTCAAGCCGTTTTGCCCCTATCTTGTACAACAGGCCAGGGTCATGTCCGAGCCCGCAATACACCCTTAGTCACCTTGCCCGACATGTTGCGAGGCAGTGCTTCGAGCAGCTCATATCGTCCACGTAGCCAGTGCGGTTCTGTCAAATGACTCTGCACATGCTCGTCCCATAGATCAAAAAGTTCCTCCGTCTCGTCCGAGTCCTCTCCTTGGACAGGGGGCTTCGAGGGTACCACAAATGCCTTGGGCCGTTCCCCAGCCAGGTCGTCGGGGACCCCAATCACAGCCACGTCGGCAACGCCGGGATGCTGCCGCAGACAGTCTTCGATGGCAATGGGGGAAACTTGCATGCCCTGTTGTCCCAGTGGCGTCAGCTTTCAAGTTTTGATCATCCGTCGAAACTACTAGTACTAGTAGGTACTGTCAATGCGAGAAATGGATGTGACTTACCTTGACCTTGATCATGTCCCTCAGCCGGTCGACGATAAACAAGTGGGAGTCGCCCTTGGGACTCTGGCGAAAGACGGCCACGTCGCCCGTATGCAACCAGCCGTCTCGGAAGGTGGCGGCGCTGCCCTCGGCGTCCCCGTGGTAACCGTTTGCCTGGTTCGGCGACGAGAGAAGCAACTCCCCCGCTTCGCCGAAAGCCTTGACCTCGCTGCCATCTTCGCGCACAAGACGGGCCTGATACAGCGGCAGCAATATCCCGACTGACCCGGGGAGATACTCGTGCGGGCTGCTCATGGCGACAGCCGCTGGGCTCTCGGTCATGCCTTATTAACCGATAGTTTTAGCGGATGCCTTGTTTTGGTTTCATGTACCTGATTGAATAGTTGAGTTGCCTACCGTAGCCAGTGACCACAGTCCAGTTGGGCTGTGCCGCCTTCGTTTTGGCGTGGAGCTCGCCGCTCACAGTACCAGCGCCGACGTAGACCGAGTCAACCGACGACAAGTCAAAGACCTTGAACAGAAATGGGTTGCCGATGAGAGCGGCGAGAACCGAAGGAACCTGACAGAATAATTAGGACTGGTGAGCACATAGTACTAATAGTAGGACACGAGGGAGTCAAGGAATTACCAAATAAAGCCGGTTGATGCGGTGTGTCTGAATGGATGCCATGGCTTCCTTCATGTCGAATTTCGAGTGCAGGATCAAGCGGTCCCGCATGTAGATGGAGGCGTGTGATGCGCCGATGCCTTGGACGTGACTCAGAGGCGTGACGCCGAGCACGACATCGACATCCCGACGGCGGACTAGACTCTCCAGCGTCCCCAACTGTAAGACGTTGGCGATGATGCTGCGGTGACTCAGACGCGCTAGCTTCTGGGTACCGGTTGATTTGGGGTTAGTTTTCACTAACCAAGCTTGAAGGAGAAGGGAAGGGGCATGGGATTTTACTTGCCTGCACTCCCGAAGTGCCGCTAGTCGGGCACAGGTAGGCAATGCTATCCCCGGCCTCCTCCGCAGTCCAGTTGAGCGTCGGCAAAGAGTTGAGGCCCAGAGTCTTTCCGAGGGCCAACAATTCGCCGATAGTTTTGATGCCGTGGTCCGAGCCATCGTTGGCCACGCTCTCAGACAAATACAGCCGTGCATCCGATTTGCCCGATGTGGCAGCACGGGCAGACTCAAGCAGTGCCGGAGACACAACCAAGATGTTGCAGTTACTGCGCTCCAGGTGTTTTGCGTTCTCGGCTGGCGAAGTGCTTCCATGGAGAAGAAGAACGGTGCCTCCGAGGCGATGGATCGCCCAGCAGCAGGTTAGATAATCAATCTTGTCTCACACTTTTATCAGCTCCTTCGTGTTCAAAAACACCTGTGGGCACAAGTTCGTACCGTATTCTCAGACAAGATAGCGATCACTCTGCCGTCTTGTGCCACTGGCACCACATTTGGAGACCATTGTAAGTCGTGAGCGAGGGCAGTAGCCAAGATCTCAACGTCCTCGGCGAGCTGCTGAGGTGTTTTTGTTTTCTGGGTGTCAGCAGAGACGAGAACTGGTGCGTCGGGTGTTGGCTTCGAAGCGGTGCTCGGCGGGCCGCGAAGCACAAAATCCCCGACTGTGCCCACTGTGGACAGGTCTTGTGGAACGGCGGGGAGCCATGAAGGTGGATGGAAGATCATTGTGGGCCTAGGCGGTTATTGTTTTCAATGCTGTTGTTGTTGTTGCTGTCAATGCTGTCAATGTTGTTCAGTTGCTGTCAATGTTGTTGTCAATCATTCTCAACTAGAGGAATCAGATACTGAATTTCCGAAAATCAAGTCCAATCGCCTTCGTGCTAATCAACGCCTCGGCATACAATGAAAGACAAAGTCAAAGGATCCTTCAATCCTCTACAATCCGATGGGGCCACTGTGATGCTAGCCAATCTTGGCAGAAAAAGTCTGGACTACTCGATGAATCAAGAAACGTTATTTCGTGTCTCACCATCACCAAAATTTCATCACGGGCCATCACCTGGCAAAGAGAGCAAAGATGCTCCACGAAGTGTCGCTCGTCCTCGTTGGGGTTGTCATCCTCGCCTATGGCCTCGAGTTTCTCTTCAGCCACCTCGACGACCCGCGAGAGCCACGCCGCGCAACGCCAACGGTACCTGTTATCGGCCACATTTTGGGCTTTTTACGCGGTGGATTTGACTACTATGGTACTACAAGGTACCTAAGATATGATTCCTTAACCAGAGGCAAGAGTAGGCACTAATAGTAGGACCACGGCCAGCCAGAAGACAGATGCTGAGATTTACACGATTGGTATCCTCAACTTCAAGGTCTACATTACCCACGCCACACGACTCACGCAGATGATCCAAAGATCAAAGACGCTGTCGTTCAGACCCTTTCTCCAAGTCTCCAACAAAGTCGTCACTGATGAGACGCATGCTCTCTTTAACGGAGAGCTGCTAGAGAACTTCAGCGCCGTGTCCAAGGAGACCCTTACCCCGGGTCCTCGCCTCGATGTGCAAAATCTTCGCATGGGACATGAGTTGCTGACTGAGATTGACGACATGTTGAAGGGGAGTGACGTTCAACTGCTCGAATGGGCAAAGCACGCCATTGTGCAGGCCACGGGCGCTGGCTTGTATGGTGTGCAGCATCCGTTCAGGGACCCTGAAATTGAGAATGCTCTGTGGTATGTTTGAGGCAACACCTTTTTTAGCTGTGCTTTAGGTTAGACTAATCGAATATCCAAGGACCTGGGAGGATCGTAGACCTCGTCTTGACGTGGGCTTCGACCCCCTGAACAGAGGCTACAACGCTCGTGCCAAGGTGTTTGAAGCTTTCCGGAAATACTTCAGCAACATGCCCGACGACGCGTCTCCCATCATCCGAGAGCGCCAGAAGATCCTTGCGCAGAACGGTATTTGTGAAGAGGACAGATACAAGATGCAAGCCATCCTCAGCACGGCCGCCTACCCCAACACTGTCCCGACGCTGTTTTGGACCGTGTATGAGATCTACTCGCGCCCCGAGCTCTTGGAGGCCGTCCGCCAAGAGATCGCCAACAAGGCAGTGCGCAGGTCTGATGATGGCTTCATTCTCGATCTTGCTGCGCTTCAGACCGAGTGTCACATCTTGCTGTCGGCGTACCAGGAGACGCAGCGTACGAGGCATTCGCAAGTCGCCTTCCGCATGGTCTTGGAGGACACGCTCTTGGATGGGCAGTATCTCCTGAAAAAGGGCAACGTGCTCCATATCCCCGCCAAACCCACCCACATGGATACCAGCATCTGGGGTCCCCAGGCCGCCGTCTTTGACCCTTACCGCTTCGTGCCGGCCGGGGCCGGAGAGGAGGCGAGAGAGAGGACAAAGATTGTGCCGAGCAGCTTCTTGCCCTGGGGCAGGCCGCCTTACATGTGCCCTGCCCGCCAGTTTGCCTCGACCGAGATTTTGATGACCATGGCCTTGTTGGCGTTGAGGGTTGATTTGACTCCGGCGAACGGGGAGGGATGGGGGAAGCCTGCTGTGAGGTCGGGCATGGAAGTGCCCACGATACCGCGCCCCAAGGAGGATATGCGTCTCCGGGTCACTACGCGAAAGGAGGGAGCTGGTCGCTGGGCGGTGGCCATTGGGGTGGGCAAGACGAGGATATCTTTGGCGTCGGGATGAGAATTGGCCTTTGCCGCATGTAATGATTGTTGATTATCACCCCTGAACGAGCCGCTTGAGATGCATCCATTCGTTCTTATTTGTTACCTCTTAATCGGCATCGGAAAGACGGTCGGACTGGCACAATTCAGCGGGCAACGGCTACTAGTAAGTGATAACGGCACGACACCGCTTTTCAGCGATAACCAGAAGAGAGACGACCCAACTGCTCAAGAAACAGCTATTGGCAATGGAATGAATGTACCCGAGATGTCCTTTTCTTTTCATGTGGTAGTCGATCAGTACATTTCAATGCGCCCCTTTTTTCCATACAATACATCAACAACTCGGAAGCTGACCCCCAACATCGCCACCCCCAACCCCACCGACGGCACTTTCACCATCAAGCCAGAGCTGCAACCCCCGCCTCAGCTCGTTGTTTTCTTTCTGGTACTGCTCGTACGTGGACACGAGATGGTGGAGATATTGTATCGCCCTGTCCAGGACGACCGACTTGGTGGGCGTGTCTTGCGTCATCGTCGTCGTCGTCGTCGTCGTCGTCGTCGTCGTTGTTGTTGTTGTTGTTGTTGCGCCCCCTGCTGCTGTCTGATTATCGGCGGGCGCGTTGGAGAGGATCGGGCTAAAGGTGTTTGATGCTGGGATCAGGCTGTTGAGCTCTTGGATCTTGCGGTTCATGTCAGATCGGTAGCGCTTTTCGACGGCGGCATGGGGACGTTGTTGTTGCTGCTGCTGCTGCTGTTGTTGGTGTTGCTGCTGTTGTTGATGCTGTTGTTGCTGGTGGTGTTGCTGCTGCTGCTGCTGCTGCCCCTGTTGCTGCCTCTGTGGCTGCGGCCGGCGCTGACGGTGACGCTGAGCCGCTGGCCTAGTGTTGTTATGTTGGTTGTTGGCATGATTGTGTTGTGAGAGTGGAGGGGTTCTATTTCCTAGTCCGACAGGCTGACTGAACATGGTTGGGTTTGTGCCATTCTGTTCCACTTCGTCCCCTTCCTCGTCATCCTCGTCATCCTGATAATCATCGTCATCGTACTCATCCTCATATAGAGTAGATGCGGAGTCTTGATTGCCTTATACGGTCAGGTATCAGCATAGGCACGGAATCGAAAGAATGGTGATAACAAACATAGATCGTCAATGTCGTTTCCTTTTAGGAGCCGTGCTACCCGCAGAAAGCGCTGCAGCAACTCAAAGTCCTCACGGGTCACGGCATGTTCAGGGGGGATGCCGGCTGCCAGTAGCTGGTTCGATGACGAAGACATGGTTTGTACAACTGAAAACAAGTCATCAAAGTATTTGGTGACTGAGAGCGAAATCCACGAGGGCTGAGAGCGTTGAAAAGCTGGAAGCGTCACGACGTCGCACCACCGAACGTCTTGGCTCCGCACGCGGTCATTTGCACCGACATGCACAGAACTTTCCGTAACCGACATCAAGGGTACATACTCGCTAAGCCGGCTATAATTAGCGGGTGGTCAGGTGGAGTGATTTTGGACTGGGCGAGGAGCTCCGGGCCGGGTTAGGTCTTACGTCAGTCCACGGCTTCACCGACAGCTATCTCGCGGCTCACCAAGGCCGAAGGATCACTCCATGCTGAGAATTGCGGAGCGAGGGAATCCTTTGAATGTTACACTCGCTCTCGGATTTGATACCTGCTTTGAGCATGGCATGTTTGTTCAGGAGTAGGCGTCAAGGCGACTGGGCCAATTACTGAGTGCTATTCAGTACACTTGGCAGGATCGCTCTCGCATGATTCGCTGCGGTGCTTCTGGTTCCTCGGACTCGAGAAATACCTCCTTCGAGCATGGCATGTCTTGTCTCGAGCTTGTGTTGTTCAGGGATCAACTGCTTGTGCTGACACGCCCCACCTGTTGCGCCATGATCCAGAGCGCCCGCCTTGCAAGGAGGGTCCTTAGTTAGCTGATGGACTCCACCTGCTGCGTATGTCCTTGACTGTTCCCCTGAATGAACGACGGCATGCTCTGCGATCATTAAGCTGATTGGCTCGATAGGGGATGAGGGCCGGTCCGAGTCTAGGCAACCATGAAACGGTTCAAGACCGAGTTTCTAGCCTACCGGACATGTACTGACTCGTAGGTTCGGCGTTCATGGAGCCCGACCGAGTACGGTCACCAAGTCGCAAGCACTTGTTTCCACAAATGCTGGGAAGTGCATCCTTCCTGCACGTGTCTGGAGATCTGTGGACAAGGGCAACATTCAAAAACAAAGCGGAATCAAGAAAAATGATTGGTACTACAAGTACTGCCCGCTGGGATCATGGATACTTACTTACAAATATTGAGAAATGGAAAAAGAGACCCCCCCTCCCCACTTACAAATTCCCTGTCGGCGTTTTGAACAGCGAGATACTCGGTTAGACTGATTGTAAATCCAACCCCCTGGCCCCTGTCAAAATCCCACTGGAAGCACAGGACGGAAAAGTGGCATAAGACGCAGTGTACATACCTTGGGTTGTGGCAATTACTAGTAATAACGCACATGTTGGTTGTCTTCGAGACCATCTGCATCAGTGAATGACCATGGACACGACCTATGCAGTCGACATGAGCCTGCCGTCGGCCGAGGACGGACTGGGTGGAACACCCATAGAATGTATGTTTGTTGGCATCCAGTGACGACTGCATGTCCGGGCCGAGAGGCCGAATGCAGTAGAATAACACGGTGACATTAACGCACCCGCTCTAGACAGCACCGTCGACTTCAGTGCATCATCAACGTCGGATCAATTGTTCGACGGTGGTTTGACCGAGTTGGGAGATTGCCACCTGCACCCTATCGCCTCGCAGTGGCCTATGCTAAGTTCCCAATCACTATTGGGTCCGACTCCGGGTACGCGTACAGTCCCAGGTCTAGCCGTCTGCTCATGGAATTGCCTGCCAGCTAACCGATATCTTTGACTGCTTCCAGCTACCTTCATGCACACAAACGGCGCCCCTGAAGTACGCCCTGGAGCAAGACCGAGATCTAGCAGACCCCGTGCAAACTCAAGCCAGTCCAACATGAATGGAAAGGTCGATCGAGCACGCAAAACCAAGGGCAGCCAGCGGCTGCATTACGCGGTAGAGAAGCGATACCGATCAACACTGAACGAGAAATACGCCACCCTCGCCCGGACCCTGTCAAGCGACGGCATACAGAGGATATGCGGAACCGAATCACGGGATTGGGCGGTGCAGATGGACGGCATGCTCGCCGGCTCAAAGGACAAACAAGGGGGTGCAGCCCGCCAAGGAAAGACGGCCACGCTTTCGGCAACGATCGAGACCATCAACCTCCTCACCAGGTGCTGCAGCCGCGAGGCAAGGGATCTGGAACAGTTGCGCCAGAGTGTTGGCGACATCAGGAATCGCGTACGGCAGATATTACAGCCCAAAACGCCGCTGGATTCTCAACATGACGGGCCATGAAGTGGTAGCGGCAGGTATCCCCCCTCTTTGGTCGGGTCAAGGTGGCCACAAAATGAGGATGGGAAAAGAAGGCAGTGAGCAACGACATAGAACGAAAGAACCTGGGTGGGAAAACCCCACTGTTATATACATCAAGCAGTCCTGATCCAACAGTTCGTGGCTCATGTGCACCCCACAGTCCATCTTGATACGCCCACACGTTAGATGGATGGAGCCACGGTTAGTGGCACCATTGGACTGAGTGTAGATCCTGCAATTCACTCTACAACGCCACCCTTGCTTGGACTAGCGAGTGTCCAACCGAGTTGGGGGCCGGACCGGAGCGCCCCCCCCCCCAGTTTGCGCCAGGTGACTTCCATATCTCGAGACCCTTGCGAACCTGTTCCTCAGCCTTCGGACAAGAGCAAATTCCTAGTCACTAATCCACATAGGACTTCTCAAGCAACTGAGACAACCTGAACACCATGGCCATCGTGACCGGACCGCAGCTCAACGGTAACCGGAAGCCACGTGCACCCACCAAAGACGACTCCCAGGCTGTATTCGATTCCAGCGCGTTACTCTCAGAGCGGATACGCAAATGGCAGCCGCCAGCCAGTCAGTCTGGCCTTAATTTGCATTGCCAAGGGCTGCAAAATCGCTGACAATGTCAATGTCGCAGTCTCGAGCCTCCTGCCCCTCGAGGCTGTCCCCGGCATGATCTCCCTTATTGTAGGTATGTTCATGTAGTACTCGTAATGTCGCACCCCAGTTGTTGATTTACCTACGTCCTAGGAAAACCTAATCCGGACTGCTTCCCATTTTCGGGCCTCTCGATCGCCCTCAAGGGAACCAATGAGAAGATCGACTTGAACGAGGCCGAGCTGCACGACGCCTTCCAGTACGCCCTCCTGCCGGGCGGTGTACCCGGCCTCCGCAAGGCAAGAATGCTTGTGCCCGGCCCTAAATAATGTCACAGAAATAGTCTATTAATACCCAGCGTGGGTAGTGGTTTGAGGAGTTCCAGGCCAAAATGCACAACCCGGGGCCCACCGGCACATGGGGTTGCGCTATCGGGAGTGGTAGCCAGGACCTTTTGCACAAGGCTTTCCAGGTGTTTACCGATCCAGGTGATCCCATCCTCATCGAGACGTATGTTTCACTCCACCATCCGACGGGGATCACACGCGTGTGTTACTACTATTACTTGACTAATTATCCATGGCAGGCCGGCATACTCGTATGGCAACTCTTGGCTTTGAGTCTACGTCTCTTGCTAATAACACACGGATTGCTAGGGGTACACTGGGGTTTCTTATTGCAGACAGCCACAACCTCGTTGGTGGGTACATGTATCCCGTGCCAGCCCCATCCCAAACCCAGCCAGCTGCTAACTCAAAGTAATTTGGGCCAGAGGTCTGCTCTGATGCCGAAGGATTAAACCCAGCCGAGGTCGAGCGGTCCCTAGCGACGTGGCCCAGTGACAAACCCCGACCCCGTGTCTTATACACGGTCCCAACAGGCTCCAACCCAACAGGACGGTCATGCACTCAAGCACGAAAGATCGAGATGTGAGTATCGACTACCTGTAACATCTTCCTATTCTGTTCAAAGTTGACCATGATGGCAGCCTCCGTCTCGCCAAAAAGTACAACTTTATCATTTTTGAAGACGACGCATACTACTTTCTCGATTTCACGGATCCCGCCACCAAAGCACGCAGCTACCTATCCCTCGAGTCCGAGGCAAACGGCGAAACAGGCCGTGTATTGCGCTTCGACTCCCTCAGCAAGATCGTCAGCGCCGGCATGCGCATCGGCGTCCTCACCACATCACCCCCCATCCTCCAAAAGGTCAACATGATCACCGCCAACACCAAGTAAGTCAGTCCCCTTCTTCCCCTTTCCCAAGCCACCCCGCGCAGCCTTGAAAAGGACACCCCTGGCGCCGGCGCTAATCAAAACCTTTCCTTTCCTTCCACCAAAGCCTCCAAGCCCCCTCCACCAGCCAAGTCCTCCTGTTCGCCCTCCTCCGACACTGGGGCCACGCCGGCTTCCTCGCGCATACCGCCCAGACGGCCGCCTTTTACCGCCGCAAGCGTGACGTGTTTGTGGCCGCCGCCGCCCGCCATCTCACCGGCAAGGCGACGTGGGAGGTGCCGGCGGCCGGCATGTTCCTGTGGATCCGCTTGCGGCTGCTGCCCGCCGGCGGCGGCGGCGGCGGCGGCCAGGAGGACAGTTTCGAGGCCGTCCGCAAGTTTGCCGTGGCCGCGGGGGTCGTTGCCGTGCCTGGGGTCGGGTTTATGCCTGGCGGCGCGAGGGGGTGTCATATCAGGGCGAGCTTTAGTTTGGTGGGGACCGAGGAGGAGGCGGATGAGGCTTGTCGGCGGATTGCTGTGTTGGTTGATCTTGCGAATGGGGTTGTTGTTGAAGGGGCGGGCTGCTGATGTGGCGGTGTGATAAACATTGTGTCCTTCAATCACACGGAAACCGGTCTTGAGCGACATTAGCTATCCCCTGGATTAGACACTACTAGAGTAGTAGACTACAGTGAATCTTGAGTAAAGTGTTTACACATCATAAATGATTTGTAAAGATTAGAAGAGAACCCCTTTTCGGACTATGCCCTACCGCCCCTTGCGGCCCACGCGCACCCCCTTTTTGTCACTACGCCCAAATCACTAGCCAAAAGTTGCTTGGAAAGTACCGTCACTACTGCAGTCCGCTTTTCTGCCAATACCAACCGTCATGGCGCGAGAGGATGCTGTTGTTGGGTGGTAGATTTTGATGGAGTTGAATGTTAAAAAAAAGGGGGGATGGTCGGGGTTAATTGGGGTATATAGAGTGGGCGCAAGCGGGCGATACTGGGGCATACGCTCCGAAGATGCCATCTCAAACACAAAGATCCGTAATCGAATAAGGTGTTCAAGTGTAAAAGCGCGCCTAGGCGGAACTTGGGTGGGAAACTTGGTGTACGTAGGTGTATGTACATAGTACCAGACCTTGGACAACTTGAACAATTGAAGCAAAAATAAATAAATACATTGGTAGGAACTAGGAACACAGTCTGCCAGCTACCTGAGTCACTTGGATGCAAACTTCTCCTTGAGCCGCTGAACCGCCATTTCTCCCAGATGCTCCATGGTGCTGCTCGCGTCGGACAGTTCCAGGACAGTAATGTCAATGCCCAGAGTCTGCTTCCACCAATTGCGAATCTCAATCGCAACCAGCGAGTCGGCGCCCATGGCCGAGAGCGTCTGCGACACATCAATAGCCGCATCTTCTTTCATGAGGAAGGCAAATATGCGCTTGCCAATCTCCTCGGCGAAGAAGGTCACCGTCTCAGGCTCATCCAGCCGCTCCACCTCGGTCGACAGCGACCCCAAGAAGCTGCGAAGCCCCTCGCTTCCCGTGCCCGTGCCCTGCGCCGCGACGCCCTGGTTGTTGCGGAAGACGGACAGGCGCGGATCACGGCGCCAAGACGTCGTGTTGCGCGGGTCCGAGAACGGGAGCACCGTGTCGTTGTACAGGACCAGCTGCGACACCTCCTCGAACGCCACGGTCGGGGTCGGCGCGACGGGCGCGACGTACTTGGTATCCGACCGTTCCACGGCAAGCTGGAGGCAGGTGAGGAACTCGCCCTCGGTCATGAAGCGGGCCACGGCTCTCCCGAGGCGCTCGGCGACGTTCTTGTTGCACGCGACGTAGCCGATGTCGCCAATGGCAGCGATGTCCAGCGTCGTGGCGGCAAGCCCTAGCCCATGACGGAAGTGGAGGAAGGCGTCGAGGTACGTGTTGGCCGCCGCGTAGTTGGCTTGCCCGTACGAACCTAGGGTGCCACTGGTCGACCCGCACATGATGAAGAAATCCAGGTCTTTGGGCAACAGTTGGTGCAGATTCCAGGTGCCCTTGACCTTGGGGCTTGTGACTGTCGACCAGACGTCGTGGTCCATGTTCAAGAAGCCGGTATCGCGCAGCTGCATGGCCAGCTGTAGAACACCCTTGATGGGGCGGCCCGACGCCGACGCGGCCGTCACCACGGAGCTCACAAAGTCAACGTCGGCGACGTCGCCGGCGAAGCAGCGCAATTCGCAGCCGAGCTCAGCCAGCTCATCGACGAACTGACAATGCTCATCCCGGGTGCCGGCAGACGGTGACATGACCACGAGATATCGAGCGCCGTGGCTTGCCATCCACCTCAGGATCGATTGGCCCAAGCCTCCGAGCCCGCCCGCCACCAAGTAAACGGCGTCAGCGGAGAATGTTTGTTTTGGCGTTGGCAGCGTCAGCGGGAGAGAGGCAGGGTCCTCGGGCATTCGGACAACGATCCGACCCATGTGAACACCCTTCTGCATGTAGCGGAAGGCGTCTTGGATCTTGTCGGCCTCGAAGACGGTCGTGGGGTGCAACGGGAAGAGCTGACCCTCCCGGAAGAGGTCGATGGCTTGTTGGAGGTACGGCATGAGCTTGTGCTTTTGGTTCACAATCATGTAGGCCAAATCAACCCCAAAGAAGGCGCGGTTGCCGACAAACGGAAGCATCTCCAAGCGGCCACGGCCCAGGAAGTCTCGCTTTCCAAGGTCAATCATGCAGCCATTGATGGCCACACACTTCCACGAGGCATGAAGCAGCTCGCCGGAGAGTGAGTTGAGGATGACGTCCACGCCAACGCCGCTGGTAGCGCGCATCACGTCGCCAACGAAGCTATCGTCACGCGAGTTGAAGATGCGTTCACGCGGCACGCCGTGCACCGTGGTGAGGAAGTCGATCTTGGCTTGCGAGCCCACGGTGCAGTAGAAGTTGGCGCCGAGCCAGCGGGCGGCGTGGATGGCGGCGATGCCCACTCCGCCGGCCGCGCTGTGAATCAGCACCGTCTGGCCGCGCTTCAGGTGCGCCTTCTCGAGGTAACTCCACAGGACGGTGGTGTAAGGAATCCACAGGCCTGCCGCATCCTCGTCACTCAGCCCTTCGGGCGCCCGCGCGACCAAGCCTGAAGGCAGCTGCTTCTCGGTGGCGAAGCACGATGTCGAGATCTCCATGCACACGACGCGGTCGCCGACGGCAACGTGCTTGACATCGACGCCCACGGCCGTCACAATGGCCGTGCCCTCGCTCCCGAGGCCATGGTAACCGTCCTTTTCCATGTCTCCATCGGGGCCGACGATGCCGATGGCCACGGCGACGTCGTGGAAGTTCAGACCCGTGGCTTTGATGCGGATCTGGACATGGTCGGCGGCAAGCGGCGGGAGCGGGTGGCCAACCCAGCGCATCGTCTGTAGCATACCCGGCTGTCCAATGACCAGATGTCTGGCCTCGGCCGGGGGCGCGGCGTCGGCCAGCGCCTGTTCGACCGACGAGGTATGGATTCGGCTCACGAGCACCTGCCCGTCACGCCAGACGAACTCGGTTTCGATATCGAGACTGTCCTGGTCCGTGGCCGCCTTCTGCGCCTCCTGCACCTTGCGCAACACCCGCGCGACGACACTGGTCGCTTCGCCGTCGACCTCCAAGTTGTCCAACTCGAGCGTGACAAGATCGATGGCCAGCTCGGCACGGACGCATCTCGCCACGCCCGGCATCTGACCATACTGAGGATCAGAACATTGGATTTGAGCCGGCCGCATCAGCCAAAGAACGGCCTGTCCTGGCACCACATCCCCCAGCGTGTCGATAAAACTCGTCAGGTCTTGCGCGTCAATGTCGGCCAGCAAAGGAGCGCGCTCGGGATCGACGTCCATGAGCGAAACAATGTCTTGCTCCTCCGGCAGCTTCTCTCCCCAGACATACTCGTCCAGGGTGTACCCTTCGGC
Source organism: Chaetomidium leptoderma (assembly GCA_033296705.1). NCBI lineage: Eukaryota > Fungi > Ascomycota > Sordariomycetes > Sordariales > Chaetomiaceae > Chaetomidium > Chaetomidium leptoderma. Next base: position 36,251 of record MU856883.1, on the reverse strand, counting down.
CTCGAGCGTGCGCTTGATGCTTTGGCCAAACACGCTCAACTGGGCGCTCGGCTTCAGGAGAGTGAGGCGAGTCTTGGCACCGTCGTCGGGCGAAGAGGTCAAAGTTGTTTCGTCCGCTTGAACACGCGCCAGAATGTTGCTCGTGTGGAAGAAGTGCGGGTGCTTGTTGTCTCGGACGGCACATTTGATGCCTTGGAAACCACTCTGGCGGAGTTTGGCATCCCAGCCGTCCTCTTGAATCACTGGACGCTCGACACGGCCTTCTTCGACTCCAGCCCACCATCCCTCGAAGCAACCCATAATAAGGTCGGCATATCTCGTATCTGTTGATGTTTCATCAGCTCACTTGCCATTGAGAGTTATATGGGTTTTTGAGAGACGGCATTGACGCACCCGAACAGAATTCCTGCATAAAGATGTGACCATCCGGCTTCAGCAACGACCGACATCTCGTCAACGTTTCGACCAGGTTCGGGGTGGCATGTAGAACCTATTAGGCACCCAAGTCAGTCACTTCCACATAGCATTTGCGAGTCACAAGACTCAAACTTACGTTGGAAGCCACGATCAAGTCGTACGATGCCGGCTCGAAGCCCTGCTCGAGAGGATCCACGGTAATGTCGCAGACAGCAAACGTAAGGTTTCCATATTGAGCGAAGCGTTCCTTGGTCTGGTTGACGAAGCCAGCCGAGACATCGGTGATGGTGTAGTCTTCGTATAGCCGCTCCCCCTGGGCAGAGTGCATGGCGTCGAGCACAATGGCCGTTGTGCTGCCCGTGCCGGCTCCGATTTCGAGTACCCGAATCTGCGGCTTGTTTAGGCCCACAGCGCGGAAGAAGTCTTTGACGTCGGACCACGAGTTGGCTTCGTCGTAGAACTTCTGCAACATGCCGCCCTCGAGCAGGACGTCAATCAAGACCTTGCGACCTTCCAGCATATCCTTGGCATGGAGGGCCACGCGCCAGAGCGCTTCAATCATGTGTTCCACCGAGCCCCCCTTGCTCTGCTCGCGCCATTCCACCAGTTTGGCTTGCCGGTCCTCTCGGCTGAGCGCCTTCAATTCCGTGGCGTTGGGTATCTTGGACAGGCCCTGATCAACTTGATCCATATGCTTGGTCACTCCAGCCAAAAAGTGCGTGAAGTAGGGCTGTGCAAGAGACTCGACCGTGGCCGCCACATGGTAGACCTCAGCCGCGGCCAGTAGGCCATACTGTTCGGCGAGGATGATGTGGTCAGTCACGTCTCTTGAAGGACGCATAAGTGTCTCGAGAGCCACAAAATCAATGGCCGGATGCCACTGGATGGACATGTATTTCAAGTCGGGAGCCGACTGCGTGAACGAGCCTCCCTCCATTGTCGAGGTTTGGAACCCGTTGAGAACAAAGGCGACGTCACCCTTGTTTTCTCCCACCAGGCCGTACGAACTGCCCACCGCGGCTCCGATCTTGCCTTTCGACGCGGTGCGAACACGGAGGGTCGACTGGCTGGCACCAGCGCCGACGTAGAACTGCTCAATAAAGGTCGGGAGAAACAACTTGTTGAGCTGGTGATGCTCGCCCTTGGCCAGTGCCACGGACCACGATTGCAAGACCTGGTCCAAGGTGGATGGGTGGAGCGCGTACTCTTCGCCCGCGACTTGGCGGTCCGTAATGCTGACCGAGGTATCCTGGGCAACGGGGCTGGCCGTGATGTTTTCCAGTCCGACGAAGCGGTTGCTGTAGTTGAGACCGATGCGCGACATGGTCGTATACCAGCGCTTCGAATCGACAATGCGCGCATGTGGTGCCACGTTCGGGTTGAGTGGGAGGTCCACGGCACACCCAGTGGCAACCAGGCCCCAGCAGTGTTTCGTCCAGGTCCCGTTGTTCTCGGACGAGATGGAAAACTCCCAGAACTTGCTGTCATTGGAGGCAGTGAGCGAGCGCTTGCGCAGGGTTGTCAGGATCTCGATGCTCTTGTCCTCGTGAAGGAGCAGGGCGGCCGCAATGTGGACATCTTGCACCGTATAGGCGTTTGTTGATCCTGTGAGCTGTGCGACGGCCGTTCCGGCCATGGCGATGTAACCAGCGGCGGGAAACACCATGTCCTTTTCGACGCAGTGGTCTGCTAGCCATGGCACATCACTGACGCGGACCACGTTCCTCCATGCGGGCTCGACTTCGCTGCTTTCGAGGACGCGCTGGCCGAGCAGCTCGTGCTTGCGGTGCTTGCGAAATCGGTAGCCCTCCATCACACGCGTCTCGGACCAGTGGCGGCCCTCATAGTGCCAGGGGTAGGCGGGCAGGTCCGGCAGAGTAAAGGCTTTGTCCGACACGGGCACTTGCGGCGTGATGCCAAAGCAGTAGACTTTTCCAAGGGACCGAAGGAAGACGCGGGAAGCATCTTCGCCACGTTCGGCGACCGAGGCATAGGGGGCCGAGCGGCCAGCCTCCTTGTAGATCTGGCGAAGAGGACCCGCGAGCGCCGAGTGAGGACCGATTTCCAAGTGCACCGTGTTCGGCATATCGGCCAACATCTGCGAAGCACCAGTGCGGAACAACACGGGGCTCACCATGTTCAACTTCCAGTACTGCGGACCGAATACCTTGCCCTCGCGGACCTGTCGCCCGTACACTGTCGAATAGAACGGCACACGGGGAGGCTTGGGCGCCAGATGGGGAGCCAGGAGGGAACTGTAGAGGTCGGCGACGGCTCCCATATGATGAGAATGGTAGGCCATCGGCACGCGAAGTTGACGCACAAACACATCGGGATTCTCCTGCTTCAGGCTTTCCATGGTCTCTTCCAAGGCCTTTAGGTCGCCCGAGATGGTGACGCTGGCGTTGCTGTTCTCGCAGGCGACCACGACTCCGGGTTTCAGATGCTGCTCAACCTTGTCGCGCCCCAGACCCACGGCCGCCATGCCGCCAACGGCCTTGTTGCGCGCGCAGCCGTAGCCACGGTAGTAGGCTGTGATGATGGCCTCCTTTACGGTCAGCACACCAGCCGCGTACGCTCCGGCGATCTCTCCGCTCGAGTGCCCGACAACGGCAGATGGCCTGATACCCCATGCCGCAAGGGCATCGACGTATGCGACCTGCACAGCCGTGCATATTGGCTGAGAGCGGTCTGTTGGGTTCAACAGATCCTTGTCCGTCTTGCTGTCGGCCAGCAACGTCTCTTCAAGGGTCCACTCGGGCGCATGCTCGAGCGACTTGAGCACCTCGTCCATGCGACGGATGCTGGCAGCGAAGTCGGCGTTCTCGAGCATCATCTCGCGGCCCATACCGACCCACTGGGCTCCTTGCCCCGTGAAGACAAATGCAACATGGCGAGCGTCTTGGCGGTTTGACGGGGCGGCAGGCTCGCCAACGGCCACGCCATCCGTGATGCAGTAACTCGCCATCTCCAGGTGTTCTCTTCGAGAGGCAAGAGTGTAGACCATGGCGTCAATGAGGGATGGGTTCTTTGCCAAGTATTCTCCGTAGTTGGCTGCCATTTTGGTGATGGCGGGTACGCTGGTGCCCGACAGCAGCAACAAGGACTTGGGCTTGGTCACTGCAGCATGGCCATTGCCGTTGCTGATGCCGTTGCTGGTACCGTTGCTGGTGCCGTTGCTGGTGCCGTTGCTGGTGCCGTTGCTGATGCCGTTGCTAGTACCGTTGCTGGTGCCGTTGCTGGTGCCGTTGCTAGTACCGTTGTGGGTGCCGTTGGTCAATAAACCTCCACGCCTTGATGGGATGCCCATCGACTCAGCAGAGTCAATGACGATCTGCAAAGGACGTGTTAGCGGAGGTGCTACATCTGATTACTCCCATGGTAAGGCGCAATGCCAAACCAGTACTTACATGCACGTTTGAGCCTCCGAGCCCAAACGAATTAATGCTCATGCGTTCGCGGGTTCCTTGGGGCCAGGCGAAGGGTTCTACCGGGACTTTGAGGTTGCGCTTCCACGGGACTAAAAGGAGTAAGTAAACCCCGGCGTTAACACTCCATCCATCAACAGAAAGGACTCGAATACCGAATAATCAAGGACTCACTTTTCGGGTTTGGCGTCTGAAACTTGATGTTGGGCAAGACTGTCTTGTTTTCGAGAGCAACGACGCATTTGATGATGCTGGCCATGGCTGAGCCACCTTCTCCATGGCCCAGATTGGGCTTCACAGAGCCGATGTACACGGTCTCGTCGCCACCAAAGCAGTCGGCAATGGCCGCCGTCTCCAGTGGATCGCCGACTAGCGTTCCCGTGCCGTGAAGCTCGACAACCTTGGTCTCGGTAAGGGGCAATCCGGCGCCTTCGTAAGTTTGGCGAATCAGCTTCGCCTGCGTCACGGAATTTGGCGTGCCAAAAGTCCTGGTACCGTCGCCTCCGTCCGCATTGCTGTCGCAAGCCCGGATGACGGCGCGGATAGGATTGCCGTCGCGGATGGCGTCGTCAAGACGCTTGAGGTAGATGGCGCACACCGACTCGCCGCGGGCGAACCCGTTGGCGCTCGCATCGAAGGCCTTGGAATTGCCATCGGGTGCCAGGAGGCCCACGCTCGTCATCCCAATGCTCAATCGGGGCGTGATGATGAGGTTGGCCCCGGCGACGATTGCCGATGGGCACGAGCCGGAGCGGATGGCCAAGACGGCCTGATGCACCGCCTCGGCTGTGGAGGAACAGGCCGTCTTGCTGGTGACGCTGGGGCCTGTGAGATCGTAGACGTACGAAAGCCTGTTGGAGAGGGCGAAATCGCCCTTGCCCGTCAACTGATATGGCACCGCGCTCAAGAGGTCGACGTGCTGTAGGTCCTGCCAATCCTCGGTGAAGTCGCCAACAAAGGTGCCGATGTTCTTTCCCCGAAAATCAGCCTCACCAGCGCTTTCAAAGGCCTCGCGCGTCACCTCGAGGAGAAGGCGTTGGCCGGGATCCATGGCCGCAAGTTCGGCGTTGGATATGTCGAACATCGAAGCGTCAAACTGCGCGAGATCGAGGTCGTCTAGGTAATATCCATATTTCGTGATGACGGAGCCGGGCTTGCCAGCTGGATCATAGAATGCGTCCACATTGTAGCGGTCTTTCGGGACGATGTTCCTGGCATCTCCCTTGTTGGCGAGGAAGTGGAAGAGGTCGGACGCGCTACGGATTCCGCCTGGCAGTCTTACGCCCATGCCACAAATGGCGATGGGCGTGTTAGGAAGGTCGTTGCCTGGCGACGACATGATGCTGCAGAGATGAAGATGTGATAATGGAACGAAGACGGAAAGGACCAGCAGAGATGATGAATAGGGTGCCACTGCAGTAGTACCATGCGGTCAGTATCTACTTAGTAATAAAAGACATAACAAAGTAAAAGGAACCGTGGCCCGCATGCTTTCTTTCTTACCTTTCTGAACCGAAAGTTGCTGGGCCGCTGGATGGCACAGTGTGCAAGGGCGTGTTAGACGGGGGGAAGATGGAAGGATTAAGGGATGGACTACCGAGGCCAAGGCCACCAGTGATGACACTCCCAGGTACCCTTGGCGGACATGATTTGTGTATACAGTATAAACTGCGCACTCTCCCGCGGAAACCGTAAAAACCTCCAATCTCGCAGCCTAGCAATGCGAGACAGCCTCAGAATTTCCCAAAGCAGCAACGGCAGGATGGTATCATCCCAAAAGAGCAAGTTCGACAGTTTCAGGAGGAGAGACGTGGTCTACACCACTGTCGCTGGCCACGGCATCTTGGCATCCATCTTCACACCCAAAAGAGTAGAAGAAGAGCGACGACACGACGGCGCCCATGTCAAGGTCCCCGTGCTGGTGTTTTGGCATGGAGGGGGCTTCGTCGTCGGGGATCGCCTGTACGAGCCGTGGTGGCCCGATTGGATACTCGAGTTCGCCCTGTCGCAGCGGGCCATGATTGTGGCACCCGACTATCGCCTCCTGCCCGAGGCGTGCGGCGCCGACATCCTGCAAGACATGGACGCCTTCTGGACCTGGTTTCTTGGCACTCTGCCCGGCATGGCCGCGTCCGAGTCATGGCGTGTGCGGCCGGATGTCGATCACATCGTTTGTGCTGGACACAGCGCCGGAGCCAGCATTGCCGCGCATTCTGCGCTTGAACGCCCTGACGCGGGCATCAAAGCGCTCGTGTCCTTCTATGGGGCGCTTTTCGACAGCCCCGACTTCAAGATTGCACGGCCGAGGATGATTGCAGGGTCGTGGCCTCCTCCGCCGCGCGAGGCAGAGGCCAAGATTCGATCCTATATCCGGCGTACCAAGGGCACTGTTCGAACGGATGGAGACCCGGCCGAGATGTGGGAGTTGTTCACGTCGATTCTGCAACAGGGCCGACTGCCACGAATCTATAACCAGAGGCCCGATCCGAGGCTTAATATCCTCGGTAGAATCGAAGCGAAAAAGAGTCTGCCGCCAATCTGGCTGGTGCATGGACAAAACGACTCGGTGGTAAGCAAGAAACATACTAGTGAAGATAGAGAAGGCGCTTGCTGATATTTGGTGCATCATGCATCTGGTCCAACAGGTTCCGGTCGCTTGCTCGACAGAATTCATCAAACGGCTCGAGGCAATTCTACCCGACGCGCCGAGTGTATTGTCGGTGCTGCCTGGCGAGCACTGCTTTGATGTTTCCTTGACCATGCGAGAACCCTGGATCGCAGATGGCTGTAGTTTCCTCCTTAAGTATTGGTAGTCGTGGATTTTCGGGTTTCTGGGCCACGTTTGTAAAGAGGTCAATCTCTGGCAGGAAGCTTCGGCTTTGGCTTTGGCTGATGATAATATTACTAGTACTGAATATTCAGTGCCCAGACCAGTGTTTTTTTGGGCTCGCGCAGCCTGTTTTGAGCTTAGCTCAGTCCCACCAGGCACCAGCCAATAAGGATATTACATTTTACATGACAGCCCCACTGGGCCCGTATTTGTCAGCTGCTTCAGATGGTTAGGCACCGAAAGCCAGATCGAAGAAAAGTCTGAGCACTGAGATAAGTCCCACCCACCCCACTACCCCTTCAGCACACCACGGCGACCACACAAAACAACACGTCTAAACACCAACTTCAAGGTTGCCTCCCACCTTCAAGAGGTCATGTGACCTCGCACAATGAAGCCATTCCAAGTCCATACTTTCAACCGAACACCTGCCACCTTGGTGTTCGGAAACAATCGAATCCACGTGGTTGCAAAATGGCGATGTTCCCGGCCACTCGCACCCCTAACCCTAACACAATCCTGCAATCCCTTACACTTGAACCAGCACACAGGGGGTTTGGTTCTCTCTTTTACTCCCAGACAGGAACAACTTGCAGGGGCACGCTCACCAAATAGGGGTTAGAGCGGAGCTTCCGCCCATCGATTACTGCAAGGGCCCAGCTTACTCCTCGTGGTAGACCTCGTGGGAGACCTTAGCAACCAGAAGTAACATCAGATCAACATTGTCACTTCCAAGTTCCAGCATACGACTGTAGGTACCAAGTCCGAGTCAGCTTCACTTACTCGGAACCTGAACACCACTGATTCAGTTGTCCAGAAGGCGGGAAATCACCATGGCTCCCTTCCTAGATCATGGCCCTGCCGAACTGCAGCAGGACGATGTCCATTCGCTCAGGCTCCTGCTTGAAGGCTTCGCTTCTAGAGCCCTCGAGATTACACCACGCAAGCTTCGGAAACAAAGCCACAAAACATGGCTTGAGCTGGGTGGAGATTCCCTGACTGCCGTCAACTTCATGGGCTTTTGCCACGAGGCCGGCATCGACGTCGACATTCCTGAGGTCTTCCTCTCTGACAGCCTCGACGAATTGCTTCACCGGATTGCACAATCTCACCAAAACCGAAAATCGGCCAGCAATGAGGAAGACGTGGAAAACGGCGACCAGGGCAACTCGCATCATCACCATTACCGTCTGCCCGAGGACGGGCCCCTCTTGGACATCTTGCGCGGCCACGGTCCCCTTCATGAGGTCCAGGGTGTTGGGCCTTGCTCTCCTATGCAGGAAAACTTCATTGCCCTTCAAAAGATTGATCCCCGGGCATACCAGTTGCGGCTGACGGCGAGAATTGCTTTCACCAATCCTGCAGTCGTGCTGACTACCGACCTGGTCGGAAAATCCTGGTTGGCGGTGGTGAGAAGGCACGCTGCACTTCGAACCATGTTCGTCGAGAGTGTGGATCGCCCTGGACGCTTCGATCAGGTTGTGTGGAAGAACATCAACCCCCAAATCAGTGTCCTGCCACTCTCGGCGGCCGAGGACAAGAAAGCGGACTACGACTCTGAGTTCCCACATCACTTGATTCTGGCACAAGCACCAGACAACAAGGTGTTTGTGAAACTCTCAGTCTCTCACGCTGTCATGGACGGCGTGTCGATCGAGATTCTGTTCCGCGACCTGTTCCGAGCACTCGCAGGATCACTTCCTGCGGATGAGGAACCGCTGCAATTTGGGGACTTTCTTCAGGCTCAACAGCCTGACACATCACCGGAGTCTCTTTCATATTGGTCCCGCTACATGGCCGCGGCCGAGGGCACATTCCTGAGCAGCACCAGCTCAAAGAAGAGCCCGACTGGTCTGTACTCCATCGACCAAGAAATACCCATTCGGCCAGAACTGGCTCAGAACCTCTCGGGCCAGTTCAACGCCACCCTGGTAAACGCCTGCCAAGTTGCTTACGCGCTTGTACTCCGTTGCTACACCGGTGCGAACAATGTCTGCTTCTCATACACAACCTCGGGCCGACAAAAGCGTGTAAAGGGCTTGCATGACGCTGTTGGTGCCTTTGTCAACACCCTTCCGTGCCGTGTGGACTTTGGCGAAACAACAACGGTTGCCGAGGCTCTAGGCCGCACCCAAAGCGATTTCCTCGACAGTCTGCCTTACCAGGGGGCTAGCTTGACCGACAAGCAAGGGATGAGCGGCGCCTCCGTCCGCCAGCTTGGAGACTCCCTCTTGTCCTTTTTTGGAGGGTTGCCTGAAACCGAACTTTCCAAAGCAGGGTTCGCCTTGGATGTCGTGTCGTGGGAGGCACCATCAGACGTATGTGATTCACCAGGCCCGGTCGGGTCTTTGTCTTCTTTTTTGTGACCAAGGGGCTAACATGCCGTTTCACAGTACAACTACACCCTGATGATTGGCATCCATCAACACAAACTGGAGCTGCGATTCAACGTGTGGGAATCGCTGACATGCAGGGAAGATGGGCTCAACATGGTGCAGCTTTTCCGCGACAGCCTGGATTTCGTTCTCCAACACACGAGCAAGCCTTACTCGGATTTCGTCGGACTCACTATGCGGGATCAGTCCAAGATACTCGCCAGCAACGGGAGCCCACCCGCCATCGTCCACAACTGTGTTCACGAACAGGTGTGGGCTGTGACACAGCGACAACCCAACGCGCCAGCGATTTGCGCGTGGGATGGAGAACTCACATACAGCGAACTGGAGTCCTCAGCCCGCCGACTGGCTGCCCACCTCATCCGTCTCGATGTAAAACTCGAGATGAAGGTTGGCTTGTGCATGGACAAGTCCCGTTGGGTACCGGTCGCTATGCTGGCCGTCTTGCAAGCCGGAGGCGCCGTGGTACCCCTGGGAAGCCAGCAGCCGCCAAATCGCATTCGGACCATCGCTCGCAATGCCGGCTTCACGGTTCTTCTAACTGATCATGTGCACTCCAAACGGCTGGAGGGCATTGTATCTCAGACCGTTGAGGTGAATGCTATCCTTTTGGATAAGTTGCCGCCACCTCCCAAGGCCGCGGACCCTACGTGGCCTGGCATCACGCCAGACAATGCGGGGTGGGTGGTATACACCTCTGGAAGCACGGGGGTTCCAAAGGGAGTTGTACTACAACACAAGGCATTGTGCACCCCGATGCATGCTCAAGCAGCCCGCTATGGAATGGGGCCTTGGACGCGGGCCCTGCAGTTCTCTGCACATACTTTTGACATTACCATCAAGGATTTCTTCACAACCCTGAGCTTTGGCGGATGCGTCTGTATTCCCTCGGAAATCCAAAGGGTGAATGACCTCGGAATGGTTATCAAAACCTTCGGAGTGACTTTTGCTACGCTCACCCCAACCGTCACATCATTGCTCGATCCACGGGATCTGCCCACGCTCAGTACGATAGTCGGAACAGGCGAGGCTTTGAAGCCAGCTGTTGTTCAGTCCTGGCTAGAAGAAGGCCGTGTGAAGTGGTTCAATGCCTACGGCCCCTCGGAATGTTCGCATACCTCGACCATCAACGGGCCCATTACTCGCGCTGAGGATGCGCCCAACGTTGGGTTTCCAGCCTTGAATTGCCTTTGGGTAACGGACCCTCTCGATTTCAACCGCCTGACCCCAATCGGCGCGGTAGGGGAGCTGTTGATCGAAGGCCCGATCGCGCGCGAGTATCTGCACGACCCAATCAAGACGGCAGCGTCATTTGTCGTGGACCCAGGTTTTGTTGGCAGGCTCGGTCTAACGCCCGGTAGGCGCATGTACCGCACAGGGGATCTGGTGCGGCAAAACAAGGACGGTTCGTTGACCTACCTGGGCCGCAGAGACACTCAGATCAAGATTCGGGGCCAACGGGTTGAAGTGAGGGAGATTGAAAGCCGCATCTCACAGTCACTGCCCGGTAACCCGCCCGTCTGCGTGGACTTGGTCCAACCACAAGGCAGTGACTTGACGGCATCCATGTTGTTCGCGGCAATCGACATGCACAACGAGGTAGCTTCCCAGGGGGGCACAGCGCCAGCCACACTTTGCGAGCCATCCGAAAGCCTGAGAGAACGGTTGCAGAACCTCCACTCTCGACTGGTCGACGAGCTTCCTCTCTACATGGTTCCAAGCCATCTTGTGCCTTTTGCCGTCCTGCCAACGAATGCCTCAGGGAAGCAGGACCGGCAAGCTACACGCGCAATCCTCGAAAGATTGACCGAACACGAGTTGGCCGTGTTTAAGCGGACCGATGCCGCCAAGGGCACCATATCAACCGAGACGGAGAAGAGCCTCCAGGCCATCTGGGCAGAGGTACTCGGGCGCCCCGCGTCGACAATTGGCAGCAACGACCGTATGTCAGACCTGGATTTTTCATACCCCTTTATGGCTGTTTTCAAGTGCCAAGTGGCTCCCGAGACTCCCCGACTCGGAACTCCCCCCGAATGACCCAGAAACCGAATAATACATTTGACTGACATTGTTGAATAGACTTTCTGCAGCTCGGCGGGGACTCTGTGGTCGCCATGCGCATGGTTGCCATTGCTCGGAGAAACAACGTATCCCTTTCTGTCGCCGACATTGTTAACCACCCGCGGTTGGTCGATCTGGCACAGATTGTCGATGGCTATGGTCACATGGCGGAGAAAGCCGCCAAAGAGGACTCGGTGCCCTTTGAGCTGTGGGATGGATTCCTCTCGGCGAGCACTGAGGAGCAGGAAAGGCGCCTGCTCGGCGTCGCCAGCCAGTGCCAGATCCCCCCGAGCCATGTGATTGACGTATACCCTGCGTCGCCACTCCAGGAAGGCCTGATGGCAATGACGTCCCAGGAACCGGGCACTTATGTTGCACAACAAGTGTTCCGCCTTGATCCGGAAGTCGACTTGGAACATTTCCAAATGGCCTGGGCCAAAGTGTCATCGTCGCTCGCCATCCTACGTACTCGGATTGTCTACACCACCGACTCGGGCTCGGCACAGGCGGTGACAAGGGATGCGCCTCGGTGGACAACTGCCACATCTGACCTTTCCACTTTTTTGGAGCAAGACCGGACAGCATCCTTCTCCTATGGAACGCCCCTGCATCGCTTCGCCATCATCCATGACTCCACGTCCTCCACGGAGACCGACCGGGGCCGGAGCGAGCGGTATTTTGCGTGGACAGCGCACCATTCCGCCTACGATGGGGAGACGATTACCAGGACGTTGAAGATGCTCGCCCAGGTCTACCAGGGAGGCTCCTGCGATGCTGTAACTCCCGTTACACGTTTTATTCGGTACCTTGGCCGGCAGATCGGCCAGAACGAGGGAGGATGGGAGCGGACAAAGGCCTACTGGCAAAAGGAGCTCGAGAATGCCCAGTTGACACGGTTCCCAGAGTCTCCCAGTCCAACCTATAGGCCGTTTGCCGATGGTGTTCTGAGGCATCGCTTCGAGCAGCCCAGCGGACAAGGCACTGCTCGTGTCTCGCTCGCCATTCTTCTGCGAGCAGCCTGGGCTTTGGTGGTTTCCAGTCGCACCGGCAGCACCGAGGCCATGCTTGCCGTCGTTCTTTCGGGCCGCGACGCGCCCGTTTTCGGAATCGAAGGTGTAGTTGCACCCACCATTACCACGGTTCCCACCAGGATTCAAATCGACCGCAAGAAGTCTGTCCCGGACTTCCTCTCCTCGATCGATTCGCAGAATAAAGACATGGCACCCTATTCGCAGTTTGGCCTGGCCAATGTGCGCCGTGAAGTTCCAGACCTTGGTCACGACTTTGATCCCGGACACCTGTTTGCTGTGCACATTGGCGGCACCCCCCCAGAAGACATCACCGCTGCTCAAGTTCTTGGTCTCGAGAGGATGACGGGGGAAAGACAGAACTTTGAAGGTTATGCACTGGTCGTCGAATGCATGCTCGACACGAGCGGCAGCGGCAGCGACAGCATCGAAATTGAAGTGCATTTCGACAAGAACGTCGTCTCACCGGCTCGAGCGGTGGCTCTGGTATCTCAGTTGGAACACATCACACGTGAACTGGAGCCCTACAACCACCCGGACGCGACCTTGACTGCCGCTCAACGGGACACCACCATCAGCAGTCTCGACCTCATCGCGCCGGGAGACAAGGAGAAACTGTTGAGCTGGAACCTGCCACCTCCGGATCCCGTGCAAGTCACTCTGGTTGAACTGTTCCGAGAACAGAGCAGAAAAACTCCCCAGGCTCAAGCCATCTGCGCAAGGGGAAGGAACCTCACTTATTCCCAGCTTGACGCCGCTGCCGGCCGTCTAGCGCAGCATCTCATCTCGCTGGGGGTCGGTCCAGAAATGCTGGTTGGGGTGTGCATGGATAAATCCGAATTCGCCATTGTCTCGATGCTCGCTATCTCATGGGCAGGCGGTGCTGTTGTGCCGCTTGGGATACAATTCTCGGATTCCCGGATCCAGGGGCTCGTTGCCGATGCTGAGATCTCGGTGGCCTTGGTCGACAGTGCCCAGGCTAAGCGCTTCAGCAGCCTAGTTCCTCATCCGATTGTTGTCAATGCCAGCCTTCTGGATTTGCTGCCCCCACTGGCAGCTCAACGCACAGGGGCTGCGGCACTCCCGCGAGCAAGCCCGGGAAATCCGGCCTGGGTCATCTTCACATCCGGCAGCACCGGCACGCCCAAAGGAGTCGTCCTGGAACACCAAGCTCTCTGTTCTGGAGTCCTTGCCAACGGAGCCCGCTATGGCGTCACATCCTCTACGAGAACCTTCCAATTCTCTGCTTTCACCTTTGATGTGAGCATTACCGACATTTGGACCACATTGGCCTATGGTGGCTGCATCTGTATGCCATCGGAACAGGATCGCACCGATGGTGTGGTGGCTGCGATGAATGACTTCGCGGTCACATTGGCCGTCTTGACACCCACTGTCACCTCATTGCTCGACCCTGGCAGCGTTCCAGCGTCCCTTGACACCATTGTCTTTGTGGGCGAGGCGATAAAGCCTGCTGCCGTCGAGCCATGGCTAGGGCGTGTCAAGAACTTGTTCAACGGATACGGGCCAGCTGAATGTTCGATTTACTCGGTCATCAATGGCCCAATCCTCCGCGCCGAAGATGCCCCCATCATTGGCTCCAACCTGTCGAACCGTCTCTGGGTGACAAGTCCCCATGACCACAACTCCCTGGTACCCATTGGCGCCTCAGGCGAGTTACTGATTGAGGGACCGGCGCTCGCTCGCTCGTACCTCCACGATCCAGCAAAGACGGCCAAATCCTTTGTCGTTGATCCCAGTTTCACCTCCTCGCTTCATCTACCACCTGGCCGCCGAATGTATCGGACTGGCGATCTCGTCCGTCAGAACCCCGACGATGGCTTGTTGGTGTGTCTCGGCCGCATCGATACCCAGATCAAAATCCGCGGCCAGCGCGTCGAGGTTGGGGAAATCGAGAGCCACATTGTTCGTCTCAAACCAGAGATCCAACACGCGTGCGTAGACCTCGTGCGGCTGCAGAACGCGTCGGAAACAATGCTCCTCGCGGCAGTAGAGCTTCAGATTTCAAGGCCGTCAGATGAAGCCGACGAGAGCGACGCTGAGGATGAGGACTCTCGCCAAGATAGCTTCACGGGAGCTATTTCTCGGGCCTCGCCGCGCTTGAATGCAGTATTGGGGGAGCTTCGCTCCGGCCTTGTGCAGGTTCTGCCCCTCTACATGGTCCCAACCCATATTGTACCCATGAAGCTTCCCGTGAACGCATCTGGAAAACTGGATCGGCGAGCTACAAGGACAATACTCGAGCACCTCGGCCGCGAGGAGCTCAGAGCTTTTGCGGATGATGCACGCAAGACCACCATGGTGGACCGAATGCTCTCAGAGACTGAGGAACAGCTTCTGCTTTTGTGGGCACAAGTGCTCCGTCTTCCCGCAGAAGAGATTCAAGGCGCCGACCATGACTTCTTCGAGCTCGGGGGCGACTCTGTATCGGCCATGAGACTTGTTGCCGCGGCACAAGCGGCACCAAGACCAATGCGACTTGGAGTCATGCAAATTCTCAAGAACCCGAGGCTCGTGGATATGGCGCGGGTGGCAAGCGAGCATTCTGCCACGGCAGCGCGCGCTGAGGCCGCCGATCCCGCGCCGTTCGAGCTCTGGAACGGTTTCATCGATGCCGAAGCGGACAAGCAGAAGGAACGGCTTGCGGCCCTGGCCGAGCAATGCCAAGATGTTGCCGGGCCCGATGAGATTGTCGACGTGTATCCCTCCACCTCGTTGCAGGAGGGGTTGATGGCCATCACGTCGAAACAGACGAGCGCGTACGTTGCCCAGCAAGTCTTCCGGCTGGGACCAGATGTCGACGTCTCGCGCCTGCAACGGGCCTGGGAAGTGCTGAGCAGCAAACTCGCCATCCTCCGCACACGCATCGTCTACACCGCCCAGGGCTCCGTCCAAGTCGTCCTCCAAAAGGCGCCGCAGTGGGAGTTCGCGAGCGATCTGCGCGGCTATCTGGCTCAGGATCAGTCGCAGCCCTTTACGTATGGAACACCGCTCCATCGCCAGGCCATCATTGCCGACAGCGAGACAAACGACAGGTACTTTGTTTGGACGGTGCATCATGCGGCATACGATGGATGGTCCTTGTTGCTCGTCCTGCGGATGCTCGTCCGACTCTACCAAGGAGATGAAGGAAGCGAGAGCTTTACCGAAACTCCGATCCCGCGCTTCATCAAGTACCTGCAGCAGACAGACGAGCACGCCATGGAAGCGTACTGGAGAGGCCAACTTGAAGACGCTCAGTTGACCCGATTCCCCCAACTTCCATCTCCAACATATCAACCGCATGCCGGTTGCGTTGTCCAAACACGGCTCCATGGCTTCTCGGAGAAGTACCGCAGCGATAATGCCACCAGCGGTACCAACGGCACCACAGTTTCTCTGGGCGCCCTTTTGCAGGCAGCATGGGCCGTGACCGTGGCGACCTACACTGGGAGCAATGAGGCCCTTGTCAACGTTGCTCTCAGCGGTCGCGATGCCCCAGTCCAGGACATTGCCAATGTCGTTGGGCCAACCCTCACAACAGTGCCAGTTCGGATAAAGATCAACAAGGAGCAGTCTGTGGGGGAGTTCCTGGTCGCCGTAGCGCAGCAGGCTAAAGATATGGCTCCTTTTGCGCATGTTGGGCTGCACAGGATTCGAAACGCAGTGCCGGGGCTTGGTTCCGATTTCGATGCAGGACACCTCTTCATCATACAGCCAGCACTCACAGACAGTGACAGTCCGGGTCTCGAAGTCATCGGCCTGGAGCAAGACAACACAGTCGTGGCAGAAAGCGCCGAGAGCCGGGACTTTGGCGGTTACGCTCTCGCCGTGGACTGTACGGTAAACGCCGACTCGGTCGACGTTGAGATTCGTTACGACAGCAAAGTCCTTCCGCAGCCTCGAGCAACAGCTCTTTTGTCCCAGTTCGAGCACACTGTCCGACAGCTAGAAGCCCACGCCGCCGGCAGTCGCAAGACCCTCACGATGGCCGACCTTGACATTTTCAGTCCCGCTGACGCCGACATGGTCCGTACATGGAACCAGCACACCCCACCAGCCAAACAGGCGTGCATTCACGAGCTGATACAGCGAATGGTGGACAAGAACCCAGCTTCACCGGCCGTCGACGCGTGGGATGGCGAGTTCTCATACGCGGCTCTTGGCGCAGCTGCTCGGAGGCTCGCACATCACCTTGTCAGTCACTGCGGCGTCGGCCCAGAGGTCACTGTTGGGCTTTGCATGGACAAGTCGCGGTGGGCTGTCGTGTCGATACTGTCGATCCTCATGGCCGGCGGTGTCGTGGTGCCCTTGGGAGTCCAGCAGCCACTGACAAGAATCGAGACCATCGCCAGGGACTCGAAAACATCCACCATCCTGGTTGACCTAGCACAAACCAGACGTCTCGCACGACTCCATGGTGATGCCTCCACGTCACCACCACCACGGCTCCTTGTCGTGGACGCCGCATTTCTGAGCAGACTACCGGCCCTCCCTGTGGCTTCTACCACAACACCTGTCTGCGACAGCGTTTCCCCTGACAACGCGGCGTGGATTGTGTATACTTCTGGCAGTACCGGTGTACCCAAGGGCGTTGTCCTCGAGCACAAGGCGCTATGTAGCAGCTTTCACGCACACGGTCCTCGCGTCGGGTTTGGTCCCGACACCAGAGCGCTCCAGTTCTCTGCCTACACTTTTGACAACTGCATCGAGGATATCTTGTCCGTACTCACCGTTGGGGGCTGCGTCTGCGTACCATCGGAAGACCAACGCCTCAACGCCCTCACTGATACGATCTGCCGGATGAATGTCAACCTTCTCAACGCTACACCGACCGTGGCGTCACTGATCCAGCCGACTGATGTGCCCCTGCTCAAGACTTTGTAAGTCAAAATCCCAAGTCAACAAGGCCATTCTTTCTCTCTCACTGAGTGCCCGTGATGCTAATAATTACTTATCCAGGCTCCTCGGCGGCGAGACCGTGTATCCCGCGGTAGTCCAACAGTGGCTCGGCCACGCCAAGATCATAAACACGTACGGCCCAGCGGAATGCTCCGTCGATGTCGCCTGTTCGGTGCCCATGAAGCAGCCCAGTGACGCGTACACCATCGGGTTCCCGCTCGACGTCTGCTTCTGGGTCACGAGCGCCTCCGACTACAACCGTCTCGTCCCTGTCGGGGCACCGGGAGAGCTCTTGATCGAAGGCCCCCATCTCGGGAGAGGATACCTCAACGATGCGGACAAGACGGCCAAGGCTTTTGTATGGGACCCCGACTTTGTTACACGACTCGGCCTGTCGACGGGACGTCGCATGTACAGGACAGGAGACCTTGTGCAGCAGAATGCTGATGGGTCGCTCATCCACCTGGGTCGGATCGATACGCAGATCAAGATTCGTGGCCAGAGAGTCGAGACGGGGGAGATTGAGAGCAGCATTGTCCGGATCCAACGCGAGGTTCGAGTGGCTTGTGTGGATCTGGTCCGACTGAGCGATCATGCCGCGTCTGGCGAACCGATGCTCGTGGCTGCCATCGAAATTGGTGAATTCGGCCGCGATGAGAACGACAAAAAGAACTCGGACGAAACCGTGCGTCAACCGACGGACGCCCTTGGTGCCATGATCCGAAACTTGCGGGCTGAGTTGCTGCTGGTCCTTCCGCGATACATGGTGCCGCAGTTCGTTCCGATGACGAGTCTGCCGCTCAATCCCTCGAGCAAGTTGGACAGGCGGGCCACTCGTGCGATCCTTGGGCGTCTGAGCCGCGATCAACTGGGTGCGTTTGAGAAATCAGCAGCCGAAAGTGCTGAGGATCTCCGGACCTTGTCGCCTCTGGAGGACCAGCTCGGCCGTCTCTGGTCAGAAGTACTTGGGTGCTCGCCGCGCGAGATTGGTGCGCACGCCCATTTTGTCCAGCTTGGAGGCGACTCTGTCACGGCCATGCGTCTTGTTGCCGCAGCCCAAGGAGTAGGCATGCGTATCGGTGTGGCAGATATCCTCCAGAACCCGCGCTTGTCCGACCTAGCTCGTGTGGCTGAGAATTACAGCGCGACAAGAGGTGTTGAACAGGATGATGATCCAGCCCCGTTCGAACTCTGGAAAGGTTTCGTCGATGCAGACGCAGAAGGGCAGAAGCAATGGCTTTCGGAAATTGCAGAGCGATGTGATGTGGCACCAACGGACATCGAGGATATCTACCCAGCGACGCCTCTCCAGGAAGGCCTCATGGCTGTGACAGCACAGCAGCCCGGCGCCTACGTCGCACAACACGTGTTCCGCATCCGACCAGAAGTCGATGTGACTCGTTTCAAGGAGAGCTGGTCAAAGCTCATGGATGCTCTCACGATTCTACGGACCCGCATCGTTTACCACACGGCAAGGTCAGGATCAGGATCAGGATCGGTCCAAGTGGTGGTGCGCAGAGCCCTCGACTGGAACGAGGCGGACGGCTTGCAAACATATCTGGCAAAGGACAAAGCCCTGCCCTTCGCCTACGGAACAACGCTCAACCGTCTGGCCATTGTTGATTCCGGCGTGAAAACGGAGCCAAAGTATTTTGTGTGGACCCAACATCACAGTGGTTATGACGGTTATCAGATTGCTCTGACGCTCAACATCCTCGCTCAGCTCTATCAAGACGGAGGAGGACTGCCCCTCCCTCGCCCGCCTCCGGTCCCCCGGTTCATCAAATATCTGCAGCGGACAAACAAGGAACAGGCGGCTGCCTACTGGAGGCAGCAACTGCAGGATGCTCATCTAACTCGCTTCCCCCTACTGCCGCACCCGTTATACCACCCACACGCCGATGGCCTCTTGAAGCAGCGAGTTGTGCTGAGCCGGAGCAGCGGTAGCGGTAGGCCACGCGCTGGGGCAGCTCCCATCGCAATCCTTTTGCGGGCGGCATGGGCCATCACAGTTGCTGCTTATACCGGCAGTACTGAGGCTACTTCGACTGTGGCTCTCGCCGGCCGTGATATTGCGGTTCTGGACATTGGCAATGCCGTCGTGCCAACCCTTGCGACTGTGCCGATGAGGACACGCCTCCATGATGGCACACAACTTGTTTCCGATCTCCTGGCTGCCATGGGGCGTGAAACGGACGAGATGAGGCCGTTCTTGCACACAGGCATGCAACATATCCGTGCTGCCGTTCCTGGGCTGGGACTCGATTTCGACCCGGGCCACCTGTTTCTCGTGCAACCGAGCATGGGAGACAAGGATAAAGACCCCCTCGAAGCCATCGGGCTCGAAGAAGTCCATGCCACCGACAAGGCCGACTTTGGCGGATATGCCCTCGCCGTGCAATGCACTGTCAACCCGGACCGGACGGTCGATGTCGAGTTGCGATACGACAGCGGGGTGCTCCGAACCCCCATGGCCGATGCGCTTCTATCTCAGTTTGAACATGTCATACAACAGCTGGAAACGCACGGCAATACTGCCGTCAGGGACCTTGATCTTCTCAAACCAGCTGACGTCGAGAGGATTCGGGCATGGAACCAACCTGTTCTTCGGGCCACCCCCAACCAGTCTTGCATCCACGACCTCGTGCAGACAATGGTGGACAGACAGCCACATGCACAGGCCGTGGTATCATGGGATGGTGAACTATCCTATGCGGCGCTGAGCACAGCGGCTAGCCGGTTAGCCCACCATTTGGTCGGCCTCGGCGTTGGCCCCGAAGTGACTGTCGGTGTGTGCATGGATAAGTCGCTGTGGGCGATGGTGGCCATGTTGGCCATTCTTCAAGCGGGGGGCGTGGTGGTGGCGCTCGGCACGCAACACCCCCTGAGCCGTGTCAAGACGATTGTCGCAGACGCAGGCATGCGCCTGTCTCTCGTCGATAAGGCGCAAGCGAAGCGGCTGCAGAGCCAGGGCGTCGCCTCGCTGGGTCTGAGTGTACTGGTGGTTGACCAGTCCCTGGTCGAGCAGCTCCCGGCTCATCACACAACACCTCCTCGCACGGGTGTCAACCCAGACAATGCCGCTTGGATCGTCTACACGTCGGGCAGCACCGGCACACCAAAGGGTGTCGTTCTCCAACACCAGGCCCTCTGCACGGGAATCATGGGCCATGGTACCCTGTTCGGCAACAACACCAACACCCGTGCTCTTCAATTCGCCTCGCACACCTTTGGCGTCGTGCTGGAAGATATGTTTACCACGCTCATTTTCGGCGGCTGTACCTGCATCCCGTCCGAGGACCAGCGTATGCACATGAGCGAGCTTGTCGGCGCAATGCGCCAGATGCATGTCAACTTTGTCAATCTCACGGCTACCGTTGCGTCCCTGATCGATCCGCGAGACGTCCCCGAGGTTGAAACAGTGGTGCTTGGTGGCGAGGCCGTCACACCTGCGGTGGTGGAAATGTGGGCGAAACACGTCAAGGTCCTCAATGCCTACGGACAGAGCGAATGTTCTGTCGAGTCGGTCATCAACAGTCTGGTGGAACACGGGCGGGACGCCGCCAACATTGGTCTTCCTATCGCCGGGTCCGCTGCCTGGGTGGTCGATCCGTCCAACTACAACCGCCTTGTCCCGGTAGGAGCTCCAGGCGAGCTCTTGATCCAAGGGCCACTCCTTGCACGAGGCTATCTGAACGACGCGGAGAAGACGGCAGCTTGTTTTGTGTCGGACCCAGGATTCCTTGCCCAACTTGGTTTCGGTTTGGCTGCTCAGGATGATGCATGCACTGGCCGCATGTATCGCACTGGCGATCTCGTGCAGCAAAATGAAGACGGCTCCCTGGTTTACCTGGGCCGCCGCGATGCCCAAATCAAGGTCAGGGGACAGCGGGTCGAGCCCGGAGAGATTGAGAGTCGTATTGTCCAGGTTCATCCAGCCATCTCGCTCGCTTCCGTCGACTTGGCCAGACCTCGCGATGCACCTGCATCCGCCGATCCTGTGCTCGTGGCCGCGGTCGAGCTCCAGGAACTTCAACAAGAACAGGGGGGTGACTACGACGACAACAAAGACGCCGGCTGGCCATCCACAGTCCGGTTGCCCACACAGCATCTAACTGCCATGATACAGGAGATACGTGCCGCTCTGCTCCAGGAGCTTCCTGCCTACATGATCCCGAGCTATTTCGTACCCATGGCAAGCCATTTGCCTGTCAACGCGTCCAACAAGATTGATCGACGTGCGACTCGAGCGATTCTCGAGAGTCTGAGCCGCGACCAACTTGGGGCATTCAACAACAGGGCATCGAGCGATCTGAACAGGGCGCTGTCGGCAACCGAGGAGCAACTCCGCGCCGTTTACGCTGAAGTGCTTGGCTGCCTTGCCAGCACCATTGGCCCTGACGACCCCTTTACGGAGCTGGGAGGCGACTCTGTGGCCGCGATGCATGTTGTTGGCATGTGCCGCCAGCGAGGCATGATTATCTCGGTTCGGGACGTTTTGCAGAAACAGAGCATCTCAGCTCTGTCTGGGTGCGTGATGACAAAAGCCGAGGATGAAGACAACGGCTTGAACGGAGCCCCAGCAGACGAGTCCTCGTCCGCCGTAACGGACATCCAGGAGTGGATGTTGAACTACCATGTGGCTCGCCCGGATGTCGGCATGACTTGGTTTGCACTGGATGCGCCAGGGCCGTTGGTTGACAGCGAGAGAATGGCGGATGCCTGCAGGAAGCTGTTCACGACCGTCGAGGCCCTGCACACGGGCTTCGTCCACGAAGACGGAAAGTGGAAGCGGGTCGTGCTCTCGGGGTTCCAGCCAGACGTGCAGACGTACACTGCAAATAACGGCACCATCGACGAATGGACCGAGGACTACATCCAGCGCGAGGGATCGAACCCTATCGAGCCCGGGCGACCGTTGGCCGCCATTGCCATCTGCACCACCCCCGGCGAACATCGCGTTCTTGTGCGCCTCTCTCACGCCATCTATGACGGCATGTGTCTACGCAGATTCTGGTCAACCCTCAGTGACCTCTACCGGAACGGCCAGGTCAAGAAGATGGCGTCCTTCTCGCAGTACGTCGCCCACGTAGAGAAGCGCCGAACACCCGAGGCAGCCCGATACTGGACCAACCTTCTCCAGGGCGCGACCATGACGCCGATTGGACACACCAATACCACCACACCTCAAGACAACTATGTGTGGCGGGCCGGCGTTCTCGGCCCCAAGACAATCCACCTCGGCCGCAACCTCCCGACCGGCCTCACCTGCGCCAACGTGGTCAAAGCCGCCTGGGCGCTCGTGCTCGCCCGCCACGCCAAGCGCAACGACGTAGTCTTCATCGACCTGGTGTCAGGCCGCGCGGGGATCGACCCGTCCGTCACGGACGCGCTCGGGTGCTGCTCCACCCCCTTACCAGTACGGGTGCGACTCGACCCCTCGTCGACCTACGCGGCCCTCGTGGCGGCGGTGCAGGCGCAGCAGCTGGACAGCATCCCCTACGAGACGTTTGGCCTGGGCCGCATCACGCAGGCCTGCACCGACTGGGCCGCAGGCACGGCGGGCACGTCGTGGATCAACCACGTTCCCGCGCGTATCCGCGGGAGCGAGGTGGAGATTGGGGGCACGGGGTACGTGCTCAGCCAGCCGAGGCAGGAGGAGCAGAATTGGACGTTTAGCGAGGCGCGCGTCTCGTGGACGCAGGCGGGGGATGTGCTGGAGTTTTCGTTGGTGTATGCGGTTGATCGGGTGGATGAGCAGGTTGCTCGTCGTCTGTATGAAGGGGTTGTTTCGGCCATTGAGCAGATTCTCACGTCTCCGCAGGCTTTGATTGGGAGTCGGCTTTGGGAGGAGCTATAAGCTGGGTTGACAGGGTCTTGAGTGTTGACGGGAGAGCAAGGGCCTGGGGCACTTGAAGTTGTTTCTTATTAGGCTGTAAATAGGAGAAATTGGTGACTTTTGTCGTTCAAGTCAAACACTCTCCCTGTATTTGGCCACGCCCAGATTTGGCCCACAGGGTATCTGACTTACTCGCAGGGAGTGCTTCTGTCTCTCTCACTCTCTTGCCCCCTCTACTCATGTATCTTCCACAAGTTCAGTATCTTTTATAATTCTACATTTGGGATTTCAAAGCTGGTGAGCTTATAGCTAACATGACTAGGCTGATCGGTCGTGTAGGCAAGTCCGAGTCCTATAGCATTCACTGTGTTTCCTTGGGCTGGGTGTTGGTAGCCCAGCGACTCATCTGTACCACGTTCTTAACCCGAGGGGCCGCAAGTTCCCCCTTCAGTACATGCTAGCGGAAGAAAAGAGTACCGTTCCTTGTGGCAAGTGGTATTTCTCGTCTGTCTAATCAAGTCCAACACTTGCCCCGTCAGAACAAATTGAAACCTCGGACAATCCGCCTATCTCTCCTTGAAGAGGACCATCGCCATGACATTCGGGTTAGACCCAGCGTGCTGGGGAAAATCCGGGGGCCGGCTCTCGATGCCGTCACTAAACTTGATGTCGTACTTTGTGACGAGGCGCATGAAGATGATCTTGATGACCTCCTGAACGAGGAACCGGCCAGGGCAGGCATGCGGCCCGCTGCCCCATGGCAGCATGTTGTCCTCGAGGGAGGCGAAATGGAACTTGGTGGCGTCGCCTTGGTCCCTCATGCGTTTCCAGCGCTTGGCGTCGAACTCGG
>MU856883.1:0-10000 GCA_033296705.1 Chaetomidium leptoderma | reverse complement strand
CGCCAGTGTCCATGTCGTCATCTTCATCGTCCTCGTCGTTCTCATCGCACTCATCCATTTCATCGTCATCATCATCCTCGTCGTCATCCTCGTCGTCGTCATCCTCGTCGTCATCCTCGTCGTCATCCTCGTCGTCATCCTCGTCCCCGAATACATCATCCACGCCAAGACGGCCCCCAGGATTAGTCTCGAGAGCAGGCCGAAGGAGTATGCTTGGTGAAGGTGAAAATGGAGGATTGAGATTATTAAGATGCTGGTTTTGAAGAGCGTTCATGGCGCGCATGATACGTCGAAATACATCGAGGTCCTCTTGAAGCGTCGGGGGAATGCTCGTCTCGATTGTGGTCGGGTTCATGTTCATGGTGAAGCTGGTAGTGAACAAAGGTAACACGATAAACGCAGCTTGGAAAGTAGGGCGTTGCCGGTCAAGGGGCAACCTAAAAGCTTATTTCTGTGCAAGTTCTTGGCAGTTACTCGGACCGAAGTGTGAATGCATATACGTAAGGTAACCTTGGTTACCTAATTTTGTGGTTTTGATCGTGGTTACCTGTACCTGGTACCTTACACAACAAGGATTCGGCACGGGTGAGAAGGGCTCGGTTGAGAGGTGGTTGGTCCAGTTCTGTGGTGCCACCGATCCTTCAATGCCAGTTCGTTTGTTAGTGCTGACATGCCTACGGTACTGCGGGTGACATGGAACCCCGCTGACCCTTGGTGCATCAACGCTTCCTTCCCTTCAATGCAACCCACGGGCAGGCATCTGCGCATAACCCTGGGAACGATCATGGATTCGCCCGATGCAATGATGCATCCCAGCGGAGGTGTCCGGCATTGCCGCTGTGAGCCTGCATGGTATCCGACAGTGACCGCAACATGCACCTGATGGGCCTGCCTGCCCGTCCCTGGCCCGACTCTCGCCCTCCGTTTCCCTTTTATCGCTGTTCCCACGCGTGGGAGAGCAGAGACAATGACACAGCCCTGCTCAATCGAGGTTGAGGACGCGTGGGGTCCCCAGGTCCGTGGCTGCGGCACCGACTTTGACCTGACGCTTCTCTTCCACGAGGTCGTCTTGTCCATTGGGCCTCTGGGGGTGGCCATTTGCTGGGCCGCCTTGTGCATATGGCAGCTGGCCCGACGAGAGGCAATTGTTGCTTCTCCCGTTCTCCACCGCGTCAAAGTTGTGAGTGCTCAACCCAGCCTTCACCCCGTCGCCTGTCACCCCTTACCTTTCTTTAGCTAACAAGAATGCGGCTTCTAGGGCGGTCATGCCGTGTTGGCGCTTTTGCAGACGGCCCTGCTTGCCCTTTCCGTGTCTCTTGGGTCCGGTATAGCGCTGACCCGCGCGACGATTGCAGCTTCATGCCTCGCCATCGTCGGCTCCCTGATGCTCCTGGTGGTCTCGCATCTTGAGCATGGCCGGTCGGTGCGAGCTTCCACCTTGTTGCTTCTGTACCTGGCCTTTTCCATCCTGGCCGATGCGATGCGCGCCCGCACTCTTTGGACCATGCCTCGAGCCAACGCCGTGGCAGCCATCTTGACAGCCTCCTGTGCTTGCAAGCTCGTGCTTCTCGTCATCGAGCGCCGACCAAAGGCGGTGCGCTCCGGCCATCGCCAACCCACTCCCGATGAACAAGCCGATATCTTTTCGCGTGCCTTCCTGTGGTGGCTGGTCCCTTTGTTCAGGCTAGGGAGGGAGACGCCGACCCTGACTTCGGATTCGCTCCCCGATATCGAGCTCAAATTGACGCTCCCAGGCGACTTGGACCCCGACCAAGATGCCGTCGATCACAGCGCCAGCGAGTTGAAAAGGCCATCCATTTTCCTACACCTGTTCGCCGTGCGGGGATGGCTGCTGCTGAGTTGTATTCCTCCAAGGCTCTGCTACACGGGCTTCCTCTTTGCACAGCCCTTCCTGGTGCAAAAAGCGACCGAGTTTTTGGCAGGACCGGTGGGCCCCAACACCTACAAGGTCGGCGGTGGCCTCATCGGAGCCTATGTGATCGTGTACGTGGGAATAGGGGTAAGATCCCCCCCTAGCATGACTTTGCATGAGGGACATGGAATGCTAACCGTCGAGGTTATTACTACAGGCTGCTCAAGCCTTTTACCGTCACTGTACTGCCCGCGTCATTACTGCCATCCGCGCCGACCTGGTTACCAAGATCCATGACCACACTTTGAAGCTCAGCTCCTCGACATCCTCCAAAGACGCGGCGTCAACCCTCATGAGTTCGGATGTCGAGAGGTTTGCGGTGGGATCACGCAACATGCACGAAATCTGGGCCTGTCTGATCGAACTTGCCCTCTCGTTATGGCTCCTCGAGGAGCAACTGGGTGTTGCTACTGCCGCGACGGGAGGACTGACCGTGGTATTCCTTGGGCTCACTTCCTTGGTCGTCGGGACGGCAGGAAGGCGACAGAATGCGTGGCTCAAGAGCGTGGAGACGCGCATTGCCGGCACCACCCAGGCTCTCAAGGCTATCAAAGGCGTCAAGATGACAGGCGTTGCATCCATCATCCGGAGAGACCTGACGCGCCTCCGAAAGGCCGAGGTGGGCAAGATGAGGAGGTTCCGATACATCTTGTTGGTGGTCTTGTGGGCAATGTGGGTTCCCGTCATCATGGCTCCCATCGTTGGCTTCACCTTGTACAATGTCGCCATCGGCCCGCAATCCGGACGCATCCTTACTCCGGCCTTGGTGTACCGATGTCTGACCATCTTCGGCCTCTTTGGCAACGCAGTTGCAACGTTGCTCCAGAGTCTTCTCGATGTCGTCACTGCTGGCGCTGCTCTCGTCCGCATTCAAGCGTTCCTCCTGGGCGACAACACACGTCGGGATAATCGGGTGTTCTTACCACCATCGCGCGACGCACCGCCCGACGATACTGTCGAAGAGATGCCGTTACTCCCGTCGTCACCACGGGTGCTGTCGGATAAACCAATCCGCCTGCAGCGACTGAGCCAGACTCTTGGTCACACTCACGTGCAAGCAGCACTGCAGCTTACTCGAGCTTGCGCCGGCTGGAGTGCGGACGGGCCTTTGATCGTCCGTGATGCCAATCTGGAGGTGACTGCCCCAACCGTGGTTGCTGTGGTCGGCCCAACCGGGAGCGGAAAGACAACCTTGCTCCAGTTGCTCCTCGGGGAAACCCAGTGCGCCGCCGGTTCGGTCGCCATCTCCACCCGGCGTATCGGCTACTGCAGTCAAACTCCGTGGCTGACTCACGAGTCTATCAGGAACAACATTGTAGGATCCGAGAGGTTTGACGAAGGCTGGTACAACACAGTCCTCCAGGCGACTGCACTCGAGCAAGATCTCTCCATGATGCCGGCGGGCGACAGCACCGACGTAGGAAATGCCGGAAGTGGCTTGAGTGGGGGCCAGAAGAAGAGAATAGCCCTTGCACGAGCCATCTATAGCAGAGCAGCAGTACTCATCCTAGACGATCCATTCAACGGCCTTGACGGCCAGACCGAGACAGCCGTATTATCAGCACTACTAGGACCTCAAGGCCTCCTACGCAAGCACGAGACCTTGGTAATATGGGCAACAAGCTCAGGTGAGTAGAAATAACTACCCTGAACAGGAACCCGATGATGAAGCTAATTACTGAACCGTGGGAGCAGCCCAGCAGGTTAGGCTCGCCAACCGCGTCATTTCCCTCACCGACACTGGCAACGTTCGGAAAAGAGATTCTCTGCTGAGGGCCACGGGCCGTATTGATACTAGTATCTCACAGGAAGGCAAAAAGGGAGACTCCAGCGACGAAAGTGCTGACTCTGGCACCCGTGATTTATCCACCATCGAGGCCGTTCAAGGCATCGTTGTTGGTGCAGCATCCGACGACGACGATATTCAGGCACCTGCCAAGGACCCGGCTGCATACAGATACTATATTGGGGGTGGCGGGAAGCGGAAGTTTCTCATATTTCTCGGAACCATTGCCGTCTTTGTGGTTGGGAACATGGTTAGCCGTGCGTTGAACCCCCCTCCCCTCCCTCGCCCTCTACTGGGGACGATGATTGCTGACTGGACTTGGGGTGAAGAGGTTTGGGCAGTTCGCTGGGCCGAGAACAACGTCGTGGACCCGAATTACCGGCAAGGGTTCTACATCGGCTTATATTTTGCCATTGGAGCTGTTCAGCTGATCACCTGGACCGCTGCAGCCCTGTATGTCGTTCCCCCCCCCCCCCCCCCCCCTGACGGTTAACCCGCTTGCCGACCTAATCCCAGCATTCTTCTGACACCATGTTGTACGATATACAACCGGCAGTTTCTTCATCTTAGTCATTGCCGAGAAGGCTGCCGACCGCTGCCACGGAGCCCTGTTGGACACGGTCCTGAGTGCGCCCATGTCCTTTTTCGATTCTACAGCGGCCGGGAAAACCATCAACAGATTCAGCCAGGACCTACAACTCATCGACACCGAATTGCCGTACAACTTGATGGGGGCCATCACCCAGTTCCTGGTTGCCATTGGGCAATGCGGCATCATCATTTACGGATCTCCTTGGTCCGGCCTTGCGGTCCCTGTCGTGGCCGTCGCAGTCTACTGGCTCCAGCGCGCCTATCTCCCAACCTCGCGCCAACTGCGGGTGCTCGAGATCGAAGCCAAGGGGCCCCTGTTCTCTCATTTTCTCGAGACCCTCAGCGGCCTTGCGACCATCCGGGCGTTGCGATGGACCGCGGCCTACGCCCACAAGAACCGGGCGGCCGTCACCACCAGCCAGAAGCCCTTCTTCCTGCTCTTCGAGGCGCAGAACTGGCTTAACTTGGTCCTGGACCTGATCACAGCCGGGCTCGCCGTTTGCATCATGGGTGTGGGGGTGGCCACGAGGTCTCAGGCAAGCTCGACGCTCGGATTGGCCTTGTTCAGCGCCGCCGGCTTTGGCGCGACGGCCAAGAATCTGATCCAGCACTGGACCCAGCTGGAGATCAGTATGGGCGCGATTGAGCGCGTGCGTACCTTTACGCAAGAAACTGCCTCCGAGGAACTCTGGCAGCACAAGACTACCGTCGCCGGCGCCGGCGATCCCGACGCCGATCCCAAAGCGTGGCATGGAAGGGGCAGTATCACGTTTCAGCATGTCTCTGCCCGGTACACGTGCGTCTCACTACCCAACTCTTCACTCCTTGTTGAGTACTCTTCTGACGACGCTGTCCCATCTACAGACCATCTTCGCCACTCGTCCTCCGTGACGTGTCGTTCAACATCCAGCCAGGTCAGCGATATGCCATCTGCGGCAGAACCGGAAGGTATGAATTGAACCCCTCAAAAAGTATCAATAAACTACAAAGCTAACCGGCTGCAACTACTAACAATAAATAGTGGCAAAAGCACCTTGGTAGCAACCCTGTTGCGGCTGATGCCTCTCGACGGCGGGACAATCCTGGTAGACGATGCCGACATCTCCACGCTGCACCCCGATCAAGTCCGCTCCCGATTCATCACGCTGCCCCAGGAGCCGGTGCTGACCAGCGGAACGGTGCGCGACAATATGCAGCTCTACGAGCCCGACTGCGGCGACGGCGAAATGATGGCGGCGCTCGAAGCCTTTGGCCTGTGGGACACGATCGACGCCAAAGGCGGGCTCGATGCCGCCTTCTTGACCGGCGACGAGCTGCTCTCCCAAGGGCAGCGGCAGCTCTTTTGTTTTGCCCGGTCCACTCTGCAAAGGGGCAACATGGTCATTTTCGATGAGCCCTCGAGCCAGTCCGACCGGGCTACCGGGCAGATGATGGAGCGCGCCATTCGCGAGACGTTCTCGCGTCACACGGTCCTGTGTGTCGCGCACAAGCTGAGTACCATTCTGGGGTTTGACACCGTTATTGTGATGGATGCTGGCTCGATTGCCGAGTCGGGCAACCCGAAGGCTCTGCTGCAGGACAAGACCTCTTTGTTTTCTGTGTTGATGGAAAGTCAACGTGATCAGGTTCGGGATGAGCAAGATTAGTAGACGGTTAGATTGTATAAAGTGGCGAGTAATATAACGTGATTCATATGCATATAGAAGATAAACAGGATTTGATCGCTCAGAAGAACGCTGGTAAACGGCAATTAGGTGGGAGGTCGGGAGAAGGGGGTGTCGCAGAGGCTGGGCAAGCGACTTCGCGGCGCTGTGGGAGGTGTGGCAAAACTGGACATAATGTACGAACCTGTCAGGGCAGGGGGTTGAAGAGACATCGGATGAAGAAGAGGAAGGTTGAGTGCAATTGATATTGGTTAGGGTTGGTTGTACAATTGAGTTAGGAGGTCGCGACGTGGCGGAAAAGTACGCCGGCTGCCCATATGCGCCACCCATGATACAAAACAACCCGAGCGATGCCTAAAGTAATCGTGAAGCAAGTGAAGCCTTTATAGTTGGCGCCGCAAGATGGCAAGCAATAAACCACAGCAAAATTAGGTTTTGCGGCTTCCAATGGCCGCTCGAAAAAGTCCTAGCAAAACAATTGACCCTTGAAATACAAGCCAAGACCCTTCCTCACGCGCGTTCCGTCAAGACAATCGCCTGCGCCATGTCCGGCACGAGATTCCCATCGTCTGGTGTGCCGGCGGGCCCCTCCGTCTGCCCTTCCGGAAACGAGATATCATACTTGAGCACCAGGTTCGCAATAATCAGCTTGCTCAGGGCGCTGGCGTAATGCCTCCCCGGGCAGGTGAGGCGGCCGGCACCCCACATGGCATTGCCGGGCTCGATGCCGTGGAACTCGCGCTCGGGCGAGAGGGGCTTGCCGTCGGCCTTGAGGAAGCGGCGGCCGTCGAACGTTTCCGGGTCCCGGTAGAAGGCGGGATCGAGCGCCATGGCCTCGCCGGCTACGGCGATGGAGGTGCCGCGGGGGATGTGCGTGCCGTCTGAGAGGGTGATGGAAGAGGTCGCCATGCGCGTGATGTCCACTGAGGGGGGGGGGTTAGCCTTTTATCTGAAGTTTAGTTGGGTCTTTGGATACATACTGCCTTCGGGGGCAAACAAGCGCAACGACTCCTTCAAGAAGCTGTCAAGAAGATGGAGTTTCTTGACGACTTCGTATGTCCATTGCCCGCCTTCGCTGGCCAGCGCTTCGCTGGCTTCGGCACGAATGTCGGCAATATACTCGGGATGGATGCAGAGGTGATAGATGGCTTGCATGAGAGCATGGGTGGACGTGTTCAACTGACGGATACCAAAACGTCAGTTTATTACTGGGCCGGGCGGAAGGATCAAGGATGGGACAGTTAACTCACGGCTCCGGTAATAATGCCCACAATTTGCAACGCAATTTTCCTCGGGGACGAGTCGTAATCGGAAAGAAACTTGAGAATGTCGACGTCTTGGTTGTCTGGTTCGCGTCGCCTCCGGATCGGTTCCTCGAGGAAACTCTCTGCTTTTTGCAGGATGGCCTCGAGCTGATTATCTCGCAGAAGGAATGGTTTAACGATGGGCCTCAGGGCGCGCGGCCAAGGTTTGAGGACAGTGCGAATGCCCCAGGCGACGGGGAAGTACTCCATGACGATCTTGTCCCAGCCGCCGCCGTGCGCCAAATCCTCGCCGATGAAAATGGTCGAGGTTATACTCGCGACGGTGGCGTAGCAAAAGTTGTGTACATTGATCTGATTCGTGTCTTTGGGAACTTGGCTGAAGAGAAACCCGCTGGTGCGAAGGTACTCGCGCTGCATGATGGGGACCTGGGATTCTAGTCCGGACACAGACATTAGCCAAGGCGTCGTGGGCACTTCCAGTTCTCGAGGAGGGATTACTTAGACTCCGCGTCAGGGGGCCGCGAACGGCATCAATGTGAAGAGCGCCCTCCATGGCCAAATCACCCCCAATGTGCTCGCTAACCCAATAATCCATCAAGATTTGGGCATGGCTAAGCTTTGTCTCGGGCAGCATGCGGATCTCTTGCAGAAACTTGGGGGCGATGATTAGCACCGCCTTATTCGCCGACTGGACGACGAAGTTCTTGTCCTTGTGCTGTTTCCGGCATGTCAGTGGAAGCTTTTCGCCATGACAGTTGTGTACTAAGTGTTCCTCACCTTTCGGTAACCTTCTCGCAACAATGCTCGCCCGTGCTGCTCAAAGTCCTTTTTCGCCGCTTTGGTGTTGAGCCCAAAGGGCCCTGGCGAGCGCCCTACTCTAATCCATTTCGTCCGTTTTGAGAAAGTTGCCAGCAGGCCAAGAACGAGGGCGGCGAGGCACACGGTAAAACCGGTTATTACCTCCATCGGCATGCTGGGCGACTGATCGGAAATGGGACACGGCCCGGGGACGATGCAAAGGACGACAAGAAAGTGGCCAGAAGAGCAATTCGAACGTGTGGTCCATATCCATATGACCAGAGTCGCCGCGGGCCAGAATCAGACCCGAACATCGGGGCACGACGTGTGAACATTGTCGCAGAAAAATACTTTGCCATGGAGTCCGCCATTGTGCGAGCGGCCGCTGATCGGCCAATCAAAGATTTGTCCAAGGCAATCCTGACATCCTAAATGTGGAAGTCGAGTCGCGAATATTGAGGATTGAAGGATCGTAGGATCAAGTAAAGGTTAACCCTAACCCTTATCTGTTAATGATGGAGAGTCAGTCGGGAGACATGGAACTGGAAGTGGCGTTTGCCAGTGGCTCAGCACCAGGGCGAGGTGGCTGAGCAACTACCTGTGGATATTTCTGCAACCGCCAGACCGCCCATCATCAGGGTACCACTCCAGAACTTCAGAAGTGTCATGCCCGCGGATGCTCTCAGAAAACAGCGTATTTGCAAGGAACCCACGAGCCTGCCTTATTACAACATTTTAACCACTACATCAGGTACAGCGTCAAAAGTTGAAGCCAGTATGCCGAATGCTGTGCCAGCCCGTCTGAATGTCCCGGGCTCATCGCCCTCTCTCAAAACGATACTGTGTGAACGATGATCATCGGCCTCCTCGCCAGTCCGATTGCCCCATTCCGTTTCGCGAAACAAGTCGAAGCAATAGACCCGGCCCTCAGGGCCTTGTCCGAGATCTTTCTCATCTTCTTCGGTATCAAACTTCAGGGATACTGAGCACTCTTCCCCTCGAGCATCCCGGACCGCGACTGAATAGTTCCTGGGGAAACCTTTGACGGTGCCGGGTATGAGCTTGCCCTGCAAGACTATGTACCCACCTCCGAGGACCTGTCCGTACGGGTCTGCTCCCTTGGCCTCGCATTTGATGTCGAGGACGGTGCAGACACGGGTTATAAGACATCGAAATGGGAAGCCGACCGGCCCGATGCGAGATGCCCAGGAAAATGACGGCGCAGTGGCTTCCTTCGGTCGATAGCACCTCCTGCCGTTAGCATTATCTACATCACAATGGACCTCTCCCGCGCCGCGAAACGCGACCTCGAGAAGCTGTGGATGAAGAACACCCCATTCCCGACCTTTGTCGCTAAATTCCAGAGCCTAGCCACAGAGGCTGGCAAGACACCAGAACAGAAAGTTGACGAACTCAAGAAGCGTGTCAATAAGGAACTCGCCGACCACATGCGCTTGGCCTCTATCAAGGATACACCAGCCGCCGCAGACCTGCCCGGCTGGATCGAGTTCTTCCAGAATGCCTGGGACAAGGACGAGGAACACAAGCACTTCTCGGAGTTCCGCGAAGGCAAGGTCCCCGGCCAGTCTCGCCCGTTCACCCAGACCCAAAACCCAAGCCCGAGTCAGCAGCAAGTTCAGGCCAAGGTCAACCAAGGGGACCCCATGCAACTGGACGCAGCTCACCAGGGCCGCCCGGACAAGTCAACCTGCATCGCCATGAACCTGTGCTACTACTGCAAGAAACCTGGCCACGGCATCGCCGATTGCGCCGAGCGTATCGCCAACGATGCTGCAGCAGCCGCCGCGGGCCGGGGCCGTGGAGGTTTTTCGAACTTCTCGGCCGCCCGAGGCCGAGGCCGAGGCCGCGGTTTTGGCACCTACAACGGAGGGTTCGACCGCAACGCGTTCAACAACTTCCAGCAAGCCCGGAACCAGTTCCCGACAGGCTTTCAGGCCCAGTA
>MU856882.1:0-147643 GCA_033296705.1 Chaetomidium leptoderma | reverse complement strand
GTATGCCCGCGCGCAAAGTGGGGGGGGTGCCTTGGTGATTGCACCACACAGTGGGTGATCACCGAAAGCCGCTCCCGCATTTTGGTCATGAGGTCGACACCAAGCTCGCCGAATCTTTCCGAGTCCATAACCGAGCGTTCATCGAGTCCTTTGAATATGCCGAGGAGGCGGAAAAGATGACGGCCGAGCACTTCCAGCTGCTCCCACATGAAGTGCCAGCCTACTGCTTTCGATATCGACAGTGGTGTAAGTGAGACCAGACACTCCTACTACTATAAGCCTTACTCTCTGGCCGCCACTGACCATCTCAGACTTCCTCGATGTTGACCTCGTCCAGCCCATCGATCCCAACCGGTATTCGGGATTCGATGACCTCGTCATACCCACGCATTACAAGGAGCTGCTCGTTGGGTTGGTGGACAACCACACGTCCGGCCTCCAGCGGCGGAAAGAGAAGCTGAAGAAATCCCTGGTCGGGCTGGGCGGCGCCCAGATAGACCTCGTCCCCGGGAAGGGGCAGGGCCTCATCATCCTTCTCCATGGCCCGCCCGGGTCGGGTAAAACCAGCACAGCCGAGTACTACCCGGGCATCCTCTTCCTGACGACCAACCGGCCCGGCACCATCGACGAGGCCTTCAAGTCGCGCATCCACCTGGCGCTGCGGTACCCCAGCATCGACCTGCCGTCGACCAAGCAGATGTGGGACAACATCATGCGCCGGCTCGAGGCCGAGAACGCGCGGGCCGAGGTCCGCGTCGAGTTTGACCGCCGCAAGCTGCTCGCCTTTGCTGAGCAGCACTACAGGAAGCGGCGGCAGGCGAGCGGGTCGACGTGGAACGGGCGGCAGATCCGCAACGCCTTCCAGACGGCGCTGGCCCTCGGCCACGCAGACCGGCAAGCGGCGCTGGACGATGCCGGCAAGACGCTCGAGTGGGCGGCGGCCAGCGGCAAGAAGCGGTGGATGACGGTCAAGCTGACAACCATAAACTTCCGCAAGATTGCGCGCACCACTAGCGAGTTTGAGGACTACATCGACGCGCTGCGGGGCAGGGACACCGACGCGGCACGCGAGACTGAGGTGCGCGACGACGATTACGATCCTGACATGCCGCCCGCGAGGAAGGATTACGGCGCGCCGCAGACGAGGGGAGGCGGCTGGAGCGGCAGAGAGCCCACTGGCATGGCGGCGAGTGCGTTGGAGCCGGCCGGGAGGCATGTGCAGACCCAGACGAGACAGCGGAGATCGCAGAGGAAGATTGAGAGCGAGGACGACGATGACGAAGAAGAAGAGGAGGAGGAGGAGGAGGAAGAAGAAGAAGAGGAAGAGGAGGAGGAGAATGACTAGGGGGGAGATGATGATTGAGTGCGCAGGGATTTCTTGTCGTCAGGGTCTCGGTACCGCTACCCTCGTTCGAAGAGCTAGATAGTCTCCAGAACCAGGTCATGCTCAACCCCAATGCCCGCCGTATTCGCTGGACCGTAAATGGCCCGCTCGAAACAGTAATCACAGTCGCGCGCGACTACTAGTTTGGTCCGGATGAGGTCCCCGAGCCCTACTATCAAACCCAACCTGGTATCCCATCTCACAGTCGCCACTCACCGAGCCAAAGGTATCGTCCCTTGGGCCACGCACGTGTGGGCATGGATACCATGAACACACAGCGTCGTGAGTAGAGTACAGGGGATATAGGCCACCTTTACCCACAGGTGAGAAGCAAGTTCTCGCTGCAAGACACCAGATCACGCAAGAATAAAGGCCATCTATGATGTCTATGTGATTACTGTTAAAAAAATAAGAGATCAGGGTCAAAGACCGTACTCGACCGCCACCCATCCGCTCTCCTCCACATATCCCACGCTGAAGATTCTCGACTGAAGTGATATACGTCTAAAGTCCAAGATGATTTGATGTATAAATGGTGTATATCTAAAAACATAATAAACCAAAAATACCCGTCAGGGCAGTGTTCAACCACCCACCAGATGCCACATACGCCATGCAAATAACAAGAGCCGTCTCCAAAGACAAACGCAGAGAGACACCCCCTATTTCCCGAACCGCCACCACTTCTTCTTCCCCTCCTTCTGCTCATACCCCTCCTCCTTGACATTATGCCTCCCCACCACGGTCAAGAACACCTGGTCCAGCGTCGTCGGACTGACACTGTAGTGCTCAACGCCCAGGAACTCCTTATTCTCCTCCAACAGCACCACCAGCTTGCCAATCGCCGACCCAGACGACGACGAACCCAAACCCAGACCACTGCCCGGCCCTCCAGAAGCAGAACCAATCTCATCCTGGCAACCCTCCTCCACCAGACCATCACCACCACCACCACCAAAAGCCCCCACCGGCACCCTAAACCGCATCTGACCATGATATGTCTTCTCCTCCACCTCCACCCCAGGAAACCTCTGCACCACCCACGCCCTCACCCGCTGCACCTCCCCCTCCCCCGTCCTCGGCGCGCCCCGACACACGAGATGCACATGCAACAGATTTCCAAACCGCTGCCGCAACTGCTCAATCCCCCCCATAGCCAACATGCGCTTGGCCAAAATCCCCGCCCTCCCCGCAAGCGCATCTGCCTCCTCCATACTATGCGTCGTCAGGAGTATACTCCTCCCGGCCACAGTAGCCGCCAATGTGCGCCACATAACCCGCTTCGCGGCCGCGTCCAAGCCCGACGACGGTTCGTCCAGCAACAGGACCGTCGGATTGCCCATGAGGGCGATAGCCAGCGATAGCTTACGCTTGTTGCCCCCCGACAGGGCGTGCGCCTGGCGATCGCGGAAGGCTTGTAGCCCCACGGCGTGGATGACGGCTGACACGTTGTGCGCCACGTCCGGGATGCCGCGCACGCGCGCGTAAAACACGAGGTGTTCGGCTACGGTCATTTGGTCGACGGCGTCGAATTGCGGGCAGACGCCGAGGTGGGAACGGGCTGCGGCGAGGTGGCGGGTTACGGAGGCGTCTTCGACAAAGACGTCGCCGCCGACGGGACCGGCAGAGGGTTTGAGGTCGCCGCGGATGACCGAGATGGTGGTGGATTTGCCGGCGCCGTTGGGGCCTAGGAGGGCAAAGACTTGGCCGTGGGGGACGCCAAAGGTGACGTTGTCGACGGCCGTGTTGGTGCCAAAGGTTTTGGTCAGGTTGACTACGCGCAGGCCGTCCGTGGTGCCCCCAGGGGTCGTGGTCGTGGCCGAGGATTTGACGCGGACGAGCTCGTTGGCGAGTTCTTCGTCCGAGATGGCCGCCCGCTCGTCGTCGGCGTTGTTTGAGGAAGGAGACGCCGAGCGCTTGAACATGCGCCAGAGGCTGAAGCCCGCATTGCCGCCGTCGGCCCAGACGAGGATGAGAAAGAGCAGCGCCGCCTGAACGATGAGGTAGAGGATGGGCCCGCCGAATTGCACCATGGCACCTGGGTTGGAGGACAGCTCGTGGCTGTTGCAGGCGGTCGAGAAGAGGTTGAGCGTGACAAAGAGGGTGCGGATGACCGAGGCGATGGGCGACAGCGCCGAGATGACAAAATGCACCACCAGTAACATGCTGTCGATCCTGTGCACGGGCGCATACATGATGACGGACATGTAGGCGATCAGGTAGATGAGAAGCATGACAACCTGGTAGGCCGCCGTGATGGCGTACGCCGACAACTGGTTGGCGCTGAACAGCGAGACGTTGTACGCCAGGAGGATGGAAGCCACGCCGTACAAGATAAACACCAAAAAGACGTAGCCGATGTGGTACCACAGGTTGGGCGCGAGGCCGACAAACAGCGCGATGCTGATCACGGCCCCGGCCAACACGATGGCAAAGTCATAGCCCGTGTAGGCAAGCCACAGCGGCAGCGGCTTCACACCGTTCGAGTACTGCAAGCCGCGGACTTGGCGCCGCCGCTCCAGGTTGGGATACAGCGAAAAGAAGGCCGGGTAGGCGCAGAGAGCAAGGCCGATATACACCAGCAGCTGCAGTGAGTCGCCGGCCCCGGGGGCGAACGGTCGGTCGAAGAAGACGTACGTCGCCGCGATGGTGGTGTTGGTCAGGAGCATGTCCATGACCCACTTGCCGAACCAGGCGTTGATCATCTCGGGGCCGTTGGCCTTGTACACAAGCGTCGGGCGAGAGTGGTCATCGCCGAGC
This sequence comes from Chaetomidium leptoderma, assembly GCA_033296705.1. Taxonomy (NCBI): domain Eukaryota; kingdom Fungi; phylum Ascomycota; class Sordariomycetes; order Sordariales; family Chaetomiaceae; genus Chaetomidium; species Chaetomidium leptoderma. The sequence goes on along the minus strand of MU856882.1, from coordinate 143,499 downwards.
CAGATGCCGGCCGGCGTGATGTTCTTGCGGTACTGGACGACAGCGTGGTTGAACTCGTCGATCGAGTTGACGATGGTGATGTTCTGGAGGAGGTCGAGCGGGTTCGCGACGGCCCTGGAAGACAAGCCATTTCCTTGGCTGGTGGTGTCACCACCGCCGGTGCTGCCCTGCGAGCCGAGGTAGATGGGCGCCAGGAGACGCATGAGGTTCGTCTCCGAGAACTTGTCTGCCGGCCCGCCGACCAGGAACAGATTAAAGTCGGCGTCAAAGATGTTGATGGCCGTCTCCTTGGACGATTGGTCAACCGGCGAACACCCAACGGCGGTTTGGTCCTTGACGAATAGCATCACCAAGCCCGCCGCAATGACGGGAATGACAAACGCAGCCACCGAGGGGAACGAGTTGCCTTTGAAGATGACGCAGCGCTTGAGGAAGAGCACCCAGGTCTGCCGCAGGAAGCCAACAGGCTGTCCCGACATGAGTTCAAGCCCCTTCTTCCCCCCGTTGACCTCGGCGGCCTTCTCGTCGTCGGCGCCGCTCGAGTTCACACCAACGCCACCGTCGTCATGGACTTCCTCAGCAAGCTGCAAAAACACATCCTCAATGGTCGGCCCCGAAAACCGGTAATCCGTGATGCCCGCCGCCTCAAGCTCCTTGATCACCGTCGCCGCCATGGCCGACGTCGAGGCAATGTACGCCGCCTCCTCGTGGGTGGCCTTCTTCTTGACGCCAGCAATATCCGGAAGGGTAGGGATCAGCTTGACATTGCTGACATGGATCTTGTAGCCGCCGCCCAGCCGGTCCTTCAGCTCGACCGACGTGCCTTGAGCACGCAGATTGCCCTTGGACATGACGGCAATGTAGTCCGCCAACAGGTCCGCCTCATCCAAAAAATGCGTCGTCAGAATCATGGTGCGCCGTCCGCGCTCGGCGAGCAAAATGTCCCAGATCTTGCGCCGACTCAGGGGGTCCAGACCGCTAGAGACTTCGTCGACGCAGCAGACGGCGCTACCGCCCGTCAGCATCATCCCGAGCTGCAGCTTCCGCTTCTGGCCGCCTGACAGGGTCCGCGACTGGGCCTTGATCTTTTGTTCGAGGTCAACCGACAAGACGAGCTGGCGGATCTCCTCCTTGGTGGCGTAGTTGCCGGGCGATTTGAGCTTGTTGAAGATGCGGATGTGCTCGTAGACGGTCAGCTCGTCCCACAGCACGTTCTTCTGCGGCGCGATACCCAAGCCGCCGGTGCCGTCGATGGTGATCTTGCCGCTGGTGGCCTTGTTGATGCCGGCGACCGTGTCGAGCGTGGTACTCTTGCCGCTGCCGTTGGCACCGAGAAGAGCGAGGATCTGACCGCGTGTCGCACTGAGGGTAAGCTTGTTGACGGCCACCACGGGTTCCTTGGGCTTGGAGAGGAACGAGAACATGCGGCGGAGAATACCGGGGCTGTAGACCTTGGTGAACTCCTCGAGCTGCACGGCGCAGTCCGGACCGAGATCGCCCCTGTTCTCTCCCACAACAATGTTGCGCCCGCTAGACGTGGTGCCGTGCAGCCATCGCTCGACAAGCGCCCCGAGGATCGGGTAGACGATGATCTGCACAGCGAGGAAGATGAAAAAGACAATGCCCGGGAGCGTCCACGGGCTGTTCGGCGGCGACTTGGCAAGGTCGGTCGGCCATTCCTGCTGCTCCCAGCGGGCGAGCAGCGAGATGAAGAAGGTGAAGTTGCACGGCGTAAACAAAAGACTCAGCGCGACAACGGCCGACGTCTGGGGCCAGCTGATGGTCTGCGCGATGATGGCCAAAAGAATGTAGAGGATGGTGATGGAAACACCGCTCAGCTGGGACTTCTTGAAGAAGGCGGCGCCGAGGATAGCCATGGAGCTCAGCGCCAGCCCGGAGAGGATGAAGTAAAATATAATGACGACCGGGCTCGTGTGGGCAAAGACGCCGGACCACAGGATCAGGGCAGATATCACCCAGCCGGGAAAATAGAGCACCGAGAAGGACAAGTGGTACGTCAGTATCCGGGCGGCTTGCGGTTGGAAGCGGCTCTTGGTGGCCATCATGGCCTCGATCAGCGTCGACATGCCCGTCTCGCGCTCGGTGGCAATGAAGCCGGCCATGTGGTAGACGACGCCGATGATGGCCACAATGAAGACGACGCCCAGGAAGTTCATGACCATTCCCTGGTAGATGACGCGGACTCGGTCATTACGCTCCTCGGTCGTGAGCGAGGTAAAGGGGTACTCGTCCACGGCATCGGCGTCCGGAAGCGGCACGGCACCATCGGCGGCATTCTTCTGGCCAAAGATGGCCGAGTCCACGGCGTGCTGCATGGGCAGCAGGTAGACCTGGCCGTCATTGGTGTCTATTTCGGCATTGATGCGGCCGACGCCCAGGGAGGAATCGGCGCGGAGCGTGTAGTTCCAAAAGCCACCGTTGCCCTCGGTCGGCGAGCCGTGGAAGACGACGGCACCGTAGCACGGCGTGACGCCGCGGAGGGAGGCCCGGCATATGAAGGGCAGGTCGTCCTCGGTCTCCAGAATCGTCGCATTCTTTCCGGCATCCCGCACCACCGTCGCCAGGTCGCCAATCACGCGCTCAATCTCTCCCCCCGTGAACCCGTTGTGCACAAACACAACATTGTCTCTCCCGCTCCCCGAGGTCACGCCCAGGGCGTTCGACAGCGAGCGCACCGGGCGCGCGGGGCTGATGCCGAACCGTGCCGAGGGCACAAAGAGATTGCGGGCGAAGCTGAGAAACGCGGCGAGGATGATGGGCAGCAGAAAGGCGCGCACCACTGTCGCGAAGCTGTGGCGGCCGAGGACAATCAGCCAGTTCTTGAGCGCCAACGTCCATGTCTGCCGGAGGAGCGACATGTCGGCGCCGGGCCCGTTGTAGTTTGGCGGCGGCGCGCAGGCCTTTCCCGTTCCCGGTCGGATCGGCGGCGCGTGGGCGTCTTTGCACTTCAGATGGCGCCGGGTCGCGCCGCTGCCAATGCACCTGTCGCAGTGTAGCCACGCGATTGGGGAGGGGAAATAAATTAAACGAGCGTCTTGGCCTTTTCGTCCGATTTTATGCGTGCAGTTTGCAGTTTGCAGTTTGCAGTCTGCAATTTTGACGAATACGGATGTCCGACGACGTCAGGCGGTTTTCGTCGTCGTTCCGAGACAGACGGACATGGTTGTTTGGCGACACGACCGACAGAATGGGGTGGGTTGAATCGAGAGAGATGTTTATTTTACAAAGCATTTAACACTGAGGCTCAGCATCCCGTCAGCCAGCTCCGGCGGGCTTGGCCCTTGATCGGGTACCCTCGAGTTACCTAGATTGGACTTGGCTGCAACTGTGAATCCGCCGGGCGGGATGCGGCACGCTGCATCTTTGGGTCGTCGAATTACTAGGTACCAACGTATTGAATATGTACCTAGGTAATCTTGCTGCGCCCAGGAGTGTACGAATTCACCTCATGCCCCTTGTGGTGCGTGCAACCTCGAAACTCACCTTTTCTGCTGCCGGGCAGATTCAGATGCCCAGATTTCCGGTTTCTCGGTTTCGCTCATTTGGGGAACTTTCGGATGCCATGCCGCCCCGGCGTTGTCACTGCCCCCGTGCCCCCGCTGCCACGGGACGCCAAGCCGCTCTGGTAATCTCTCTCAGTCTTTTAGGGGCTCATTGTGCCCCACCTGCCCGATTCTCTGGGGCCGCGCGTCACTGGACGACAAGTCACGAAACGTCCTTGCATGCAAAGAGGGTCTTGGGAGAGGGGGAACAAACATCTCAGGGCTTCGTTTGCAACCCTATTGCGTCTTTTTGTTTCGTTTCTCAACAAGTAGATGAACCGCATGTCTATACCGGCCGAGGCTCAACATGGCCCAGAGTTGTGCTACAAGATCATCTCCCTCTGCTTTTCCCAATTCATCCCGGGTATCCTCCGTCTATTTGTGCGCTGCAACCAGTCAGCAAGCGAACCCCCCACGCAGATTCTTGTGTAACTTACGAATGCCCTCCTCAGGAAGGGGCTGGACATTGACCAGCTCCGCCGCAAACTTCTCCTTGGGATGCGTCTTGTCCTCGCGCAGGAACGGGAAGGCCAGAACCTCGCGAATCGAGTAGTTGTTGGTGATGAACTACATACAGGAGTTAGCTTGACATCCGAGAGAGCTGTTGGTGCCTGCAGGGCTGCCTTACCATGGTGAGACGGTCGATACCAAGACCCCAACCACCCGTTGGCGGCACTTGAACAAGTCAGTCAGTAACCTAAACAATCTCTAGACGGATTCAGTGCAACACTTACGGCCATATTCGAGCGCGTTCAGGAAGCTCTCGTCCACCATTTGGCTGCAGGTAAACATTAGCTTTACTCGATTATCGCCGGGCACAAATCAGAACAGAACGTACGCCTCGTCATCACCCTGATCCTTCTGGCGGGCCTGCTCCTCGAACCGCAGTCTCTGGTCGAACGGGTTGTTCAACTCGGTGTACGCATTGGCAATTTCCTTCTTGCAGACGAACGCCCTATCAAACCATTAGTATCCCTGCCGCAGGAACAGCACGCAGGGCGCAAAAAGAAACTCACTCAAATCTCTCGCAGAGGCCTGTTCAGACATCACTTGTTAGCCATCACTCTCACTTGGGAAATTAGGCGTCGTCAGCACGTACCCTTCTTGGACCGGTGATACTTGGCAAGGGGACTCATCATCTGCGGGTGGTTGACTGCGCCACAGGTCAGTGATACGCCCCGTAAATCCGTTTCTTGCTATCGGCAACTCACGAATGAAGGTGGGGTTGACGCAGGTGTTCTCAATGAACTCGCCCGTGAGCTTGTCAATCATGCGCGCGTTGGTGAGCGGCGGCGGGCACTCGACACCCATCTTCTTGCAGACCTTCTGCAGGAACTGGTTCGTCTCGTCCGTGTGAAGTTCGTCATCCGGAGGGAATTTCTCGCCCGTGGCCTTCTCGAGCTCGGGGATCATCTCGACCCTCCGCCATGGGGCCTCCCAGTTCACCTCGTACGTCTCGCCATGCTGAGTCGTGAAGGTGGTCGTGTACCCGCCAGTGAGCTCCTTGACAAGCGACGAAACCAGCTCTTCAGTCAATGCCATGACGTCGTAGACATCGGCATACGCCCAGTAGAACTCGCAGGACGTGAACTCGGGGTTGTGGGTGAGGTCGATGCCCTCGTTGCGGAAGTTCTTGCCGAGCTCAAAGACCTTGCCAAACTGGCCCACAATCATCTTCTTGAGGAACAGCTCCGGCGCGACTCTCATGTACATGTCGACGTCGAGGTCGTTGTGGTGCGTGGTGAACGGAAGCTGATAAATGGTCAGTCCCCCCTAGAATTCTGGTTGCACTCAGGGGTCAACTTACCGCAGTGGCACCGCCAGCAATGGCGTGCATCATCGGAGTCTCAACCTCGATGAAGCGCCGCTCATGGAAGACTGTTTTCTGTTAGTCACGAGTCCCCCCCACAGTGAGGCTGACAGACATACAGTCGCGAATGAAGCGAACCATCCGGCTGCGCTGCCAGAGCACCTGACGACTCCGATCATTCCACAGCATATCAAGATACCGCATACGAGCCCTGATCACCACAAGTCAGCACCCAACAACCCGAAACACCCAACACCACCACTCTACCAAACCGGGGGAAAAAAGATAAAAGCTCACCTCTGCTCGCCATCCGAAAACGGATACCGCACACTCGGCAGCATGTGCAAGCACGGGCTGAGCAGCACAATCTCGGACGCAAACACCGACAGCTCGCCTTCCTTGCCCTCGGCGAGCTTGGTCTTGGGGTTCGTGCGCCCGGGATAGCCGACGATGCCAATCACGTCGCCGCGGCGGATGTGCTCGTGCTGCTTCTCAAAGGCCGTGCCCTCCTTGGCCAGCTGCGCCTGGCACACCACCTGCAGCTTGGTGCCGATACTGACTGTGTCGGCCGAGGTGCGGATGTCTTTTGCACAGGTCAGTCAAGTGACTCAAAACTTGTTTACTAAAGGGGGTTCTCTTAGTACCGTAAAAGATCAGCTTGGAGCCGCTCGCGCGAATGTTGTAGATGCGCCCCGCGATCTGGATTCCCTTGTCCTCGGCCGTCTCGCCCGACTTGAGGTGGCTAAACTCCTCAAAGAACTTGGAGTCGTCGTACGTGACCTGGAACTTGTGCGGGTACGGGTTGGTCTCGGGGTTCTTGAGCACTGTATAGCAAAGGCAGGCCAAATCAGCAAATCTCGCCATGAGTAGTAGGAGTGGTGTATATCAGAGTCGCAAAAAAAACACATACGCTCGTTGATGTGCCGGGTCCGGATCTCATAGTACTGGTTCGGGTTGAGGTCCTTCTCCTCCTCGCCCGCGGCGTTCTTGGGCTTGCCCGACGACGCCTTGGGCGGGGCAGCAGCCGCCTTGGCCGCCTTGTCGGCCTCCTTCTGGCGCTGCTTCTGGCGCTTCTTCAGTTCCGTCTTGGACACGCGCTCGCCCGTGGCTTCGTCCAGGTGCAGGTTGGCGACCTCCTCGGTCGGAGGCGCGGGAGCCGTCGAGTCAGCCATGGTGGTCGTCGTCGAATATTGCGGTTCTGGCGGGGAAGTGGGAGGAGGAACAGGACGACAAGAGCCAATGCCGGGGTCGCCTGCTAGTTTGCTCGTGTGCAAAAGAGGGTTAGGTTTTTTGTTGCAGAAACCGCTCTCGAGACCCGGGCAATTGCTATAATTCACCCCACAGCGGGGTATTTTTCGAGTCAACTTTGGATTGAGTCACAGGTTTGGCCGCTCTCAAGGTGGGGGTGGTTGAACGAGGGGTTCAACTTGTCAATGAGATGTGGCTGCTGTGGCGCAGAGTCGACAGGCCGGCGATGACCCTAACCCCAACCCTCCCATCACGCCCCCTGACTGACCCCTGGGAACGAACATTGGCGATGGCATAAGGATGTTGTTGTATGTACTCGAACTGCCTTGTTCGATGTATAAGCCATCTATCCTAGTGTCTATCCCAATACTCCTACAGGCTCCCCATCCCAACACATCCCCCTATGGTGGTGACTCGGCCCCTGAGCCGCTTCCTGAGCCCGGATCACAAAAGAGGATAAAGAGGGCGTATCCCCTGATTCCCACCCTAGCACTTCCATGCTGCTTTCGTCACGCCCAGCTCGGCATCCGACCACGTACATGGACCTGTCCCTGACCAAGCCCCCCCCGGCCAACTACGCCGTCGTCTGTCGTACTCCTCCTGCCGCCTCCCATCTGCTGTCGCGTTTTTGTCACCTCAAGACGCCCCATCTGCTGTGGCGGCATGGGCATGACCGGGTGCAATTGTTGTTGTTGGAGTGGTTGCAGGTGGCCGCCGGTATAGGTGCCAGATTCGTCGTCCATGTCAGCGTCGGCGTCGGCGTCGGTATCACCTTCTGCATCGCCGTCTGGATTTGGGTCTGATTCGGCATCGCCGTCGGACGCGGCGTCCTGGTCGCTCATCTCTTCGTCTTCGTCTTCGTCCCCTTTTGCCTGGGTGCTTATGGAAGGGGGTGCGCTGGGAATGGGAACGGCTGGGGTTGTTGGGATTCGTGGTGTTAGGGATGCTGTGGTTGTGGCAGCCGAAGCAGGGAAGCCCGTCGCTTGAGCGCTGGTTGTGGGTGGGTATTGTATCGTGGGGGGAACGTGGGAGCTTGACGAAGACTGTTGCCGGTGTCGGAATTCCTGCTGCTGGTCTGACAAAGACAAACCCCCGATCGAGCCTCCTGATCGTGGCTCTCCAGATGTTCGTGCGTTGAGCGACCGTTGCCCCTGGAGACCACCGCTTGCCGAGCGGGTCGAGACGATCACCTTCTTCCACCGGTCGATGACCGACGAGACGAGCGTGTTCAGATCCGAGTGGCGGTCGGCAATATCGAATCCTACCAAGTGTTTCCCGCTCCCCACGTTTTCCTCCAGCATGCGTCTCATCAGTTTCTCGTCGACGTAGACGGTCGATGGAGGTGTGATTTTGAATTCCCGCGGTTGTTGCAGGCGAGTCAATTGCTCAATCTGCGTCTTGAGGTTTGTGTTCTCTTGGCGGAGCAGGTGTTTCCCTTCCTTCAGTTTGCCCACCTCTTTTTGCTTCCTGCCCACACCCCGGGCCAGCTCCAGTCTCCAAAGCTGCTCGCGCTGCTCCTGCGCGAGCCCGTTCCAGATGGAGTAGGTGGCCTCTAGGTGGTCGTAGACGTGCTTCTCCATCTTCTCGGCGGTTTGCTCTGCCTGGCGCACCTCGGCCTTGGTGTCTGTTCTGGCAGGATTCAAGGAGGGCGGGTATGCCAATTCCTCGCTGAGGGCAGTTGTGGCTGCTGCGCAAGCAACCTTCCAACGTTTGAACTCGTCCTGGAAATACGCGTATAGCGCTTTAAGCTGGGTCTGGCCTGGTGGCAATATTGACCACGAGGTGGGTGTCGGGTGCTGCGTGGAGGCGAAGAGCGTCGGTGGAGGCTCAAGGCACTGCAGTGTCAGGGCTGGAAAATCCAGCGAAAAGGGGTCAAAGTCGAAGGGCATCGATTCATCGTCGATTTGATGTCTGTCGGCTCGAGTCAATAACGAGGGTAAAGGGGTCAAGCTAATTAATGCTTCAAGAGGGAAAAGGGAATACGAACTTGGCGGCTCTCAACGAGCCAAGCAGTTCCCGCAAGGCCAGCTCTGCAGCTCTTGACCTGTCCTCGGCATCCTGGATCTGCTGTCTCGTGTCCAGCTGCTGCTTTAGACTCTGCCGGCTAACTGAGCGCTGGGACAGCCCAGACCTCGCGCCTCGACCAGTTCCATCTCCGGCAGCGTCCCCGCTTGCTCTGCCTTTCCGCACAGCAAGGCCATTAATAACACCGGTATCTTCCCAGCGGAACTTGAAGGGATAGGCGCTCCCAGCCGCGGCCCCCACCTGCGAAGCGTCCCTCGGAGACAGTGGAGACCTTGCGACGGAAGACTCGGCACCCCTGGAAACGGGACTCTTGCGCGATACTGTGCCCGGAGTCCCCACCGACGCCGACGTGGCCCGCCGAGACACGGCAGCGCCCTTTGGTTGCCGGCGGGTGATATTGTGCCTGATCTTCCGTATGGCCTCCACATCGTGCAACCCATCGGGCGCCTTCGGGTTCTTCTCCCTGATGTAAAGGTCCAGATGGCGGCCGAGGGACGAGGACGTAAAAGCTTGGTGGCAGTACGGGCAGCTCTTGTCCTTTACGGCCTTGGTCATGCTTCCCTCTGGAGGGCAGCCCGGTGTCTCGTCCATGTTGCCGGCACTTCTGTCACGGGCGGCCGAATGCTGCGGGCCGAGGTCACGGGCCGAGGATGGTGCAGGAGAAAGATGTCCGGGAAGTTGAACCAAACACAGCAGCGCTGTTATTGGCCGTCAAAGCCATTGGGACATCGCCGGGGAGGAATTGGCAAGAAGCCGCAGGACGGTTGTCCCGGGCGGGGGGACCGGCGATTTAATAAGTGTTGGCGACGTGGTGACGGAGTGGACCATTTTTGCTTCTGAGAGGACCATCATCACCTCACTGGAGATGGGTTGATTATATTCTGGGCCCCCTTTCCTGTCTGGGCAGCATTTCCGGACAGGGCAGTAATTAGCCCAACCGGGGTCCTGGACTCTCAATGAGAGCGCTGAACCGGGTTTGTGTGCCGAAGCGACAGTTGCTGGCTTGCAGGACGCAGCCGTTGGTTGCAGTTCGGAGGACGGAGATGGAACTGCAGGGGAAAAGCGTTTGAGATGCCGTCTGCGAGAGAAGCCGTGCTCGGCCCTTCGAGGTTCGCAGCGGCCGGAGACGGCGACAGCACTCTACAGCGTCGCACTCGTCCGATGTTTTCGCATTTTGTACAGTGCAAAGCGACCGTGTCCTCTCGTTCCATCCCGCTTATTCATCCAAACAACGTTTTAACTCGGTGCGGGTGCAAAGGGTGGATTCCCGGCGAGCGAGTCGAGATGGCCCCCCTGTCACATCCATCGCCTTGTGGATGAGCGCTGGCACGAGCTCTGGCACGAGCTCTGGACAAGTGTGAAATCGTATGATGTGTTGCCCAACAGGGGAAAGCAACGGCCACAGCTGCTGTTGCTGTTCGTTCCGTTCCGTCATTCGCTTGACGCTGATCATCGGCCTGGACCGCACGCTTGTTATGGCTTCTTTCGTTAGTGCGCCAGGGTCCAAGGAGTGACAACTCTCAAAAGGGATTCGAGATCAGCACGCCTGGCGAAGAGCACAGCCTGCACAGTGACATGTCTGCTCACAAACTAGCGGACTATCCAGCTATAATTAGCATAGCTTGCCAGCCTGCTTTCGATCCATGATGCGCGCCTCTGGCCATCGTGGGATCAATCGGTCAATTTTCCCAGAAACGGATGGTTCCCCACCGATGTATGGCCGTTACTGCATCTGGCTGCCGGCATTGTTGTTGCTTTTCCAGCACATTCAACTGCCAGCCTGGACCGGCGCCGTGGGGAATAAGCCAATGTCCGACCAGGTCCCATGGTTCTTTTTCCTGGCGCAAACGGCAACCGAGCTGACTGATGAGCACCCCTTTCCAGTTGCGGGAGGGGAGGGGGCAAATGAGGCCCCTGGAGAGGTACCCGGGCAGTGCCGGGGCAGTCTGGAGCCCTGGACCGGCCTGTTCGAGTGGCCGTGCCGGACCAATCGCCGGGTCCTTGGCGGACCCAAGGAGCTCGTTAGCTTCACCGTTAGCCTCGCCGAGCCTCCGGGGGCCAACCCGCCGGAATGGATTGACGCTGGATTGGATGCCGTGTGTTGCGTTGCCGCAGGAGGGAAAGGCCGGGAAAGGACCCTGGCGGTCGACGGCGGGCCAAACCATGGCAGAAATTCACGGCAGGGGAGGCAGGGAGGGAACACAAGTCGGATGGGCGTTCCGTGTCACGCCGCGGGAGCGCGGGAAACCTGAGGGTGTTGTGTTGCGGATGGACCCGAAGACGGCAGGGTACCCGGGGGTTCCGCGTTCCACCCGTGCCAGGGTGCCCATCCACATGATGCTGCTTCTTGTTCGTTGCCGAGTTTGGAAAGAGATTCGAGGTTGCGGGACATTCTGCGATTTGATTCTACCGAATTTAGAGGGAACCTGGAATTCAACTAGAAAATACACGGTTTTCCGTGGGGAAGCCGCACGCACGGAAAAGGAAGTTGCGAAATGGGTTCAGTGACTCAACTCGCCTCGGGGCCCGGCTCAAGTTCCTCCCTCTCACTTTCCATCATGGATCCCACTCTCAAGCCCGCACAACTCCGAGTCCCGGTCCCATCCAGTTCCAGTTCAGAGCCAGCCATAAACAGTCAAACTCCGTCCGTCTCGCCCACCAGCGCAGAACAAACACATGACCACGATGCAGCTTGGTAGCGCATCGCAATCGCAATGGAGCTGCAAGATTTAGATATATGGGATCGGAATCCCTGTGTTTGCGCCCCAATCCCACGGGAACCGTTCAACCGCCTTTGGCCCCTTGCACCGCGAACATGAAACCAATGGTGAAAAGGACCAAGCGTCAACGTGTTTGCCGTTGTCACATCGTCGACTTGTCGCGTCACTGCGCTGGCCATCCCTCATTCCAACATGCCTCTAGAGGCCTCTGGAGCGATTTAAGACGCCGCGATGAACGCACCGGACCCCCATAAACCCTCCCCGCCCGAGGATCCCACAAGCAGTCTTCTCGACCAGCAGCGTCTCACCTCGCCAAACACGGACCGAAGATGGACGAAGGGAGGTGGGAGATTCGGTGCGCTGGGGGGGCAGTCCCTCTACGTCCACCGGTATTTTCTGGTAGGAATGGCGCTGCTGTTCATGCTCTTCGTGGCCGCGTTGGAGGCGCTGAATTACGTTTCGAGCCGAGACGAAGGCTTCGTCCCCGCTCCCGGGGGAATGCATTATTATCTTTGGACCTATGGCCCGGCGTTTGGTGAGAACCCAAGAACCGACTCCACAATGGAAAAGAAACACATATTGACGGCGACTCGTAGTTTTCACCACGGTAGCTACTACTTGGAGCCAGCTCGAATACCGGGTTCAGATATTGGTGCCCTGGACACAACTGGCACGGGCGCCCCTCCCGGCCACCGGCAACCTTCTCTTGAACTACGTTACCCCCTGGGGCCCCAAGTCTCTAGCCGGATCCCTATCGGCACGCCATTTTGCTGTTTCCCTCGGCATCTTTGGTGGCATCATCTCGAAGGCGTTGATCGTCGTGTCCACAGGTCTCTTGACTTCGGAAACCAAACAGCTCAACCTTAATATCGACTTTCGGATGGTGGACCAGTTCAACCTCAGCGTCAACGCTGGAAATTACTTCTTAAACTCGTTAGCCGACACCGGGGTAGCCTTATGGGCCATCACGCAGAAAGGTGTCCCCTACCGGCCGGGTGCAACACCCGAACATGCTGCGCTGTCGTTTATTCCTACCGACATGGGTAAGATCTCGCTCGAACTTCCAATGCGGCCATGTGCCATTACTAACAGCAATGAGATCTGGAGCCCGGCGCCACCCTCTCGGCCAACGTTTCCGTTTTTAGTGTCGACCAAGAATGTACAAGCTTCTCTTGGACTTATCCAACAGGGTTCGGGAACAACGAGTGGTTCTCGTTAGCCGATATCATGCCCCAAAGTGATTTCGACCAGCTGTCGCCGTTCTGTGTTTGGTTTCCATTATGGTCTAACCAGGACCCGAACCCTTCCCTGACTAATAATGTGTCTTCTCGTCACATCAATAACACTGTTATGGTCGACTTTGATTGCCCAAACCAAAGCATAAGCCCTCCTCCTAGCGACAGCCTCCGGCTTTTCACAAGTGTTGGCTTGCAGTCGCTAGGGAATGTTTCGACCGTCTCGGCCGTTCTCTGCCACCCGACATACTCATTGACACGGCGGCAGGTCACGACTTCTTGGGGGAACTCAACTGGCGGTACCGTGCTGGCGATTTCTAACGATATTCTTGATGATATCGACCTTGGAATCGCGCCGTCGGTCTTGACGGACGACATCCTCCGGTCCATGGGCGGTTACGAATACACGCTCGCACCCAGAGGTGGGCTTCCATTCTGGGCAGAATTGATGAACCTGACAACACCCCAGTCGGACTGGGAGGCCTTTGCCAACACAACGCTACTCTCCGCCGCTTTCCAGCGGACCTTTAGGACCCTCGCGGCCCTGGCAGTCAAATACACCAAAACAGGACCGGCAGCGGAAAACCAAAGCGTCCCGGGACGCATCACGTATGCAACGCCCCGTCTAGTGGTAACTGCGGCGTCACTGAGGGCCGTGGAGGCGCTTCTGGTCGTGTTGGCTTTGGTGGCCCTACTACTGAGCTTGGATAACTTCAGACCTCTCCCTCGGCAACCCCCGTCTCTTATGACCGCAGCCACCGTTCTGGCCGAGAACGACCGGCTGGCCGAAACACTGCGCATGGACCAAGTTCCTCGACTGGAAACGCTCGCTATGAACCTACGCGGTTACCTATTCTCATCGTCCCAGGATCTCCGGACAATACAGGTTCACGACGATCCGCCGTCCGACGACCACCAGAGAGTTCAGGCCAAGGGGGTGCCATTACACGACCCGGAGGAGGTTTCCTCTAAATGGTGGCGACCCGCCTCTGCGACCCTGACCTTCAGGATCCCGCTCATTGTAACGACGCTACTTCTCTTTGTCGCCCTCGAGGTTGTCTACCAAATTTCCAACAAGAACGGCGGATTTGCGGATATTTCCACAGAAGGGTATACTCGGTATCTCTGGCTTTACCTCCCGCCTTTCCTCATGGCTGGCCTCGGTCTAGCGTACGGGGCCATGGACACTGCGGCGAGGACGCTCCACCCGTTCTCGCAACTTTCGAGGGGAGCAGACGGCAACGGGGACGCCATGGAGTTTGACCCTCGCTCCAGTCCCGCCTTGATTGCCGTGGCAGAAACTCTCTATCGAAGGTCCTTTGGTCTATCCGCCATCATCTCGACATCGGTCCTCGCTGGCCTGCTAACCATTGCCGCAAGTGGCTTGTACGTGGCGGAACACTCAGTCCCAGAAACCGAGAGTGTTTCCCTAGGCCTTGAATCTTGGTTCGATATTCAGTCTGGCGCTCAAAACAAGGGTACGGGCGGTATCAATGACGCTTTGATCAATCAGGCGATCTATTTCAACAATATGTCATCCCCCGCGGGAGCCTATGGCGAGTTCGCTTTTGCCATGCCCGAGACAAGTGGCCTTGGGGTGTATAACGCCTTCAACTCGTCAGCCACGCTCAGGGCCAGGGTTCCGGCAGTACAGACCCAGGCCAACTGCTCCCTATTCCGCTTCTGGGACTCCATCGAAATAGGACCCCGCGATTCAACCTACGGTTTCTCACTAGATGTCACTCCCCCTTTAGGATGCGAAAGAGGCCCTAGCCAAAAGCTATCCGATGGCCGTTTTCTCTCGCTCGCTCAAGGTGCCGGGCTGACCCCGCCGCCGGGTTACTTTGGCTTCGTCTCGAACCTGTGGTGGAAGCTCCTCCCTAACGCCACTGGGCCGGACGGCACGTACTCACCCGATACCCGGACGCCGTACACGGTCTGCAGCGACGACACGCAGCACCTCTTCATCATCTACGGCCGCCGCATCGACCTCACCATGCACAACGTGACGCTCCTGCACTGCCTCCCCTTCGTCCAAGCCGTAGAGATCGAAGCAGATTTCTCCCTCCCAGACCTCACCATCGACGACAGCATCTCCGCCCCGGCCGCCATCGGCCCGCCCACACCCTGGGATTCCCCAATCCGCTCCCGCAACTCCATCCCGCTCCCGGAGATCGCCGCGGACGAGAGCGAGGGCGTCGACCCCTTCTTCACGGTCCTCACGCGCGGCGGCCGCGACGCCACGCCGCTGGACTCGCTCGTCGGCGGCGGCGGGAGCGACAGGACCGACGCCATGATTGCGCGCATCAACGCCGTCTACGCCCAGCTCGGCGCGCAGGCGCTGAACCTCCACTTCCGCCGCCCCATGGCCAATCTTACTAGTACTAGCGCGTCGTCCACTGCTGCCGCCGGGCGGAATCATGGGCGGCCGTCGCCGCCTGGGAGTGGCCGGTTGGAGGGGACGGTCAGCGTGCCGGCGCCGCTGGGGCGCGGGAGGCTTGTGCAGACCGAGGTGTCGACGCGGCTGTTGGAGGGGTTGCTGTTGTGTCTGGCTGTTTGTGGGTCGGTCTCGTTTTGGGTCCTGCGCGGGACTGAGAAGCTGCTGCCGGCGGATCCGGGGTCGATCGCGGCGCGGATGGCGCTGTTGGCGGGTAGTGAGCTGGTGGAGAGGGTGAGGAGGGATGGGGTTGGGGCGGTGGAGGGGGCGAGGTTTGGGCTTGGGTGGTGGGAGAGGATGCCTGAGGGGTTGGAGGAGGGAGCGGGAGAAGGGCTTGAAGGGGAAGGAGAAGGAGAGAAGGAAAAAGGAAAGGGGGAAAAGACTGGGAGGTGGCGGTATGGGATTGATATCATCCTCCCATCTTCAGGGCCGGTGGCTGACGGCGAAGAGAAAAGGATATATGCTTGATGATACCCTGTGTGAAATTCACCAAAGTTTACAAGTTCCTCGAAAGAAACGACTGGCCTTTGCAAGTGTAGCGGTTGTGCTCAGGAGAGGTGCATACATAACCCACGCAACCCGAACCCTCGACCACGTCCCTCCTGAATGCAGTCCCCGAGTTCCACTCGCGCCACACAATCTAACGAAGAAGCAAACTGCCACATCTGCAACGCCTCAGCCCCCATTTCTTTTTCGCGTTCGCGCCGCTGGAAGCCATCACCACTTTGAACTTTTCTCAACGCGTATCTCGAGCCCCGCGAAACAAGCAGCACAACCAACCCACAAACTCGAAACAAACCCATTTTCGCCACTCCACCCATCACCGCATTGCTCCATTCACGATTCTTTGTCAAGATGCCACCAGGTAAGCCCACCTGAAGCTTCAACTTGGTCGCGAACAAAGCAGGCGAGCCGCGCCTGATCGCGTCGTGTCGCGTCGCCAATCGGCCGAGTTTGCGCTCCTTCCAACACCGGGAAGCACGCTATAACCCAGTTCTGGTCTGACCAGATTTATACAGCATTCAGTGACGACGAGGAGCCGTCCGACCAGTTCGACCAAACCTCGGCCAAAAGGGCCGGACGGGTGAAGAACCCTGCGTCGTACGAGGACGAAGACCTCGAGGAGGAGCAGGAGGATGCCGTCTCGGCGGATGACAAGAACGGAAACGCTGCCGCGGACGAGGACGAGGCGGGCGACGACGACGAGGACATGGACGACGAAGTGTACGTTGCGGGCAAACAATACAAGAATGCCCTTGGGGGGCTTGACTCGCAGCGGTTGCTGACTCTGGTTCTCTAGGTTTGTGGTGGAGAAGATCATGTCGCACATGATTGACAACAAGGTGAGCTGCTGGTTCGTTTGGGTACTCGGTCGTGGCGCTTCTAACGTGGTTCAAACAGGGCACGCCGCTTTACGAAGTCAAGTGGGAGGGGTACGAGAAAAAGTCGGATCGGACATGGGAGCCAGAAGAGAACTTGGTGTAAGAGACGGCCAACCCTAAGTATCATGTATCTGCGCTGACCCGTTTCTTCCAGAGATAACGCCTCGGAAGCCCTGAACGAATACCTCGAGAGCATCGGCGGGCGGGAGAAACTTCTTGATGATAGTGCAAATGCGCTCAAGAGCAAGAAGAGGGGCCGGGCGTCCACATCCGCATCCACACCACAGGCGAGTGGGAAGCGGTCAAAGAGAAACGGCGACCACCCGGCGGATTCCGAGCCGCCACTAAGCACGAAGGAGGCGACATGGAAACCACCACCGGGAAGCTGGGAGGACCATATTGCGAATCTTGACGCCTGCGAAGACGAGGAGTCCGGTAAACTCATGGTTTACCTGTCGTGGAAGAACGGTCATAAGACGCAGCACACAACCAGCGTCATATACCAGAGGTGCCCACAAAAGGTATGCTACGACGTCACGGAAGGATTGCGATTTCAAGAAGCTCACCTGTTCCAGATGCTCCAATTCTACGAGCGGCATGTGAGGATCATCAAGAGAGATGCCGATGCCGAGTCGGTCGAAAACTCGCAATGAGCGCCCGAACCAAGTCCCAAACCCCGGCGCATTTCGACACAGGCAGGTGTCGCAGTAATTTCCGTCATGGCGTACCCTGGCTAAACGGCTTGCCTTTCTTTTGGACGGATCTGGCGTTGGATTTCGAATTCTACTGGCAAATGGAATCTTCGCTCTCTTTCTTCAACTCTTGCGTTGGCACCAGAGTGGGTGGGTTGCAGTTCAGGTTCAATCTGTCGGGCGAGAGCCCAGCATACCTATCGGAGGACTCGCTGGCCCTAGTTATTGGACTTTTACTCGCGGTAATTGATTTGGAGTTCGTACATATGGAGTAGTTCAATGCCACGAGCAAAGAAGAGGAAACAGCCTCTTCTGAGCATTGTCGGACTCCGCGAGGTTGCACTTCCAGGTTGCGCCATGACGCACCTGAGAACCCTTCTAGCAGCGCGCCTCCATGCGGACTATCGCGCTCGCTGCCCCTGGCCCAGAACCTTGGCTTGCGGGAAGAGGTTGGGTCGGTGCCCCACTTATGGTCTGTGTGCATCCCTGTCTGACAGGGGGTGGGCGCTGGGAAGAGGATGCGCCAGCGAACCTGGGCCCTGAAATCTACCAGCCTTCCCTTTTATTGACTTTTTGCAACAATCAGGTGGCGGGGCAACCACCCTACCTTATTTGACTGCGGGCGCCTGCTTGCCCACGCAGCGGGCTGCCCGCCCAACTTGCGCATCCCGTCTCACATTCACGACTTTTGACGACCTTACGGACCTTGTGTGTGTTTATGTTGTGTGTACCTTGAGTCTTCGAACCAAGACTCTTGCGAGACGCGACACGACGGTGTTCTGTGCTTCTTCCACTTGCACAACTGAACCCCGGAACGGAGCTGCTTGCTGCCCAGCTACCTCGGTGAGTGAGAGCTTTCTTTCAACCCAAGCCGTTCGTCGCTAACGTTCGACAGGTTATACACCCGCTATCACCGCGTGCTAGACCCACGCCGTCGTCAAACTCGAAGCTCCAAACCCACGAGAGCTTGCTACACCAACCCTTCCGGGCGGACACACAAACATCACACCGTTTATATCAATTCGCACTACCCTAACACGACAGTCCGGCTCCACAGTCCACCACAATCCTCTTTCCCCTGAGAGTGTACACACACAAACACAAGCACGCCGACCTTCCGGCACCAACCCAACCCCCCAACCACGCACCATAGTAGGGAGGGGCTGGGCCTGAGGCTGGACAAGCAAAGATGAAGCAAAACGACGTCATCGCCATCATCATCATCATACTGTTTATCGTCCTCGCCCTGATCGCGTTTGGCATCTACCATCTGGTCACGCTGGCACGGGACAATGTGCACGGCACAGTGACAACGTCGTCAGATAGCAGTAGCGACCAGTTGGCATGATTCGACCTGACTATGGGATGGTTGTTGTTTGAAGGACATGGTGAGGAGAAGTCTGAGGGAGATGCGACAGAGGTCCTCACGATGGGGGCTTACTCCTTGCTGCGGTCTACATGGAAGGATTCGGCTGCTCTGAAAAGGGGTGGTTGTCATTTTGGGTGAAGAAGCAAATGAGGAATGGTGATGGTATCTAATGAGGATGGATATATGGGCGGGGCGATCTGTTGGGGTTTTTTCGTCATTGCATATCACGGGCACGCAAATTTGGGTACACGGCGTTCGGGGCTCATCACTTTGAGCGGGCAAGCGATGGGTCATTTTGGAAAGACAGTACGAAGCGATGAGGATTGTGTGAGATGCATACGAGTTGGTCTATGTACTTTGGCGATTTGTGTAACTAGATATCCGTAGATGTTGCTTACGCTACTTTATGCATGCGCTGACTTGCAAAATTAAAGGCTGCATTGATGAAACCCCTTTCTGTAGCGACGTCGATGGGTTGGTGCGGGGTTAAGAACTTCCATCTCTTCAGTGAAGTGACGAGAATTAGGATGTATAAGAACAATGGATTTGTCAAACTTGCACAAAGAAGCGCGCCCTTCAAGTCGCTTTCCACGCCACTTTGATTTGTCAGACGGCTGATTCCCCTCTCACAGGCGACTTCAACGTCTTGTGTCTGTCAACTTTCCGACCTACTTAGCTGCTCAATCTCAATCCGTCATGATGAAATCATGTCCTAATATATCCACCATCTCATGACACCTCTTAAGTGCCTCTTCGTTCTCCTTACTGGCATTACAGCTCAGCTTGCTGCCAACGATAGTCAACTGCAATTCCACGACTTGACGTTTCCATCACAAATCAACATCGTCGGCTACAACAGCCTCTCCGCTATGGCAACTCTGCTTGAACACAACGGCTGGCATTCAGGCGAGCGGGCCATTCATTCTCTCCTCAAAGTCCCCACATCAGGCCGCCAGAATCCGACCGCTCCCGGTCTACCCCCGTCATACGCACACCGTGTTACGGTATCCCATCTCCTGGCCGTCGGGACAGTAGACGACCAAGGCCGGCCATGGACTTCCATCTGGGGCGGTGAACGTGGCTTTGCACAGCCGGTGGCTCAAAATATTCTGGGCATACAAAGCCTGGTCGACAAGACCCACGACCCGGTGGTACAGGCTCTTCTAGGAAAGGCAACCAAGGGCGAGGTGCTCCGACCTGAGAATGGTAGAACGATGAGCGCTTTGAGCATCGACCTCGACAGCCGAGACCGTGTCAAGGTGGCCGGGAAGATGGCAGTCGGGACTGTTGCAGGGCGGCCGGACAATGACACCATCGGCGAAGTCCAGATTGCGATGGCCATCCAGGAGAGCCTAGGCAATTGCCCCAAGTACCTCAACAAGAAGGCCATTCGCGCCCACATCCCCTCGCCTGAACTTGTCTCGTCTTCCCTACCCCTGCCCCCCGATGCCCTGGCCCTGATCGAAAAGGCCGACATGTTCTTCCTCTCGTCCACCAACGGGCAGACCATGGATACCAACCACCGCGGAGGCCCCGCCGGCTTCGTCCGCGTAGTGAGCAACTCGCCCACCGATGTAGTTCTTGCCTACCCAGAGTTCTCTGGCAACCGCCTCTACCAGACCCTCGGCAACCTGCACACCAACCCCCTCATCGGCATCGCCATCCCCGACTATTCCACCTCGGACGTCCTCTACCTCACCGGCTCGACCCAGCTCCTCGTCGGCGCCGCCGCCGCATCCCTCATGCCACACACCAACCTCGCCGTAAAAATCACAGTCGACTCGGCCCGCTTCATCAAAGACGGCCTCCCCGTCCGCGGCACCCCACTCGAACCCAGCCCGTACAACCCCCCAGTCCGCCGACTCGCAAGCCAATCACCCTTATCCTTATCATCCAGTCTACAAACCTCCTCCCAGCAGCAGTCCCCCCTAGCAACAGCAACGCTCCTCCGCCGCGACCTCCTCACGCCCACCATCGCCCGCTTCACCTTCCTCCTCCGCCCCCCCAGCAGTAGTAGTAACAACCAACCCTTAAAAACATGGCAGCCAGGCCAGCACATCACCCTCTCCTTTGCCTCGGAACTCGACATGGGCTACAGCCACATGCGAGAAGCCGATCCGCAGAGCCTGAATGATGATTTTGTCAGGACGTTTACCATTTCTAGTCCGCCACCGCCGCCGCCGCCGCCGCCGCCAGTCTCATCGTCATCTGGTAGTGTTAGTGGTAGTGGTAGTGGTAGTGGTGATGGGGTAGAAATCCAACTGACGCTGCGCAAACACGGGCCAGTCACCGGTCTGCTGTTTTCGCAACCGATTGGGGCAGCGGCGGGGGTGTTGGAGGTGCCCGTTTTGGGGGTGGGTGGGGAGGAGGGGTTTCGGATCGTCGCCGCGAGTGCTGGCAGCAAGAAAAAGAAGAAGGCGGTGTTTGTGGCGGGCGGGATTGGGATCACGCCGCTTTTGGCGCAGGCGCCTGGGGTGTTGTTGGCTGCTGCTGCTCAGGCTGCTGCTGCTGCTCAGTCTGGAAAGGACGTGAAAGAGGGGGGGGTTGAGGTGCTGTGGAGTTTGAGGGCCGAGGACCTGCCGCTGGCGGTTGATGCTTTTGAGAGGGTCGAGGGTCTGGGGAGTGCGACGAGGATTTTTGTTACCCGGGGGTCGGGTGACGGCCACGAGGATGGGGATGTGGTGGCGGTCATTGAGAGGGTGAGGGCGCTGGGGGCGAAGGTCGAGGTTAGGAGGATGGGCAAGGAGGATCTACTTGGGGTGAGAGATGCGGTAAGGGGGACCAAGTATTTTGCTTGCGCCAGCCCGGGGATGATCAGATCGGTTCAAGATTGGTTTGGCGAGGAGGAAGTCGTGTTTGAGAGTTTTGAGTATTGATGGTTGGCGCTCAGGGGTTCAGGGGTGGTGTTTGGGGTTTTTGCTTGTGGGCCGAGCAACCACCAAGCACTGAAGAAACATGTGTCTACACTGTGCATCGCACAATGTATCGCACTGTGATGACGCTTCCGAGTCAAGTTTGGGCTGATCCTGAGATCATGAATTGAATCTTGAATTGTTTCGTTGGATTTAATCGGATAATTTTGTGAAAGGTACAATCAATGGGTTTTGTATCTCAACCTATGTTGGATTTTCTGTCGTTGGAATTCCCCTCTTTCTTGCACAGCGCTTCCGAAGTCGGGCAACCAACCTCCATGAGACGCAGTGTTGTTCTTGAATCGTTCTTAAGCTGCTGCCTCGTCAGGGAGATTAGCCGGATCATGAGATCTAGATTTTTATGCTCGTAATTTGTCACACATCAAATCACAAAGCGATTTAACGATGCACGCCTTGCGACGAGTTGAGTCGATCTCCGACTCGATCGGAGCAGTTGCGCATGGTGGAGCTTTAGACTTGAGCCCCACCTCTGTGAAGGGGACTGAAGATGTGAGAGAGTGAGACTGGCGAGGTCGGAAACATCTTTCGTGTGGGAGGCCTCGAACGTTGGCCGGAGTCGAGGTTGGTGCATCTTCTGCGGCACAATTGGCGCTCAATTTGCAATCGAGGGTCAAAGCTCTTTGCCACGCACGGCTGCCTATCTGTTTTTTTTTTCAAGACAGGCCCTGCAGGCAGGCCATGGATGGTGGCACAAGCATGAAAGGAACGCACCCAAAACCAACACCCTGGGTCAAACGTCTCAAAAGCCCAGCAGGCGAGCACACTCCTGCCTGGACCCATTCAAACAAACCTCCATTGCGTGAGCCCAAGAGTGGGTTGCGTCTTTTTATTACCTAGTAATTACAGGTTAGTCCAGGCTTAACTCCGGCAACGGACATTGAGCAACCCGGCAGTTACAGAGTGTCAGAGTCAAACTGTCAGTGGAGGTGCATCGCGTTCAGTTCGGACCCCCGCGTCAGTGGCTTCCAGGTTAATAAGTGGGAGTCAGGGCTCCCCACTGCATCATCCCACCTGCCTGGCCACTCTTTGTCCCCTTCAACATCCACAAAGCCTCTCTCTCGATAAATACCGCGGTCTCCTGCCGACGACATCGCCAGCAATTGCATCACCACAAGCCACTCTCTCAATTGGTACCATCGCTGCGCCGTGGTTTCGGCGAAAACGCCACTCACTCTCCCCGATCACCTGCTCGGCACTTCCCGACTGACTGCCGTGGCCCCGCATCCTCGGTAGAACCACTTGCGATCGCCCTCGCTGCGTCACCCGCTTGCCATCCGCGAACCTCTCGTTTCACCATCGCGACCATCGAAACAATCCTTACAATGACCGCCGGAACCATCGACTCGGGCACGCAGACGCCCACTGTTCTCATGCAGCCGAGCCTTGATAGCGCCCAGGCGCCTTACACCTTTCCCACCCAGAAGTTGAAGCGCCGCCAGACAGAGCCGGGCAAGACACCCCTGGTGCTGGTCGCTTGCGGCTCGTTCTCTCGTAGGTTTCTCGTGCTGCCAATTCCTGGCCGCCGCATCTGCTGACGGACACTATGCAAGCCATCACCTTCCTCCACCTCCGCATGTTCGAAATGGCGGGCGACTTTGTCCGCTTCAATACCGAGTTCGAGGTGTGCGCCGGATACTTGTCACCGGTACGACCAGGAGATCCCTTGTGTGTGTGTGCTCGCATGGGGTAGGACTGACGAGGGTTACAGGTCAGCGACGCTTACAAGAAGGTGGGGCTGGCGCCCGGCTTCCACCGGGTCAACATGTGCTCGCAAGCCATCGAACAATCGTCCTGGCTCATGGTCGACCCGTACGAGACTGTGAATTGCGACGAGAATGGCCAGCCACAATACGTCCCGACGGCCAAGGTCTTGCGCCACTTCGACCACGAGATCAACACGGTGCTGGGAGGCATTGAGGGCACCGACGGGCAGATGAGAAAGGCCCGGATCGCTCTTCTGGCTGGTACGCCAATTCTCACCCTGGGGACACGGACTCTGCTAACATCACACCCACAGGTGCCGACTTGGTCATGTCCATGGGTACGTTTGCTGGGGATTGTCTGCGTGTAACACAAGCTAACCAAAACTAGGCGAGCCCGGCCTCTGGGCACCAAAGGACTTGGATACGATTCTCGGCTCGTACGGCGCTTTCATCGTTGAGCGCTCAGGGACCGACGTAGACGAAGCCCTTGCCTCGCTGAGGCAGTATGAACACAACATTTGGGTCATCAGCCAGGTCATTCAAAACGACATCAGCTCCACAAAAGTCCGCCTCTTTCTGAAGAAGGACCTGAGCGTTCGGTAGGCACCTTGATCCTTGATAGACTCCCTTCAACTTGATGATGCTGATATGCTGCAGGTACCTGATTCCTGACCCTGTTGTCGAGGTTTGTGATAACCCACGAATCCAAATGCTGAACATTCGCTCACACTTGACAGTACATCGAGGAACACGGTCTCTTCCGGGAAGGGAACCCGAGCAAGTCAAGGGACAGGACGCCGGATGTCGCCGCCGGGCCGTCAACCTCGAAGCCCGTCAAGGCCTGAGTGAGCTTGACGGTTTGAGATGAACACATGATGATTTAGAAGCCACGAATTGCAGACTCAGCGCAAGAGGAGCAACGGCCGGACCAGCAATACCGGCTCAGACGGCGACGACTCCTCACTGCACAGCATCTGCAGTACCAGACCGGGAATTGAGATACCCCGATAAACTCGAGACCGGAGGCGTTGGGAGTTGGATGGCTTTTTGACCTCGGCTTCGCGCCGGTGGTATCCTTTGCGAGGCGGCACCAAGCCCGCCTTGATTTTACTTTGAATGACCCGCCACCATAAGAGCAGCGCGTTGTCGCGCTTCCATGCTATTTTTGGGCATAGACAGATACTTTTTGCGACAAAGGGGCGGCAATGAATCCTGACGACGGTCATGAACGTCCTCTCTTGGTGATGACATCATTGGCAAGCAGTGTGCATTGACGATGCGCTGGATTGGTTGATGCCCATGCCATGAAAGAGGTGGCTTGCATTGTGCAGCAGGAGCATGCAAACACCCGAATCAAAATGTCCCGGCCCATTGGATCGGGTCAGGCCTGGTTGGGCCAGTTTAGCCGTCCCTCCTTGACTGTTATTTCTGCAAGTCAGATGAGTTGATCTGGCCCCGTGATTATTGTGTAGGTGGTTTATCGTTTTGTTCTACATGCCATGCGACCGCCTGGTTCCTCTCTGCCAGCCTAGCGCCAAGTATATCGAGGAGTCACCGAGAGAAGATTCGCCTAGACCCGTGTGTGACGACGGGAAACAATCCCGCAGTATGAGCGGGAGATGGCTGGAAGTATATACTAATGGGAACACATCAAGGGGTATCTTCAGACAATTACACTACTTGTACAACTACACCAACACATCCCTCTCCTCCCCAAAATCCTCATCAATCCTCTCCCTCAACCACTCCCCCACCACCTCCCCCGCCTCTCCTCCCAGCCCTCCTTGTTCTTCTCCTTCTCCCCCCCCTAGAGAAGAAGAAGAAGAAGAAGAAGACGGATCAACCTCAAAACTCTGCACCCGCCTTTCAATCTCCCGCATCCGCGCGTCATCCTCGTCCCCCCTCGCAACCCCATTGGGATTGAACCCTGAATTCGAGTCGAGTCCCTCCTCCCCCTCCCACTCCCACGGCGCCGCTTGCTTCGGCCTGGGCAGCTCGTGCATGTCCAGGCTGCGCATCATGAGGCTGGCGAGGTCCGAGGCTTGGGTTTGGAAGCTGTTTTTTATCTTGTTGTTTGGTTTGTTACTACTCGCACCGCCTCTTCCTCTTCCCGTTTTGTTCGGGCGGTCGTAGAGGAAGAGGGTGCTGGGTAGGCGGAGGGTGGAGTGGTGGCGTGGGGGGAAGACGAGGTAGCCCTTTCGGGGGGGCTTTTGTTGTTTGGCGAGGGTGGTGGCGCGGGAGAGGAGTTCTTCGGCTGATTCGGTGTCAGCGGGTTCGGTGTCAGCGGGTTGGGTTTGGTTGCATAGGCTGCCGCCTGCTGCTTCGAGGGCGTCGATTGCGGCGGTGAACTCGGCCGAGAGCGGGGAGGATGATGATGACAGTGGCGTGGTGAAGTCGTCGGGGACGTGTAGGTTGGCCGAGTGGAAGAAGAGGCAGGCTGAGGCGAACGGGTCGAAGAGATTGGACGGTCCCGAGAAGAGCCCCGGGGCTTGGTGCTTGAGCGAGGTGAAGATGCCTTCCTCTTCGACGGGGACTGGGTCGTCGTAGTCGAGCAGGAATGGGTTCCGTAGGGGCCCCTTCTTCCTCTTTGAGCTGGGCTTGGCCTTGATCTTGTGGATCGGGTGGTCTGGCAGGAACATGGTCCAGTTGTAGATGCCGTTGAGGGCGATCAGGCCGCGGATAGTCATGGGACGGGAGCGGACGGGAGCGTGAGACTCGGTCAGGGCTAAGCCGGCGGCGAGGCTTGCGCCGAGATAGGAGCCGTAGACGTAGGCGGGACGCGGGTCTGTGGAGATGTCTCTGCCGGAGCCTAGATTGTCCATAATCCAGGAGTACCCAAAGCTGACGTCGTGGATGGGTGTGGGCCAGTGCAGCGGGAACTCGTCGCCCCGGTCATCCCCGTCTTGTGCCTGCCACCGGTAGTTGATGACGGCGGCTGGGTAGTCCTGGAAACACGACGGGAGGGGAGTGATGGGGTCGGGCCCAGGTTGAGAGAATGGCGGGATGATGATCATCAAGGGGGTGGTAGCGTTTTGCTTGGAAATGTTGTGGAGGCTATCGGGGTCAGTCAGACTGAAGCAAGAAGACAGAGAATGGGCATGAGTGAATCAGGGGAAACTCACCTCACGGTAATGCCACCTGATGATGCACATGGCACACGGACATGCTCGATCGAGGAATGGGTGCTGAGGAACCGCGATTGGAGTTTCCGAGGTCGAGCGACGCCCCAGGCCCGTGTCCAGCAGAGCCATCTCGACATGATGAAGCTTGTGTCGTTATTTTTTCGTGTGACGGGCGCGTTGTCGCCGGGTCAAAAACACCAATTGACTCAGTTCATTTCAGCTTTGTTACTTACAGCTCCCGAGTTTATGTGGCCATTTTA
The DNA here is from genome assembly GCA_033296705.1 of Chaetomidium leptoderma. NCBI lineage: Eukaryota > Fungi > Ascomycota > Sordariomycetes > Sordariales > Chaetomiaceae > Chaetomidium > Chaetomidium leptoderma. Next base: position 117,000 of record MU856882.1, on the reverse strand, counting down.
CGCGCAAATTAAAGAACCTTCAGCCCTAGTTGATACAAAAACCGCCGAGTGTAAATAAGACAAACCACTGCCGCGTTCGATGAATTTGGTGTTTTGGAGGCAGACGGGACCCCTAACAAGGCAACAAAGTTCAGCCAATCGTCGGCCACCCCCGCTAAAATTGGACCCCAGGGTTCCTTTGTCCAGGGCATCGCAGGCCTGGTGACCCAGACGTCATCGGGAGCTGCAAACACCAACCAGGGTAACGATTCACAGGCAACCTGGAACCTTGCATTTCATCCCTTTCAACCTCTACTCCTATTTTCTACTTTCCTATACTCTCGAGATGAAACACGTCCATGTATATGGGCGCCCGCCATGACACCTTCGTAGTGACAGCCATCATAACGCGCGACGGTCCTTAAACAGCCGCCGCGTCAAGTGTCAATTGATTTGGGGCCGACGAAATGAACGAAGCCAGCGACGAGATCCAGGAACATGACCATGAAGCCAAGCAGCCCGCAGAAGAATGGAGCCATCTGGACCCCAGGTGAGTCTAGTCGCGGGCCAGAGTCAAAGTAGATGGGATGGGCCGCTGACCCGTCTTCTCCAAGCCGCTGGTGGTTCGCGTCGTCGGCGTTCCCTATGATCGCAGGCACCCTGGGGCCCGTCGCCTCTGCATTCAGCATCTGCGCCCTCGTCAGGCCATGGCGGCAGACCTATACGCCCGGGGACAATGTTGACGCGGCCCCTTTCATCAAGGACCCGCCCTGGCTGACCGCCGTCAACGCCACCCAGCTAGCCATCGCCATCACGGCCAACATGGCCTTGCTCCTGAACATGACTCGCCGGCTCAGCTTCACCATCGCCCAGCCCGTCACTATCATCGGCTGGTACATCTCCTCCGTTGCTCTAGTCGCCCTCGCTGCCACTGCTTCCGGTCCTCTTATCGTCGAGCCGGCCGACGAGTTCATCTGGTCCCAAGCCTTCTACTACGGCGTTTACTCGGCCGTGCTCTACTTTTTGGTGGCTTCCCTCATGGTCGTCACCTATCTGGGTGCCCAGGCTGGCCGCTACCCTAAAGACTTTATGCTTACCGCGAGTCAGCGGACGCTGATGCTGCAGACTATCATGTTCCTCCTGTACCTGCTTCTCGGGGCACTGGTGTTTTGTAAGGTCGAGGGCTGGTCCTACCTCGACGCCGTCTACTGGGCCGCTGTGACCCTCTTCACCGTCGGCTTCGGCGACTTCTACGCCACCACAACCCTCGGCCGCGCACTGCTCATGCCTTACTCACTCGTCGGCATCATCAGCCTCGGTCTGGTCATCGGTTCCATCCGCAACTTAGTCCTCGACCGCGGTAAGAGGCGTCTTGGTGCTCGGATGGTGGAGAAGAAGCGGCGCCGGACACTGCGGCGCATGACGCGGAAAGGGACAGACGACATTCTCGTGCCCATCAGCGACGACCCGCCAACCATGTCGTCCGTACGAACCAACTCGTCGGCCTTGACCGAGTTCGAGCGGAGAGAGCGCGAGTTCAAGTTGATGCGCAAGATCCAGGATGTTTCTGCCCGTCGCCGCCGCTGGTTCGCCATGGGCGTGTCGACGGGCACCTGGTTGGTTCTGTGGCTAGCCGGCGCAAAGGTATTTCAGGCCTGCGAGGCGCGCTATCAGGGGTGGAGCTACTTTGACGGTTTTTACTTTGCCTTTGTTAGCTTAACCACCATCGGCTACGGGGATACCACACCCGTGTCGAACGCTGGAAAGTCCTTCTGGGTGTTCTGGGCCCTGCTGGCCCTGCCGACCATGACGGTCCTGATCTCTAACGCAGGTGACACCATCGTCAAGGGGATCCGCGACGCGACCGACCAGATCGCCACAGTCACTATTTTGCCGAGCGAACAAGGGTTCAAGAAAGACCTCAAGGCGCTGCTGCGCACGCTGTCTTGCGGTGTCCTGTTCGAAGAAGACATCGAGCCAGAGGCCCCAGGTTTTCTCGGCCTGCCGCAGCCCTCAAAACACTCTACCGCAGATGGGGACAACAACGACGACGCCGAAGAAACCATGCGCCATGACGACGCCGACCTAGAAGCCGAGGGCGCCAACACGGTTGCGACCAAACAAAAACGCGCCGAGCGCCAACGCTTTGAAGAAGGCCACGGCCCTCAAGTCGAAGCCAACGCCGTCTCCGAAGAGGAAGGAGGAGAAGAAACCTCCCACTCCAACCTCAGCCCCAACTCGAACAACCCCTCCTCCACCAAAATCTCCTTCTCAACCCCCTCCTCCCACCCCCACCCCTACCAACCATCAAGACAACAACAACAACAACAACACCCCCACCACCATCGCACCCTATCCCTACCAAGGCACCACCTCCCCCTCTCCCTCCCGCCCTCCAAACACGACTACCACATCACCCTAATCGACGAGATCAGCCGCGTGACACAGCACCTCAAGCACCACCCGCCGCGCAAGTACACCTTCCACGAGTGGGCCTGGTACCTGCGCCTCATCGGCGAGGACGAGGCCGATGCCGAGCGCCATCGCAAGGGCAGTTCTCATGGTGGTAGTCATAGTCACGGTGCCAGTGGCCGAGGGAAGAAGAAGAAGGGGGGTGGTAGATCGCATCGTACTACTACCAGTACCACTACTACCACCACTATCACTACTACTGGTTCTGATGGTGGTGGTGGTGGTGGTGGTGGGGGAGATATAAATGGAGATAGGGAGGAGGGGGGACAACAACAACAACAACACAAGGAGGGGGAAGGACAGAGCGGGGTGGAAGAGGAAGATGAGAAGAAAGAAAAGACGGAGCCCAGCGAAAAGGAGCAGCAGCAGCAGCAGCAGCAGCTGATACCCTGGAGCTGGGTGGGCAGTCGGAGCCCGCTCATGGGGTCGCAGGAGGAGGCCGAGTGGATTCTGGAGAGGCTCATTGCACGGCTGAGCGAGGAGTTGCGGGCTCTTAGGGAGAGGCAGCGTTAGTGATGCATGCATATCTGGGGTATTCCCAGTACTCGGAAGTTGGGGTGTTGTTTTGGGTGAGACAGGTGGGCAGGGGTGCATACTGAATTGAATTGGATTGGATACCCGGGAAGAGTTTTCGTTAAGAGTATTGTTTTGAGCATAGCAGTAATCAGCATTTTTAAGGAAGCACCCATTAATCACTGCACCGACCACCTCGCGAGTTGACCCATGATTAAGACACCGATGGTTGTCGGACAACTCCCACTTGCATTTGCTTAGAGCGAGGACCATGGCTAGTCGGGGTATCACGAGTGTATCATTGCATCAGCTACTGGATGATGCAAACGTTTATCTATCTGTCTGCCAAATGAAAGCTCCAAGATCCTGCCTTGTTACGTCCATCTTTCCCAGCCCCCCCAAGTCCGTGTGTCGATACCAAACGCCGTGCGCTAGAAATTCGCAATGTGATGATGAGAAAAGTGCACGATTAAAGGGAGGATGCCGTTGTGTTTGTCGCAATCTCCTCCAGGGAACCAAAGAGCTGGGTGGTGAGCTGATCGTAGGACGACACCACAAAACCGACGGCTTCGCCAAACGCCAACAGCCCAATATTCCGGAGGATGGAAGGCGGAAGCCCGTACGAGCCCATGACGAGAGAAGCGGTGGGGAAGACGACGAAGGGCCACCAACTCCGGGTCGTGGCGCTCATAAAGAAGGATTCGTTCATCGAGGATGCCACGGCGGCTGTCTCCTCGAGCGCATCCAGGATGTCGTTGGTGATGTTGTTGGCTTGCTTGAGCATGCTCGAGTGGTCCTCGAACTTGGTCGTCATAGTCTCGGCTGCCGTGACCAGCCGGTTCATTCCTTGCTCGACGATATCTTGGCGTTGGGCGAGCACGGTGGCCTGCTGGTTTGAGAGTTGCTGAGAAGAGTGAGCAGGCGAGCGTGAACAACGAGGGGGGTTCAAGACTTACTATTTGCTGCTGAAGAGAGCTGGACGAGGCTATGGCTGTCGAGACAACCGCCACCAAGGCGCCCATGTCGTCGTTTACCCGCTCGGATGCCTGCTGAAGTGACTGTTCGTGGGCAAAGGCCAGCTGAGAGTTGCTCTCGAGAGCGTTGGCGAGCAAGACGCTCAACAGCTGTTGCAGGTTTTCGGCGTGTTGGAGCCCGTCGCGAGCGGATTCGGAAGACTTCCTCAGGGCCAGATCCAAGTCCCCCGAGAGGTAGCTTTCCACTCTTGCCAGCCCTTCACTCAGCCGCCCGACCTGTGGCGCGAGCTGTTCGAGCCTCTCGACCGACTGACGAGCGCGGTTGTCGAGGTCCTCCATCCGCTTCTGCAGCTCAGCCTCAACGCCGTCAGTGAGTTGGGCAATGACCCGTGTCAGTCGTTGGTAAAGCAGGATATTCTGGGCTGCGGTATTGTCAGTTGCAAGCCGGCATTGAAGGATAGGATGCACCCACACTTCTCGTTATCTGCCCTCGCGGCCTCACAGAACCGTAGCGCCTTGTGACGGTAGCTCACCCAGGTGCTCCACGCGGCATCCGACGCCGCGAGCGCCGAGAGACAGAGCCCAATCTCTCGCGGGCTCACATGCAATTGCGGTTCATTTCTCATGGCGATCTGGCTGAGCGACGGCTCCCGGAACTTTGCGCACTCTTTGGGTATGGAGAAGCTGCCTCGCTCAAGGTCGCAGATGGCCAGGCTGGCGGCATACGAGTCGACAAAGTCGCGGACCTGGCGACCGCTATCGGTGAGGACGGTTGCTTCATCCTTGCCGTCCACCAGCTGGCAGTTGTTGACGAGCAGCCGCGCGGCCACGCGATGGCAGAGAGGCTCCGACTCGAGTTCTTGGAGCTCGCTGAGCGCGACGGCGTAAATGTTGGGCAGCCGGGGATTTTGGAGCAGCTCGGAGGGCTTGTCTAAGTGTGTCGCGGCTGTGCAAGATTAGCTGCGAATCTCGCATAAAAGTTGCGTCTCAACTTACGGACTGCCGTTCTCCTCTCGTTCCTCCAAGAGAGACCGTTGACGCAGAGCACCGAAAGGGCCAGAAGGAGTAGGCGGGCCTGCATGTTGGCTATCCGTGGCTATGTGTTGGGCGAGTTGCAATGAAGTTGTCTCGAGATCAAGAGACCATGTATACTGGGAGTGGACGACGAGTGTTGCTGTTGTGGGATTTGGGAAGAATAAGCGGTGGAAACGAAAGATGAAGAGGAAAAGAGAAGGCGGGTTCTGAGGAAGGAAAGGCTTTGGTGGGAAGTCATGGTTACTGAATAGGAAGGCGCATCTTGACGGCAGTGAGGAAGTCAACTCGGCGCAACTTGGCGGCCTTCGTTCGCGATGCTTGTGTCGCGGGTCAAACGAAGGTTGTAGTTTGGCTACCGAAGGGCTGTGACAAGACGAACCACGAATTGCATTCAACGATGGCCGCCTGCGTAGGCCCAGAGGCTAGAAATGCGAAACCGGAACTAGTTGCGGGTCTCGAGCTGCGGCTTTATCTGAACTGTACTGTCCAGCATCCATATGAGGTGCTTGGAATGAATACCCCAGGTTTCCATTGTTGTGATACTTCAATAGAGCCCTTAACCAAGAGACGGTGTGAGGGAGGCCATGCTCAAAGCTGCGTGCCTACGGGACAGACAAGTGTTAATCTGGCCCCGGTCCACAACCGGAAATAAGGCTAGTTCAAGAGACATGATCTGGGTAACTCTTATGTTACAAAATCATGGCAAATTGTGAATCTCGATTTCTTGATGTTAAGAACTCAAGAGGTTGAAGCTGAAGCTGAGGTGTTTGGTGTTGAACTGACAGGAGAGGAATACCCTGGCTGCTGACTAAGCACATGACCCACTCGGCCCCAGCCAATGCTCTCCCGGCACCACCCAATCTTTTTTGAAGCAGCCATTAATCGCATCAGATCCAGACTCAGTCGCAGCGCGCGTCGCGAGTTGCCAGTCCGCTAGTCCGCCGTCACACACAATGCTCGCACCAAGGACAGGGCGACAGGCCCTGCAGAAGGCAGTGGCCGCCTCTTCCTCGTCGACCGCCACATTACCGGGCTTCCTCGTCCCGGCCTTCCAGACGACGGCGCAGACCGCATCCCGGCGAAACTTCTCGGCGACGACCACCCGGCCCTCCAAGCTCGGGAGGACGCCCCTCTCGATCCCGCCCGGTGTGGAGCTCGAGATTGGCGATCTGTCGGCGAAGAAGGACATGACGACGTACCTGAGGACGTACAAGCGGAAGGTGTCGATCACGGGGCCTTTGGGTGAGCAGCAGCCGTCTTCTATCCGCACGGGGACGTAGGGTTTACCTGCAGCCGGCTGACTTTTACAGGAAACCTGGTGCTCGAGATCCCCGACTATGTCAACATCGACCATGACCTCGCCGCGAGGAAGGTAGAGCTGAGCGTGAAGGACCGGGGCGAGAGGCATCAGCGAGAGATGTGGGGTATGGGACTCGTCGTGACAACCAAACGGTACCCAAACCACAGGCTGACATGATGCCCGAACAGGAACCACGTGGGCGTACCTCAACAACTACATTATGGGTGTATCAGAAGGGCACACGGCCGTCCTCCGTCTCGTCGGTATCGGTTACAGAGCGACGGTCGAGCCGCGGCCCTCGAAAGAGGAATACCCCGGCCAGCCGTTCGTCTGCCTCAAGCTGGGCTTCTCGCACCCCGTCGAGATGGGGCTGCCCAAGGGCATGAGGGCGAGCGCCCCGCAGCCGACCAGAGTGCTCCTCGAGGGCATCGACAAGGAGACCATCATGCAGTTCGCCGCCAAGGTCCGCCACTGGAGAGTCCCCGAGCCGTACAAGGGCAAGGGCATCTTCGTCAACGACGAGACCATCAAGCTGAAGCAGAAGAAGATCAAATAGACGCGCTGCGGATGCGTCCTTGTATGTCTAGTAGCATTTTTGGGCGGCCTGTATCTGTGCCAAAAAACATGTACATTATTGTTGAACCAACTAGACGAGGAGGGCTCACTTCAGCCCGAGAACCTGCTGAACAACCTCGAGAACCTGGCCGTGGACTCCCGCGGGCGCTGCAATCACGCCGCTGTTGCTCGCCAGCGTTCTTCCGACACCAAAGTCAAGACGCTGGCCCTTGGTATCCGTGACCTGGCCACCCGCTTCCCGCACAATCAAGTCGCCCCCGGCATGGTCCCAGATCTTCTCCTGGTATGTCTTGGACGTCGGCAGGCGCAGATAGATGTCGCCAGCCCCGCGGGCAATGGAGCCATACTTGGCCTGCGAGTCCATCCTGACGCTCGGCTTCGTAATCCCCAGCCTCTGCGCGATCTGCGCCGACTCGGACTGGTTCGAGTGTCCCGCCTCGACGCTCTCGCAGAAGCTCGCACTCGCCATATCCGTCACCGTCTTCATCGAGATCTTCTTCCCCTCCGTGAGCGCTCCCGTGCCCAACGGCCTGCTCGTAGCCCCCTGCCCAACCACCGCCGAGAAGATGACGCCGCGGCCCTCGTCATCCGTCTGGTGGTCCGACCCGATATCCGCCGCCAACGGCGCCGCATCATCCACCGGCAGGTTCGGGCACCCCAGCACACCCACCTTGACGTCCCCATCCTCCAACAGCGCCAGCGCCAGCGCGTACTGCCCGCCCCGCAAAAACCCCTTGGTCCCATCAATCGGATCCAGCGTCCACACCCTCCCCCGGCGACCGCCCTCGCTCCGCCCGAGATCAATCACCTCCAACATATCCTCGACATCCTTCACCCCGCCACCCAGCAACCCCTCGGCGCCGACATCCTCCAATCTCGTCTCCTGGACCAAGCCCCAAATCAGCTCCCGCAGCCCCGCATCCTCCCGCAGCTGCGCGGCCTCCTCCTCGGCGACGATGGCGTCGTGCGGGAAATTGGCCCGCAGCGCGGCGATGATGAGCGCCTGCGCGCCAAAGTCGCCAATCGTCACGGGCGACTTGTCGTCCTTGGACACGGTGCCCTTGGCCTTTTCGTGGAAGACGCGCTTGGTGAGGATGGCGGCGCGCTGGACGGCCAGCTGCGCGATCTCGAGCTCGCGCGTGTAGAGGGTGGTCATGGTTGCTGCTGTACTGTGATGACGGGTGGTGAGGTGGTTTAGGATGAGGCCGAGGCGGGGGAGGAGAGTGGTGTTGGTGAAGAGAATGGCCAGGATGAGGATAGCTAAGGAGAGAAAAAGGGAGATGGGATGCAGTTTGACAAGTCGGCGTCGGCTGGATCGGGAGTCCGTGGTTGGAGATTTTCCAGAGGGATTCATTAACTTGAACCGTGAGAGATTAATTGCTGTGTGTTTAGTCACCTGCTTGCCTAAGTTGCTGCTTCTCAGTGGGTTCCCCGCGATGCGATTACGCTGACGTTGTTTCAGTGTGGGGGACGGCAAAAGGCTCCACAGTGGACGGCTTCTTTTCAGGTTCTTTCCGATAGTACTTGATATTTCGGGAGGATACTCGGCAGGCGACGCAGTTTCTTGAAATAACCGGGGAATTACACCTAATTGAAAGGTCTGGATATTTTAGGCCGAAAATCGGAGAAATTGCGATGTCAGTCTACCGTCAGTGGCAGTCAGACAAACCAACTATCCCTAACCCCGGGATACATTAGTAGAACTAGAACACACTTGGAACCACTGCCTGGAGTAGAAGACGTGGTTCCCTCATCACTACCTACTAACAAAGATGGAAAAGACTAGAGCAAGAAAAGTAAAGAGTGCTTCAAAATGGTTGGCATATCGACAGGCGATATGCGAAAAAGATGGGATAACCAGGAATCGAACCTGGGTCCTCTCGGTCGTTGTGTGTCCGGAACCACAACGAGAAGTACTGACCACTATACTATTATCCCGTTCTTGTTGGAAACGTCGTCGCAGTACCATCCTACATTGCGGCAACTTGGAGTATCCGAATTGCCTTTGTCTCGGCTTCTAGCATCCCTTAAGGAACTTTAACTATAGTTGTCTTAAGCTTAGGAATAACTAGAGTAAGCTAGATCCTTATTAGTACTCTAGAATTACTAATTATTCTCCCGATCTTCCTCAACCATGGAAATCGTTGAATCGGCCGAATGTTTCAAAGAGAGTCAACGGGAGGCTCCAGTTCCACCACGTCGAAGGCATCCTCCGGGACGGCACTTAGCCATTACTTGCAAAATAGGATGACCGGCGCAACGTACCAACTGACCTTTCTAGCCTTTGCAATATTCAGCTGCTCGACACAAATCGAGGGTCATTCATGCAGCATTGGTGGACAACTGCCCAGCCACGGGATGGGCCGAATGGCTACCACCTCAAAACTCCAGCTTTCTACGATTACGCAGCCAAGGGCCTTGACTCGGGAGGATCGGATGAGCCGCGAGATTGAGACGTGCGAGTTTCTCAAACAACATCCGCACCCAAGCATCGCGGTGTATCACGGCTGCCGAGAGAGCAATGAACGCGCAACCGGGCTGGATCTTCAACGATATCAAGCAACACTCATGTAGGCAGTCAATCCCCGTGGTTTAAACAAGCACGATTTCGCATCGGGCGACCAGCGCCATGTCACTAGCAGCATCAAATCTAGTCTAGACGGCCTTCTCGACGGTATCCGGCATCTCCATTCCCTCGGCGTGGTATAGAACGAAGCGGTGGTTTGCTCGATGGGACTATCAAACCATGCAGGTCTGGTATAGTATGGTCTACCTATGGTGGTGTGTTCCCCCAACAACCAATCAGTCATACCAGATGGCATTCATGCCAAACCCGGGCTCGGGGATGCGCACGCGTGCCACACGATGCAAAAACTCGTCCTTCCACCGGTACATCTCGAGCCAGCCCTCCTGGTCATCCGTGATGGCCATCCACTCGTCGCTCCAGTCGCACGGCGAGACGGCGTTGCTGTGGCCGCCGCTGGTCGGGGTCGGGTTTAGGCAGACCTGCCGCTCGATGCTGCCGCAGTCGCGCAGCTTGAAGGCGGCCATGTAACCCTGCAGGTCGAACTTGTTGGCGCGCGACGACGCAAACATGTACCGGCCGCTAAACGTCAGGGCCACCACGTCGGCGCGGTACAGGCCCTTGCCCGTCTCCGCGTCGCGCGCGGGGATCCCCGGGGGGATCAGCGGGTAGCTGTGGTGGGTGTACACGGGCAGGTGCGTGGCGGGGTCGATGAGGTACTCGCAGATGCGGTTGCCCGCCTCCATCAGGGCGTACAGGTAGTTGCCAGTCGGGTGCATGGCGACCCAGCGCGGATGGTCGCCCGCGTCCGGGGCGTCGACGCTGCCGACCAGCTCGACCTCGCCCGAGGGCAGCTTGCGGTGCGTCCATAGCTTGTTGGCCGTCAGGTCGGCCGAGTAGAGGTACGTCTCGGTCGGGTCGAAGACCATGCCGTGGATGCCCGTGTTGGGCTGGTACGGGTAGTTTTGGACGTTGCTTTCGAGCTTTCCGGTGGTCGACACGGAAAAGACGTTGCCGAAGCCGGCGTGTTTGTAGAAAGGGTTGGCATAGACGGCGTGCGGCGGCTGCTTGGCCGCAAGCAGGAAGATGGCGCGCGTGTTTGTGTCGGCGCTGTTTGCCAGGGCTAGTATCGAGTCAGTATACGTACGTAGCTGGGGTTGGCTTTTTAGATGGCATACGGTCACCGCCGATGGGATGCGATGCCTCATGGACAATCTCGGTCGGACTGCGGACGGCAAAGCTGGACCACTTCTTCATGGCAGCGCCGTAGATATTCTTCTTCGCATGCTGTTTCCATGGTGAGCGACTGGTGTAGCAACGTCATTCAGCGATCAATTGGAATCGTACGTCGAAGGTCATCCATGATATTGGCTCGTCGTGCGGGATCTCTGTCCGTTTGACCAGCTTCAGTGTGAGCTTCTCGTCGTCGAATTCGACTGTGAAGATGGCGCCTGGCGGGGTCCAGGTCCCAATCATCAAATGGTGCAGGGGCATGGCTAAAAATGACGTCGGCTCCTGGCGCCGGGACTTTTTTCTGCTGGAAAAACAAAAACTCAATTCAATGTTGTCGCTGCCGAACAACGAGACACTGATCGTACGATGTCGCAATTGGTGTTGAACAGAGCAATTGCTATCGCAACCAAGATGACTTGTTTCTCTACAGCAACTTTTCCCTCGGTTTGCTGCTTCTTGGCCCGCGCCGGGACTTCATGGTGAGCGCTGCATGATGAATCTTTACCCCTCGGCGTCCCCCAGTCTTCGGAATTGCGATGTGGGGTCGGTAGCGGCGGCGGTAGATGGGGGGATCGCCCAGAACCGCCACAAAACCTTGTTCCCCCGGAGTCCCCGCCGCCTAGTCTCGCCCTCTCGCAACGCGCGCACGCTGCCAATTGGAGCCGAAGGGTAAAGGCTGATCCCGGCGCAGAGACTCTGGCGAGCCTGGGGGCCTGGCGCGAAGCAATCGCGACGCCGAGCTCTCGTTCTCATACCATCGCCACCGCAGGGACGAAATGGTTGCAGATCCCCCGGTGGATGGTGCTGTGGGGTGCAGCGGATGAACCACACATGAACCAGCCGGTGTTGCCGGCGACTCATGAGATGATGATGATGGCGCAGATGGCAACGCCAAGCCCACAGTGGCTGTGGATATTGTCTGCGTGCCAGACGGGCCCGGGGCACTGTGGCAGGCACCTTGTTGTTCCAGCGGCCTGGGGATTGGAGGCAAGTTGGGATCCAGCGCCCGCCTGCGGGTTTCGGCGGTGGGTGGGTGACCCCTGTGCTCCTGCGGCTGCCGGGCCCCTGGATGGATCCCGTGGCAGGGCTAAATTTCTCCCGACTTGCCTCCTTCCCCGACCCCACTCCCGCGGTGGTGACCTGGGGACGGGCAAGCTGCCGTGACAACACCCCGATTGTTCTCAGCGGGGGAAATGATGCCACCTCGTGGTCCGCGTCCTATCACGTCGACCGCATTCATAACCCGCGGTGATAGTTCACACTGTGGGAGAGGGCGGGTTGAGGCGAGCGCTGGAAGGTGTATATAAGTCCAGACATCTTGCTCGGTTCCGATCCTCCGTTTCTCATTCCATCTTGCATTGCATCTTCTTCAGTGCCCCACACCTACATCCCCCCTCTTACACTCAATACACCGCACAACCATCACAATGGCCTCTGACAAGCCCTCCCACCGCTTCGACCCCAACTTCACCGCTCAGGTGGTTGAGGGTATGGGCCCCAACACGACTCCCCGCAACCGCGAGCTCCTCGGCTCCCTGATCCGCCACATCCACGACTTTGCTCGCGAGACCGAGCTCACCATGGACGAGTGGATGGAGGGCGTCAAGTTCGTCAACGCGCTCGGCGAGATCTACGCCAAGAGCAACAAGACCCGGAACGAGACGCACCGCATCTGCGACGTCCTCGGCCTCGAATCGTGAGTTCTATCCGCCCCCCTATTCCCAAAGTTAACCTTAATTTCTAACACCGTTTCAGCCTCGTCGACGAGATAGCCCACAAGATCGTCTCCGAGTCCGGCATGGACCCCACCTCGTCCTCGATTCTGGGCCCTTTCTGGTCTCCCAACGCACCCTTCCGCGAGAATGGCGAGGTTATCTTCCAAGACGGCGTGCCGCCCAAGGGCCGCGTGACCAAGATGCACGGCGTGATCCGCGACATTGTCACCGGCAAGCCCATCCCCGGCGCCGTCTTCGACATCTGGCAGGCCTCAGCCAACGGCAAGTACGACTTCCAGGACCCGGAGAACCAGTCGCCCAACAACCTCCGCGGCAAGTTCCGCGCCGACTCCGAGGGCAGGTATCACTTCTACTGCCTGCACCCGACTGCCTACTCGCTGCCGCGCGACGGACCCTCGTGGCAGCTGCTCACCATGATGGACCGCCACCCCATGCGCCCGGCTCACATCCACATCATGGTCACGCACGCCAACTTCCAGGGCTGCACCACCCAGCTGTACCCCAGCGACGACCCGTGGATCAAGAGCGACACCGTCTTTGCCGTCAAGGACGACCTGGTCGTCGAGTTCAAGCCGCTCCAGGGCGACGACAAGGCCGTGCTCGAGCTTGAGTACAACGTCAACCTGGCCCCCAAGGGCTACAAGGGCCGCCTTTAGGAGGTGACGTGTGATGAAGAAAGAGGAGAGATTCAACTGTACATATGTATACTGTCATGTAAATACCCAGTTTTGGGCAGCATCGTCCGGCGGAACGTTGGATTGGGGGAGGTTTGGCGAAGTTTAGCGATCAACATCTTTTAGTTTGCTCTTTCCGAGAATCATAAAAAACATGAAACATTATGAGACGCGACTCTTTGACGAGAACTGGTCACGTCATTCTGCAGCTACCAAAAAGCGCGACTTGGACTTCAGGACCAACAAACATGGGATGATGAGCACTGTGATGGGGCGTGACCCTCGTGAAGGAACATACCTAACCACGTCACATCTAACAGCGCCTCAGGGGTACGTTTTTCGGTCAGGACTTCGGGGTTGCTACCGGCGACAGTAGCAGTTTGTTGTTTTGAGTTAAAGGGGCACAACGTTCCGGCATGCAACCTCTTGCATGAGGTCACTTGGTACATTCACCGCGTCTTGCACCTTCCAGATCGTCCCAAGTTAAAAAGATTCTACTGCCGGCCAGAATAATCATGTGAGCAGCAATCAATGCATGACCCCTTTATGTACAATACCTGCGTCATGCTGCGGGCGCGATTTGGGATGACAACTTTAGGGGTTCACACGACAACACAAGGACAGGCTCAAGCGTAGACGAGTTGGTACCTGTAAGCAATGGGAACGCCCTGATCTGCCTTACCCTACCAAAATAGCCCTATGGCACGAGAACACCTGACAAGATAGGTATCTCATCTTTGAAAGCATATCTTGAGCATTCAAGACCACTTCACGTTTCTGCCTACCTACAATCCAATTCACCCACCCACCACAAGACAGCATAACAAGAAAAAGAATGACAACTTGAAAATAAAAAACGAGCAAAATAATAGCTGCCCCCTTGACGTACCCAAATTAAACGTCCAAAGGGATAGAGATAGGTAGTGAGGTAGGAAGCAAAAGTAATGACTTGACAAGGGTGAGATTCGAACTCACGCCCCTTTCGAGACCACGGAAAACTCGCAGAGTTTGGGATCAAGGATTGCACTCCTTAACGTGGCGCCTTAGACCGCTCGGCCACCTTGCCTGATGGGAAGAATTCTTGTTGGAGTTGTGTGGTGGAGATGCGGGTTTTGGTTGCCGGTGTGGATGTGTGTGGTTGGTGGAGTCGGGGGTTCCGGGTTCGCTTTCAAGGACTCCCGGGTCTCGATGACGGTCCCATCATCGACACAACAACCCTAACCCAATACCTAAACGAACAACCGGGGAGGTGTGTTGGAACTTGGATTCCGGGAGGAACGTCTTGGGTACTAAGTACAGACAGCTGGGCGTTCATAATTTTATGCTTCGATTGGTTTGTGGTGTGAGATTCCTGAATAAAACGGATCATAAGAATGCTGTGATGAGTGGTCTCTCAAATTGGAGAAGAAAGAGAATGTGGGTGCGAGTGCGTCAGGTGCCGCTGACGGGTTTGGAGGCGCAATGTACAAAAGCATTGAGAAGAAAGAATAGGTGCAAGAGGTGGATGCTGCCCCCGTCAGTGACGCGAGCAAGCCCTTCAGGCACACCTGCACAGCAAAACACATATTTTCACACGATTGTATAACTTTCTGTTGACACAATATGTACAGCAACCCCGGACTGCTCTATTTCTTCTCCTCAGTCTTCTCCTCCGGCTTCGGTGTTGGTAGCTTGAAGGAGTCGGGTGTCCGGTCCACACCAGGACCAATCTGCTCCCAGGCGCTGGATCCTCCCTCAAAGTTGCGGAACGCCTGCGTGAGCTCGAGCGGCTCCGTGACAATGCGCTTCTTCTCCTCGTCCCACCGGATCTCGGTATAGCCCGTCAGGGGGAAATCCTTGCGCAGCGGGTGGCCCTCGAACCCGTAGTCGGTCATGATGCGGCGCAGGTCGGGGTGGCCAGTGAAGAACACGCCAAACATGTCGTACGCCTCCCGCTCGTACCAATTGGCGCCGTCGTAAAGGCTGGTGACGCTGGGTACCGGCGTGGTCTCGTCGGCATACGTCTTGACGCGGATCCGAGAATTGTGCCGGACACTGAGCAGGTTGTATACAACCTCGAACCGTTGGTCGCGAGTGGGGAAATCGACGGCGGTGATTGTGCTGATCTGGGTAAACTCAGCGGCGGTGTTGTCTAGGAGAAATCAGCCACCATGCTCCAAAACAGGCCTCCTGCAAGCTCGGCGTACACTTCAAGAAGGAAAAGACCGGGATGACGCCGGACGGGCAGATGTAAATGGTCAATTCGTCCTTCCAGACCGAGAACTGCTGGATGTACTTGGGGAGACAGCCCATGAGCCATGAGCCGTACTTGTGCAAGTTGTCGGCCTTGGACTGGTACTTGTCGGCCGGGTTGACGAGGGGCACCTGGAGGGAGCCGATCTGGTCGCGGGGGGCGGCACGAGGGTTGGGGGCGTCCTTGGGCACTGCGACGCTGGTGCGGGCGGTTGTCGCGAAACACCGCAGCGCGGCCTCATTGCGAGCTGCGACCGACGGCTTCGCCGGCCGCAGGGCTGAGGCCAGGGCCCTGTTTCTGCAGACCTTGCTGGCCATAGTCGTCGGAGACGGGAGGGCGGGGGACCAATTGATCGAGAATCAGCCGGTGGCCTCGATCGAAGACGCTGCTTGAGTCTTGACGGGGTCGGCCGATTTCGAATCGACGTCGAGCTTGAGCTTGGTCCACTAAGGCTCAAGCAAGGCTTCACGTGAACAGGCACGTGATTGACAAGTTGCCTTGGTTTGGGTGAACTGTGAACTGTGAACTGTGAACTGCTCTCTAAGGATCTTGACCGGTTGCATCAAATATTTGCTTGTAGGCTGGCAAGGAAAGACCAGAGAAAGCAAGGCTGTGGACGGCGTGTCACAAAAAAGCTTTGCTTTAAAATAGTCCCGGTTCAGACGCTTCCACTCAAGACATTCAGACGGTCAGACCAGACATTCACAGACGTTGCAGGTTGCGGGCAGGGGCGCCAGTGCTCGCCTCTTCATCCAACCACAGGCGGCGCGACACGTGCAGTAACACGCTATTCCTAGAATCGCCTAGCGCAATCCCGACCCTTTTGCTCGAAAGCTCTGCGTTGCCTCCATTCCTCCTTTCAACACTCGATCAGTCCCCGTCGCCCATTTCCACCAAGCATTTCGGAGGATGCCCATGTCCTCCTTGTAAATTCCTACAGGCGTTTAGCAACGGGGTCATTTGATTTTTTTTTTCCCTACGCGCCACATCGCTGCACATTTCAGCAACACCTAATATTCACCTTCTTTTCGCGCCCTCCATCTTTTCCCGGCCAACCGTTTGCCTCTTGCCTCGATCGCCTTCCTCTCTCGCCGTCCGCATCCACGTTGACCAACCCTGCTGCATCCTGGCACCGACATCCACCCGCAACCATGGCACCACAAGACACATACATCGATGATGATGAGGACTGCTGGTATGGAAACCCTTCCTTCCCCCCAGTCATCACTCCCCACGCCGTCACCCGCCACCCCGTTGGTACGACCTCAGCCCGCTAACCGCGCATGCTAGCCCTCTCTGCATCGAAGAGTTGGATCTCTCCGACCGAAACTTCCGACCATGTCCTTGCGGATACCAGGTACGGAGAAACAATGTGCTGCTTGATTCTCCAACCATGCCACTGACACCCTGTGCAGATCTGCCAGTTCTGCTTCAACAACATCCGGACGAATATGAACGGTCTGTGCCCAGCATGCCGCCGCCCGTACGATGACAAGACCATCCAGTGGAAAGTTGTCACGCAGGAGGAGTAAGCTAAGTCGTCTCCCTGCTGGGTTGCCGCCTGCTGACCAGCAACTAGGATTGCCGAGTTTCGAGCGAATATCCAGAAGAACCAAAAGAAGCGCGCCGCCGACCAGCGTCATAAAGAAGCGCAGAAGCGCGAGGCCGAGAAGGAGAATCGCAAAAACCTGGTCGGCGTTCGGGTCGTCCAAAAGAATTTGGTGTATGTGACCGGCTTGACGCCGACGGTCCACGAGGACGAGTTACTCAAGACCCTTCGCAAACCCGAGTTCTTCGGCCAATACGGCAACATCCTCAAGATTTCCATCAGCAGTCGCAAGGGCACCGACGGCCTGAACCAGTCTCTCGGCGTTTATGTGACGTTCGAGAAGCAGGACGACGCCGGGCGGTGCATCCAGGCAGTCAATGGGTCTCAAAACGGCGACAGGGTGCTTCGGGCGCAGCTGGGAACCACCAAGTACTGCTCAGCCTGGCTGCGTCACGAGCAGTGCACGAATCGGCAGTGCATGTTTTTGCACGAGCTGGGTGACGAGGAGGACAGCTACAGCCGACAGGATTTGTCGTCGATGAATAGTATTAACTCGCAGCGACCGAACCAAAATGCCGGCAGCTCGCGTTCCGCTTCGAGGCAGCAAGCCCACCCCTCGCCGTCCCCCGCCGTCGCTCACCCCATGGCGCGGAGCTCGAGTAGAGATGGATCCGATAATGGCGACACCCCGGCTCTCCCGGCCTCTGCCAACTGGGCGCGCAATCCGCAGGTCCGCAGCCGCAGAGGCAGCCACGCCACTAGTGCTGCAGCTCCCAGCCCTGCCATCTCCAACTCGCTGCCGGTCACTGCCGAGTCTGCCGTCGAAGACGCGCCGGAACTCCCGGTCGCTGCACCCCCGGCTCGCGCTTCCCCGGCTCGCGCTTCCCCGGCTCGCGCTTCTCCGGTCGCAGCTCACCCCAGGACTCCCAGCACGGTGGTCGAGATTGCTAGGCGCATTCCGCAGGATGCTCTCAAATCCTTGCTCAAATCATTGGAGGGCTGCTCGCTGGCATGGCCCAAACCGGGTGGCGATCTACCCCACGATGAGTTCAACACGCTCTACCCCCCGCTTTTCGATATTAGGGGTGGGATGCGGCGGCGCGCTCTGCGCGCGTCTGAAGACAACAGTAGCGTCGAGGATCAGCAATCGGCGGGCGGCGTTCGGGAACCCTCAGAAGGCGAACCCGAGAGCAGCGGTAGTCTCGCGCTAGGCGGAGAACCGGAGGACCGCGATCTTGGCCGCGAGGGCCCCGCATTTGATCAGCGTCGGGTCGCGCAGCCTCCTATTCACAGAGGCAGTGCGGATGGGCTTTTTGGCCAGGCCGTCGGCTCCGGTTTTACTCAGACGGCTGCGAATCTAGGCTCGATCGGCAGCCGCACCATGACACCTCAGCAGCCCGCATTCATGCGCCCACCGGTCAACTTGGACAATCTCTCGGCGCAGGCGAACTTGTTCCAGGGCCAAGGCCAGGGCCACAACCGCCAGGGCTCGCGTTTCAGCTTTGCCAACGATGGCAGAGAGGCCGCATCGGCGACATCTGTAAAGCTCGCCGCGAACCCCCGGATCATGGCCCAGCAGTCGTCGATGATGCCGTCGTCCTTCCACAACCAGCCCGGCGGTCAGTACTACGCCTCTTCGATGCCCGGGCCGCCACCGGGACTCAAGTCGACAGGCACGCCGCCCGGCGTGTTTGGACAGCACGGGTTTGGGTCGGCCGCATTCGGCGGCGCTTCCAAGGATACCAACGAGATGCTGCAGCTCTTCCGCGGTCGGGGTGCTAGCAGCCAGGCTCATGATGCCGGAAAGCGTGAGTACATGTTTTCTTCTTTTCCTAATCAGTACCCACCTTCCACCTCCTCCACCCCAGCTCCTGCTTCGAGTCACCTGGCAATGCTCTACGGTTCTCAGCCTGGAGCCTTCCAAGACTTGGGTTTAAAGCAGAAGAAGAAGGGGAAGAAGCACAGACACGCTAACACTTCCTCCTCTGGGGGGAGTGGCCTAGTTGATCTTGCGGACCCGAGTATCCTGCAGGCGAGGATGCAGTCTCAGCAGCATCTGCAGCAACAGAGCAATGCCGGACTCGGACAGGGACTGTTCGGTGGCCAGTCGCAAGGTGGGTACAACAATCCCAGCATGATGTACAACCCGGGATATCGGGCTTGGTAATGCTGCTCCTTAGAGAGCAGCACCTTGCCCGCTATGAGCAACTGCGACATTGCTTTTTTCTTTTTTTCTTTTCTTTCTTTGCGTTATCATCACTCTTGGGGAGGGGGCAACACATGTCTTGTTTGTTTTGTCATATTATATATCACCACGGCGTCGCTGGCAACGAGCGAGGGGGATGAGGATTCAGACATCTTGAGTCCGTGGAGCATCACAAAGCGCCGGTTCCGAAGGAGGGACCGCCTTGTGCCTGGCGTCATTTGCATTTTTTGGAGCGAAAGCGGGATGGTACCTTTTCGGAGGCTATCGGGTTACGTCAGGCAAGCTCTCATCGTCTTCCTTTTATGGTTTCCCCATGTACGTTAACTTGGGCCCCAGGTTTCGTACCGCTGGGGCTGAGGTGGCATCGGTGGTCAAAATAGAGCATCATTACACCGCTTTCTCATGACCGGTTTCGCAGCTTCACATTTTCCCGGAAGACGATGATGGTAGTCTTGACGTAACCCAAGGCCTCCTGTATATAGTGGCGCTGGCTTGTTGTGTTGCTCTCTCCCCTTCCCGGGTTTGCGCTTCCGTTTTGTCGCCTACATTTTTCACCATCTTCCGAGATCATGAGGCTAATCTCGGTTTACGTAGACGACGACCTCCCCATCCTAGATGAGGTGAGGTCAAGCATTGAGGCCCTCGTCGCCGACGAGCCCATTGACATCAACATCCGCCAACCTCCTGGCGCCTTTGAGTCGTTGATTCGCTCAGTGACCCCGTCGGTCCCTCCCGGATTTTCTTTTGCAAGCGCGCACCCATCCCCTGCCATATCACACTCGTCTCTGCCGACAACGAGCATGGGGCGTCAGACCCCTCCAGTTGCGCTGCCTAAGGGTCCGATAAAGCCCCCCGTTGCCGCTTCCAGCCCGCTCACCAGGAGGGCCATCACACCGTCTGTGCCCGAGGCTAAAAAGGCTGTCAAAGCTCTTGCCGCCGAGAGTGGTCTGTCAAAGGATATTGCCAAAGCCAAGTCGCAGAAGTTATTGCAGGATGAAGACTTTCCCGCGCTCAACTCGGCCAAACCCCAGCGAGCGGCGACACCGGTCAGCCAGCCCAAGGCTTCAGCAAGCAAAGCAGGGGCATCGAACAGCAAGAAGTCGCCCGAGACGCATGCTGACAAGGTGAAGGAGAAGGCAAAGGAAAAAGAAAAGGGAAAGGAAAAGGAGAAGGAGAAAGAGAAGCCAGCACCTGCACCTGCGCCTGCACCCACTCCCGAACAGAGCGAGCCCCCCAAGCCGGAGACAAAGTCCCCCGAAAAGGCTGCCGAGAAGAAGGCGGACAAGCGACCCGTCCCTGGGCTCCTCAATATCGCCGCGGCGACCAAGGCGGCCCAAATCAAGAACGTAGATGCGCAATCGGCAAGCACAGATCGCGACTCTGCATTCCCGGCGCTTCCGTTTTCCACGTCGGTTTCGGTCTCGTCACCCCTCGCCCGGGCAGCTCCAAAGACGCTCCGAGTGGTGTCCACGCCCAAGACCGAGGCGCCATCAACCCCGATCCTTACAACTCCTATTGTGCGGTCGGTGGCTGCTGCCGCCATTCGCCCCGAGACGCCCGCCAGCGAGCTGATTTCCGACAGCGCGTCCATCATCTCGGCCTCCATTTCGGCGTCTCGCACGAATTCACCTCCGCCGTCAAAGATTGGCTCTGCTCCCGTACGAGCGACAACCAAGAGCCAGCAGCGTAAACAGCGCAAGGAGGCATCGAAGAAGGAGACGGCGACAATCGCAGCGCAGCCGGTCAAGGTCGAGACCGCTGTTGAGATTGGCCCCATCCTTGGCCGCAAGAAGAAGCAAAGGAAGGAAAAGGAGAAGCCGGGCAGCAAGACGGCAACTCCTGCGGTGAGCCGCCCCGGGACCCCGCTGCCGACTCATCCGACGTCCGTCAAGGAGACCAGGGAAGCCGCCGAGGTTAAGGAGGCGAAAGAAGAGTCTTCGGCTTACCGGTCGACGGCGAACGAGACGACCACCTTGACCGATGAGCCGCCCTTGCACAAGGGCAGGTACGGTGATCTGAAGGGCAAGACGGGCGAAAAGCAGGAAAGAGGTTCCGATCCGTCGACGCCTCGAACCCTGCCCACACCCGCCTCGGTTCTGTACGACCTTCAGACGACCGGCCTGGTGTCTGACAACCTCGAGAGCCTCTCTTTCTTCAAGTCAGTCAGCGTCCAACTCGACAAGTCGCGCAGCGATGCCAATAACACGGGGCTTCGGGACCAGGCAGCGAAGAACTCGATGACGCCGACCAAGTCCATCGTGACCGAAGACGACCAGGCGTCACTCCTTGCTGGCAAGCCAGTGCGCAAGGTTATGGACGGCGCCCGCATCCTCCTGACGCCCAACGGCGACTGCATCCGCAACCTCGGCGCTGAGGAAGAAGACCGCTTCCTCGAGCTCCAACAACTCGTCGCCGAAGTGACGGCCAGCCCAGCGGCCTTTGTCTCTTCCCGCCACGAAGCCGGCGGGGGCTTCAGCCTGATTAAAGGTCGGGCTGTGCCTAATGGGCCCCCCAGCTACTTCCCGGCGGGGCCCGGCGCCTACCCTTCGGACCCTGTCAACAAGATCCAGCGCGAGGAAGCCATCTATTACATCAACCAGTACGTCTTGCCACGGCTGAATCTCAATGCCAGAGACATGAGCCTGCCCAAAGCCATGTCCACCTGGACCACCGACCCCCGCGGCTCTGCCGCCCAAGCGGCTGCTGCGAACCTTTCTTCCGTTGCGCCGTGGTTGTATGGCGGCATTGGCAGCCCTTCAGGTTCCCACCTGCCGCCAATGTCCCACGACGATATGCTGGATGCCGGCGCCGCGCCGCCGGAGCTGAGCTACCCCGGCCCGGTCGGGGCATTCGCCGATGACCTGCACCACGTTGGCGCGCACGGCAACTACGTCGACATCAACGCCCAACTCCCCACCGTCGAAGAAGTCTTTGGCACCGGCCCTGCCTCCACCACGCGGCACCACCACCACCACCATCACCATCACCACCCCCATCACCACAACAACCAACAAACCCAACCCCAGCAACCCTCGGCCTCGGCTTCGGCCTCGGCCTCCTCATCAGCGATCGCCGCAGCTGCCGGCGGCGGCGGCGGCGGCATCAACTTCGCCTCCCCGGGCCCCTTCGGCAACGTCCCGCTCATGTCGCTCGAAGACGCGGAACAAGCCCTCTCGGCAGCGCGCAAGGAGACGGAAAAACTCGAAAAGAACCTCAACCAGCTGATGCGCAAGAACCGCCGCCTGCTGTCCCACCACCCTTCTTCCCTCCCCCTTGCCACCACCGCCATCTCGGTTGGTGGTGGTTACGGTGGAGGTCATGGTGGAGGAGGGGGAGGAGGAGGACATTGACTAGCCTGGGGCCGCCCTGCAACATCATCATCATCATCAACATCATCCTCATCATCTACAACAACAACGAATGTGGCGTCGTCTTCTTCTGGTCTTGGTCTTGGTCTTGGTCTTGGTCTTCTTGGTCTTGGATCGGGGGGGCGGAGCAGCAGGAGAATGGGTGTTGTTGGTCGTCGTAGTAGGCATGATGCGGTTGCGGCGGTTGCCATGGCGGTGGCGCTTGCGCGGGTGCTCCGGGGGCTGAGCAGCATGGGCGAGGCGGCGTTTGCGGCGGTTTGGATGGCCGTGTTGTTGATTGAGAGTGTGGTGTCTATGGCGGCGAGGGGCGCCGTGGTGGCGGTCGAGGTGGTTTGTGCTGTGTTGGATTGGGTGGGGGCTGAGTATTGATTGATCCCTACCTTACTTTACCTTTACCTTACCTGCCCGTGGTCGTGGGGGGGGGGTCTTCTGTTGGGGTTGGTTAGTTTGAAGATGAACGAGCTGTGTGCGGTGTGGTGTGGGTACTATTTGTCTGTTGGCATTTTTGTGTGAGAGAGTATCGGTGTAGGATACATTTGTCCGTTTTCAGCGAAGGACTGTTGTAGCGGGATACCATCATGCTTGGATTTGTAGGATTATGTTTAGCGTCTGTACCCAATATCAATGATCAGGGGTATATCAGCGCCATGACGACTCATTACTCGAGTGTTTGGCCGTTGACCACTGAGATGGGAGGCACCGAGCATGAGTAAGCTAGGTGGGGAGTGGGGAGATACGGCATTTCTTTCTCGCAGTTGTCTGTATGATCAAGAAATCTAAGCGGTCTTTGCCCTGTGACACGTTGCTGTCAGTGCAGGACTTGTGGAGCTCGTAGAACACAAGATGACTAGGGGGGATTGGTTGCCGGTTCCTGTTGTCATTTCTTAGGTGCGGGTTGTGCGCAGGCTTGTTTCAAGGACGATTGCTGCCCCGGGAGAAGCGTTCTGGCTCATCACGACATCAAGTACAAGGAAGATTTTACAAGGAGGTATGTTGGACAAGTATCCCCCCTCTCAAGGGCACCAAGATCCCAGGGTCATCGTGGGCCGGGACACACGACTTGAGAGACCAAAAATGAAGGTTGGGTATAAAGTTTAACAGCCCCTCCTCCGAAATTCTTCTCATTCGATATAGTCTGGCTCGCTAATAGATAACGCCCATCGTCCTGACATCCACCGAGGTACGTACTCACTCCCTAATAGTAGTTCTTTACCCAAGCGAGGAAAATACTGGAGCCTTGAGACGCCGGTCTGCTTCCGCAGCAGAGATGCGGCAACTAGGTTCCCAAGCAACCATGTCACGGAGCAAACGCGCGAGCTCATCCCGCTGGGCTGCGGAGAGGTACGAGGCCCGTTTGGCGAACCGGTACTCCAACGACGGTATCGGTCGCTTGTCATCGGAGGACCACCACCAGTCTGGTTCGGGCGACGGAGCCACGGGTTGTCCGGGTTGTGCTAGACCGTATTTGCTCCAGACGAACTTCCCCTTCCAAAGAGCGGGGACAGGGCCATGGTGTCGGACGACGAAAGCAACCAGGTGCGTGAAGATCTGAAAGCCGACTTGAAACATATCCTGGCCGGTCGACGTATAGTAGACAAGAGCTGCAAGCTGCCAGACATCGGATTTGGTCGAAGCCGGATAGTCAAAAAGGAGTTCTGGTGGGAAGCACTCAACCGGACATCCCAAGGTCGGCGGCGGGCTATTGCTTGAAAAGGCGCAGCCGAAGTCGATGATTTGGACCGTCGCCAGCGATGAAGAGTCGAGACCAGAAAAGGACGCAGAGGCAACTACCTTCTTCGGAGCGTATGTAGAGTGGGATACAGGGCCTTTGCAGAGTCGAAGCGTCTCCTCTTTGATAGGGCCCAGAAGCTCTAGAAGACGGCTTTCAATCATAGACTGCATACTTGGGACCTTGAATACTATATTTGACGATGTGAGATCTAGGATAGGCGCGTATTGGTCAATTAGTACGTCTTGAACTGAGAAACTTGAGCCTTACATACCACCGTGGCAGACACCGTGTGAGTGGAGGAAGGCGACGGCGCTTGCAAGCTGCTGGCACGTATCGTGTCGTTGCGAAGGAGTCAAGCTCCGTGATTTGTCCGAGTAAAGGCTGAACGCGACGAGAGGGAATACAAGGCAGCGGTGCTGGCCGTTAGGGCCAGAGACGGTGAAGGAATCTTCGAGCATGACGAGGTTTGGGTGACTGGACCTTCCCACTTGGCCAAGCCGTTGGAGGAAGTGCAGCTCATGACTGGCGCGCGCGTCACCGAGGTCGGCGCGAAGGATCTTGAGGGCGTGGAACGAGAGTTGTGGTTGTCCGGTAGAGTCAAGCGGCTGCTTGCGCTGTCGCTTGGCCAGCCAGACAGTGGAGAAGCCGCCATGCCCAAGCTTGTGGACGACGGTGTAGTCATCCGAGTCCTGGCGGTTGGTGATTGTGTCGCCAATGTCAACGGGGTGATAGCCGCCGGGCGTGTAGCGCTCGACATCTTCGACGTGTTCCCGCATGATGAACCCGGTGTGTCGATACATAGAGACGCGCGATGGGCCCATTTCCGGCATGGCGGCAATTCGCCAGGGCAAAGAATGAATGAATTAACAAACGGTGGATGGATGGATGGTAGAGAAGCCGAGCAAAAAGAAAAGGAACTTAAAAATGAATGGCCAAGGCGAAAGAAAGTTCAAAAAATAAGGGATTCAAGGGAGGGCTCAATCGGGGATTGAACCCGAGACCTCGCACATCTTCGAGCCTGTTGACAGGCGGTGGGTTATCCACCCGAAGCACGAATCATACCACTAGACCATTGAGCCTGAATCCGATATTAAGCGCCGTGCTCAAAGGTTGGTTATATAAGCATGGGTGAGGATTCTTTGATTTCAATGTAGTTTGTAGACATTGCCCTATCCTATCTTACTCTTAGCTAGATAACCAACTCTAATGAAGTAAAACATAGCTCTCGTACTTGCCGGAAATGGCGCCCCTTCCGATCGGGTGTAGCGCCTCGTCTAAACCAAAGCTCGTACAGCCCTCGCGTACCGGTAGTATAAATAGAGCCTTTTCCGTCCGACGTCTCTTTCTTATACTCTCGACATTCTCCCTCCCCCTTTTCTTCGCTCGGTCCCTGCCTTAGCTGTGCCTAAGATGTGCTATATCTACCGCTGTCTCGGGATAGTGATCGAGCGCCCATCGCCCATCGCCCGAGTAGCTCGAAAAGGAGGCCGCTAAGGAGGAAGCCTTAGAGCTAGCCCGGGAGCAAAGAATGGAAGAAGAGTATCGCAAACTCATCGCCGAGGATTCTATCATTATAAATGCAGCAAGCGGGTATTTGCCATCAACGACCTTGAAGACTCGTGGGAAAACACGCTTCGAAAAGCCGACGACCGGGGCTAGCTATTTTGGGGTGTTCATAGACATTTCTTGAATGTCCGCTATAATAGGCGCGGCTACAACTAGGAGGACGAGGAACTAGAGAAGGAAGGCAAGTTAAAGCCCGAGTTCTTTACCGCCGAGCATAGTCTAGGGATGCTTAGGACCATTTTGTCTAACTTCCGATTCAACGTATACGATTTCCATATATGCTATCTCATTCGGAGGGTGTTGAACAAGGAGCTAGCTATAGCAAGAGCTGTGGCGGTGGGGGGGTGTTCCAAGATTAGTGGTGATCTCTTGCACGTACGGGTAACGCACACAACTTGAAGTAGATGGAAACATATATACAGACATAGACGTTCTCTCCAGTTCGCACTTGACTAACTTTGAGAGACCTAGGGAAAGAGAACGAATTTTTTTACAGCTATATCTACCTAGGTAAATAACTATTCAGCTCCCCTAGAAGTAGTCCAATTTGTGCTCATCGCCCCCGGGCCCCGACAGATGGAAGTGACCGCAGTTAGCCTTGAGATTGTTGGCTATGAGGAGCCGTATAGTGCTGATGCGCTAGCCGAGAGAAACTAGGGTGCAAGTCATAGACGTGTCATCCCTCTTCCCTCTTAGGCTATAAATGTTTGTGCTAAACTCGAACGTAGTAAACTCCAAACGTTACCGCACAGCTTACCTGCTCAATGACCAAAACTTGGAGATCAAGCTAACCCATTCTCGCAACGTATTTGCTAAACAACTCTCCCAATCTGGCGCGTTTTCCTGCAATGTAACTGCACTTTCACTGCTCTCCTGCTATGCTTTATTGTAAGGGGATGCCGGATGGTAATCAAAGACAATCTCCTTGCACCTGCGGCTGTAGGTTGTGAACTTAATCTAGGTTTCTTTTCGTCAAATGGAAACTATCTTAAATTCCAAATGTATAAAAGCCTAAACTAACCATTCAAGAATAAACTTAGTAGATGTTTCAGAACTCTTCCGTGCTACTTAGTTCCTAGACTAATCATTAGACATGTTACTTCGGGATATGTTTACACACGAGTGCTCCGCCGGTAATAACTCATTTGTGGAACTTCCCGGCATTGCACAACCCGGCACGCAACTCTCACACTGGAAAAGAGAATCCGGCTCGCCGAAAGAGAACAATAAAGAGCACCGACGTAACATACTTTCATTACAAAATCATACGCTCTCGTCTCACGTCGGATAAACCTAAACACCCTCCGATATCGCACACTGTACAAACGCGGGCTGTTGGTCTAGCGGTATGATTCTCGCTTTGGGTTGTCTTAATCGGGCACACTAAAATATGCGAGAGGTCCCGGGTTCAATCCCCGGACAGCCCCTGAGTTCAGATCGATTTTTGGTGTCATCTGTCTTATGTGCGACAATCGGAGGGATGTGGGTTGATGATGGTTGCTCTTTTTGCCATTTCACTCCCTCTCTTCCTCATTTGGGTGGTTCATGCCTTCTTTGTATTAATGCCTTATGTTAAATTCGACTCGGGTGGGTTGTCAGTTAATTATTGTGTCATGCATGGTTGGTCCACCCATACTAGAAATACTACATGTGCCTCCATTCCCATCGCTAGCCATTACCCGCCCCCCCACGATCATAACCACCCCCAAGCAACAATCCGCCTCACGTCGCCGCCTCCCCGCCCACACTCGAATGCGACGTCCCCGGCCTGCTCCCGAACCGGCGCAACTTGCCCCCCGCCTTAGTATTAAACAGACTCTTGACCCTCCTCAGTCGCGACATCATATCCTTATCCTTGGTCTTCCTCGCCTCCTCCTCATCCACCTCTTCTTCTTCCTCTTCCTCTTCCGCACCACCACCACTCCCAACCAGCATCCTCGGCCCGCCATCCACCGTAATCGGCCGCCGCTCAGGCGTCTTGGGCGTCCCCCCCTCCCCCCCAACACCACTACTACTAAGCCCAGAAGCAGGAACACTACTCTTACTCCTCCCATGGCCAGCCAAACCCATCCCCATTCCCATACCTTTACTCTTCTTCTTCCCCGTGCCCAAACCAGAACCAGAACCAGAACCAGAACCGGCCACCTTGTCCCGAATAAACGCTTCATTCTTCAACCCCAACACAAGCACCTCCCAAGCCGCCAGCTCCCGCTCCCCCTTGGCCAGCGGCCGCGCGCCCGGGTTGCGCTGGGCGGCGGGGTGTTTCCACGGGCAAAAGAAGCGGTGCTCGCGCAGCGGGTCGAGGTGGTCCATGGGCGCCGGGACCAGGACCTCGTCGGTGGCCGGGTCGACCTCGCGGGACTTGAACATCCACAGCCCCAGGCGGCGGAGGCAGGTGTGGCAGGAGGCGCTGTTGGGGACGGGGTGGTGGAGGAAGGGGTGGGTGAGGGATTGCCAGCCGAGGAGGGCGAGGGCGAGCGCCGGCCGGTTGATGGGTGGTGGTGAGGAGGTGGAGGGGTTGGCTTTGTTGGGCGGGGGTGGCGGGTTGGTGAAGAATGTTGCGGGGAGGTGGGGGAGAATGGTGTCGAGGTTGAGGGTCGGGGGGAGGCGCAGGTTGAATTCGTAGGGGAGGAAGGCGGCGCGTTCGCAGAGCTCGTCGTAGCGCTGGCGGAGGCCTTGGAGCGCGAGTTTGGGGTTGGGGAGGGGTAAGCGGAGGAGGGCGTCTAGAATAGAGATGTTAGCAATGATAAGTAACTAAGCAACTTGAACGGAAGGATGAACCAAGGAAAAAGCCTACCATCGCATCCCTTCTTCCTCCACAGACAGTCCGCGGCATGCGACTCGACAATCAGCTCGACGTACTTGTCCACCACCGACTCGGCGATCTCGGACGCGATCAGCACCGCGATCTCCTTCCCGTCCACCTCTTTCTTGTTGACCTTGACCACCAGCTCGCGCGCGCACAGTGTGCACCTGACGCGCTCCTTGCCCTGGCACGCCCAGCCGCGCTTCGCCCATTCCACCTCGCTGACGCGGTCCGGCTTGGGCGTCCAGTCAGTCAGCTCCTGGAAGGTGGCTAGCCGTCGGAGCAACTGGTCGCGGTCGCCCGGGCAGTACTTTGGCGGCGGCGGCAGCCCTTCCCTTCCGTCGGGCGCCGGACTAGCGCCTCCTGGGGTCCACTTCCTCAATGTGACGTTCGAGATGGTCGTCGTCTGCGGGACGCTCCGTATGCTTGCGGGCGATGACTGCATCGGCGTGCCTTGGAGCGTGCTGTTTCTTGTGGGTGTCGAAGCCGGTCCACCGACGCGGCGCTTCTTGTGGAGGTCGAGGCTGCTGTCGTTGGCCATTGTTCTCGAGGGATATGGCGATGATGAATGCTGCGATGTGGGCGAAGATGCGGGATCGACGAGGCTGCGGTCGATGTCGGTGCTGCTGCGCTCCGTCGCGGGCCGATTGCCAATGCCCTGGAGCAGCGCATTGAACTTGCGCTTGACGTTGGAATTCATTTTGGGCGGTTGTGCCGAGAAGTGATTGCCTCTGCCGTGTTTCGTGTTCCCGGCGTCTGCGGTTGGAAGTGACAAGTGACGGGCAAACAGCTGCGGCGGTAACCACAGTGACCACCCCACTATTTGGTGTACCTGTCGACCTGGAAAGAATGTATTAACCGGACTGCTTTTTGTGAGTAGAGAAATAACGAGTTGTCGAGGCGCCTAAACCGAAGATCCATGCAGGGTCTGAGATCAGATGGAGTCAAGTGAATGAGACAGTGGTTTCAGTTGCTTCCATTGTTTTGTTCGGACATCGGCTTCGCATTTTGGGAGCTTGGGGCAACTGAAGGCTGAATGAAGCAAGCTGCTCCACTTTGGCTGCATGTCGCAGATCACAGTGTGGATTTCAGAGAGGACTTCCCCCAACACAAACAAAAACCATTGATTAAACAGATCAAGACATTATTATGAAACCACGGGTATCTATAACTAAATCTGTGCCATGCAATTCATCGCTCCCATGTGTCCCAAACCTTCCCAATCTGGTCCTCATCAGCCCATCCCCCAATCACCCCTCAAGGAAAAAAAAAAATAGCTCAATCCTGCTCTCCCAACCACAAACCCGCTCAAGCCTCTGGACAAAACAAAACCTCAGGCTCACTCGATCCTCCTCTCCCGATACCCAATCCCATTGACTTTGACCCTCAGCGCCAGCGAGCTCAGCACCACACTGATACTGCTCAACGCCATGGCCAAGCTCGCCCACACCGGATCCAGCCGGACATGCTGGCCGTTGCTCATGATGGGATAAAACGCCCCGGCCGCCACAGGCAGCGCAATGCAGTTGTACACGACGGCCCAGCCAAAGTTGAACTTGATGCGCGTAAAAACCACGGCCGACAAGTCGAGCAGATCCACCACGGCCCGGAGGTCACTCTTGACGAGCACAAAATCCGCCGTGCTGATGGCCACGTCCGCGCCCGACCCAATCGCCACGCCGACATCCGCCGTCGCCAGCGCGGGACTGTCGTTGATGCCGTCCCCGACCATAGCCACCATCGCGCGGCGCGAAGCCGCCTCGCTGTTTGCCCCACCGGTGCGCGCCCTGACCGTGGCCTGGAGGTACTTAATCTTCTTGGCCTTGCCGGTGGGCAGCACGCCCGCAATGACCTGGTCGGACGGGATGCCCAGCTGGGAGGCGACGGCGGCGGCTGTGGTGGGGTTGTCACCCGACAGCATCCACACGCGGGTGCCGCGGGACTGGAGGGCGCGGATGATGCGCGGCGCTTCGGGCCGGATGGGGTCCGAGATGGAGAGCGCTGCCGAGAGGGTCCATCCGTCCGACGACGTGGCGGGCTTGGTGGCGATGAGGGCCACGGATTTGGCTTCGGATTTCCAGCGTTGGAGGGCGGCTGTTGTTTGGGACGGGATCGGGACTGAGAAGTCGGACATGAAGGCCTCGTTGCCAACGGCAAGGTCGAAGGAAGATTCGGGGGTCGAGCCGCAGTAGCGCGCTTTCATACCTTTGCCGGGCACTTCTTGGAGGTCGTCGAGGGTGGCTCGGGACGAGGTTTGGGAGGCGCAAAACGAGACGATGGCTTTGGCGATTGGGTGGCTGCTGTTCTCCTCGATCGCTTTCAGTGCCGCCAGGAGGGCATCCTTCTGGGCGGCGTCTTCGGGGTAAATCTCCGAATCGGTGATGCTCGGCTCGCCGCCCACGGTCAAGGTGCCGGTCTTGTCAAAGACGACGCAGTCGATCCTGCTGGCCTTTTCGAACGCCTCGCCGCCGCCTTTCGCCAGGATGCCGTGCTTTGCCGCAAGGCCGCTGCCCACGAAGATGGCTGTCGGAGCGGCAAGAGCGAGGCCGCAGGGGCAGGCCACGACGAAGACCGAAATGGCGAACTGCAGCGAGAACGCAACCCAGCCGCCCGAGGTGACGTCTAGGTAGTGTGACGGGATCCGGCCGCTGAGTCCGAGGGAAAGCCAGATGATCCAAGTGAGGACGGCGATGAGGGTGACGACCGGGACAAAGTACGACGTCATTAGATCGGCAACCTGCTCGATCGGAGCTCGCTTCGTCTGGCCCTCGCGGACGACGTTGACAATTTGGTCCAGCAGCGACGTGCCCGACGCGCCCGTGATGCACACCAAGAGGGAAGTGTCCTTATTGACCGTCCCGGAAAACACCTCATCGCCAACCGCCTTCTTCACCAAGCGCGACTCGCCGGTTAGGCTAGACTCGTCAAAGTTGCTCTGACCCCTCACGACGGTGCCGTCGGCCGGCGGCGAAGCACCATGGGTGACGCGCACCACGTCGCCAAAGTCGAGGAGATCCGCCTTGACGACAACATCCTCCTCTTTCTCGGTCCCGTACCCCTCGACCAGGATAGCCGTCGTCGGGCGAAGCTTGCCCAGCATCTCGACGGCATCACCAGTCCTCGACTTGCTGTAGCTCTCAATCAACCTCCCGAGCAGCAAGAAAAAGGTCAAGAACACGACCGAGTCAAAGTAGAAATTCGAATCGTTCACCTCCTCGGCCTGGTACACGGCGGCGGCAATCATCTGGCTCACCGACGAGATGTACGCGATGGTGGTGCCGAGCGACATGAGCGTGTTCATGCTGCCGAACCGGTAGAAGCGCTGGATGATGGGCACCCGGCTCCCGCGCCGCCAGAGCGTCCTGATCTCCTTGATGGCGCGGCGGTGGAACAGGTCGGCCGCGAAGAAGTACACGGGCGTGGCCATGATGAAGAGCGCGATCTGGGCGCGGCTGATGCCGGACGTCCAGGGCGACATCAAGAAGTGCTTGGAGTGGCTGTCGGGGAGCAGGCTCATGTAGAGGATACCGACGACGAAGGAGGGAATGCACACCATGCCGGCGAAGATGACGCGCAGGAGGATCTGTATACGGTGTTTGCGCTGGATCTGCTTGGAGCGCTCCTCGAGGCTAGGGGGGTGGTAGATGGAGGCGGTGAAACCAGGGTCGCTGGCCTCGATGGCGGCGAGGATCTGGCGGATGGTGAAGGAGGGTGCGTCGGGGACGTACGAGAGCTTTATGATGGGCCGCTTACGGGTCGGTTGGGTGATGACCTCGAGCTGCCGCCGGAACCCGGCGAGACTCTTGGTGACGCGGTCCGGACAGTGCTCGCAGTAGAGACCGTCGATCCGGATCTCGACCGTTCGCTCGTGGCCTTCGGCGGCTTCCTGAGCCAGACTGACGACGGCGTCGAGAGCGCCCTCAAACCCCAGGTCTTCGATTGCGTCCACTAGTTTGTCGGCGTTGGCCCGGCCTTCGAAGTCGACCGTGGCGCTGTTGGTGAGTAGGTTGACGGTGATGTCCTTGATCCAACTCCTCTTCTTCATCTCCCTGGTAATACTGTTGGCGCAGGAGGCACATGTCATGCCTCCGATGGCGAGAGTTGCCCGCCACGCGTCTGAGTTGCCTGGGGGACCCTTGCGCTTCCCCTGATTTTGACTGAGGTCGGTGACAGAGTCTAGTGTTGCCTCGTACCCGAGATCCTCAATGGCTTGCACCACCTCCTCTGCCTTGTCCTTTTCCTTCAGGTCCACGGTCGCGCTGTTGCCGAGGACGTTGACGTTGACGTTGGAGACCCAGTCGTGTTTCCTCAGCCCCTCGATGATCATGTTGGCGCAGGATGCACACGTCATGCCCCCGACGGCAAGCGTGGCTCTCCAAAGACGTTGGGTGGAGACATCTTCGTCGGTCTCGATGGCGATGAACGATTTGGGTGGTATACTTGTTTGTGGACTCGAAGCGGTGGGCTTGCGCAGGTCGAGGTTGGCGTGGCGAGACACCGTCTCCAGGGCCCGCTTCTCATCCAGCTCAGTGCCCACGGTGCTGCGGCACTGCTCGCAGTTTTCGAGGTGGGCTCTGGTTTTTTGGGAGTGTGGTGACGGAGACTCCGAGGGCCTGAACCACCGGCTGAATGCCGACACCGGGTTTCCCATGTTGGCGTTGCTGCTGTCGCTACTGCTCTGACCGTTCTGGTGACTCTCGCCGGCTTCCAGGTCCAGGTCCAGGTCCAGGTCAGATATGTCGCCGGAAGACGTCGATATCCCGCATACTTCGAAGCCGCTTTCGTCAAGGGCCTTGCGCATCTGCTGCAGAGATGCTTCTGGGGCGTGTTCCACGGTCACAACCGAAGTCACCACGTTGGGCGAGACCCACTTGACGAGTTCGCCGCAGGACTCGTGAAGGGCGCTCTTTATAGTCGACACGCAGGTGGGACAGTGAAGGTTGGCCAGCAGGAAGGAGGATGAGACGGTCTCAGATGGCCCGGCTGCCACTGGCCGGCGGTTGGAGAGTGCCATGATATGCCGTGGTGCGCTTCGGCTGAGCGGTGCCGAGGGTGGCAGCGTCTGTGTGCGACCTGGCTGATTGGCGATGTCTGTCGGACGTGGCACAGCGGATGTAGATTAACGGTTTCCCTTCTAGGAAATGCGGACCTTTGGGAGAGACAGCGCCGGGATATAGGCTGAAGTAGCCGATCTGGGCGGTGTTTGCTGTTTGCCTTGTGGGGAAATGGGGGTGCCAATCTGGCACTGAGTGGTTGACACTTGACAGTGAGTAGCAGGTAATGTACGGGAACAAGACGGTGTAAAAAAGATCGAGAAGCCTTCCGACAGGAATGGGGTTGATTGAGATCGGTGATGATGGCAAACAAGGCACGACCGGGAGGAAACGGACGGAAACGGGAGGCGACTGAACCGTCTCATATACAGTCGCTGCAGTTGTCGTAGAACGCTATCGATGGCGAAAGCTGTCGGTGCCCGTTGTAATTCAAGAATTATTCAGCAATTTTTACGCACAATTCACGCAGTTTGTTGCCAAGATCGTGATGGCAAAAAAGACAGTGTGGTAGCGCCGTAGCGGGCACTCAAAGAGTCGAAGCGCAGTTGCTTCCAAGCGGGAATGATCAGTTGTTTAATTTGGACAGTGCTTCCCCAGGTTTCCATCATGGCTGCCGGTATTTGGATCTGGTGCACCGGCACGCGACTGCCAGGTTTGTCCCGCCCTGCCCAAGGAAGGTACATACAGTACATACATGCATTCCCGCAACTTTTGACATGATTCATCTTCTTTGTTCCATTCCATGAGAACCGCAAAAAACACAGTCTGTCCAGTTCAATGGAACAAGGCAGCCCGCCTCCCGAAGCCACACCGTCGGCAAAATTGGTGCTCGCATCGTTGCATCAGAGCTGGACCACTGCAGAGTGTGCGAGCTGGG
The DNA here is from genome assembly GCA_033296705.1 of Chaetomidium leptoderma. NCBI lineage: Eukaryota > Fungi > Ascomycota > Sordariomycetes > Sordariales > Chaetomiaceae > Chaetomidium > Chaetomidium leptoderma. Next base: position 82,593 of record MU856882.1, on the reverse strand, counting down.
CTGAAGTGGGCAGAAGAAATGTCGTCAGGTTCCTGGGCGTCGATGCCAAGATGGAATGTATCCCGCCATCGCCTGGTTGATGTTGCAGCGGGTGATGAGGCCGCATCATTGGCCCAAAGCGCGGCGCACAAAAGCCGCAGCCGGTTCGGGATCGCCTCCCGGATCGGTATCCGATCTCTCCCTGCGCGTCCCATGACCCATGACGCACCCTGGCGTTTGCCCGGGCCAAGCTCCGCAATCCGCCGTCTCTTGCGGTTTGCAACTCGATTCGGAGCCGGACCCAGCCGGGCTCGCCGGGTTCCCCAGCGCCCGCCGACAGAGAAGAGATGGTCTGGCCCACTCTCCTCCGTTCCGGATTGTTAATCCACATCACCGGCCCGGCGCTGAGCCCGTCACGGCATCCTGACAAACGTGGAGTGGAAGCAGCGAGAAGATTCGATACTTGTGGCTTGTATTGATGATTGTCCGGCCGGTGGGATCCCGAGAAGCATTTTACTGGCGGCAGTTGTCTCACCTACGTCGCGTGCCACAAAGTTGATGCTGTGTTGCGACAGGAGTTGCGCAACTTGTGCGTCGCATGGACGGGCAATTATTCCGGCCTTCCTTCACTTACACTGGACATTCGGAGTGGGTCCGTCCGCCGTGCCAAGAACGGGGTCCCTCCGAGTCTCCGACAACTTACAAGACAGAACGCGGCTCACCACTTGGAGCAAGCAAGAGAGGCAGGAGTTCTTCAAAGCCGTGATCCTTGCAAGCTGGCGCTGAAGTTGTGTGGAATTGTTGCCTTTATTGCCCCGAAAACTTGAGTCTGTTGACTCGAGGAGTATAACATAGGACCGTCAACATTCTAATCTGTATGCCACAGTTACACGGCGCAACGTAGATTGCACCAAGGTTGACAGAGAGCGACACAGATCTGGCATGTTCCTGGGCAGCGCCAAAGCTTAGTAGCCTGTGAGACGCGCAAGTAACGTAACACAGTCTATCGGCACAAGTCAGGCAGTAACTACCTAGTCGAGCGGGTTAACCAAACAAGACTTTGAGGATCGTGACAACAAAGGAACAACAAGTCGAAGAGTTTTCGGCCCGCGGTTCGCCACTAACCGGCATCGGAGCTCCCACGTGCTGCTCCACGTGCGGCTGACAAACGTGAGGGACGTCGAACTCAGCGACCCCCACAAAATCACCGCATCCGGCTAGCGTCAATCACGCCATATTCCTCACTCAACGCGACTTCGAGACGAAGCAACCGTTGAAGCTCGGCCCAGACTTTTTTTGCCAGACTCGGACGGAGTGTTGCGGCACTTATGGCGGCGCGGGTGGTGGGTTAGACAAAAAGGTGGGATGAACATCTCCTTGTGTGATTTTTCTCTTCGTGCACTCTTTTCCTGCAGTCCAATTCCAGCATTTTCTCGCTGGCGCAGTCGTTCCTCTCCGTTTTCTCAGTCCGCAAGCGCTTCGAGGCTGCCCCGGGCCCCTTTCTTGCCTCTTGCCCCGATACTTTGCGAGCGGCCGAGTCCCTGCTCTTGAAGAAGCGTTCAAGAGCCAATTCGCCTCTGCCGTTGAAGACTGTCCCATATTGCCCACATCGCCCAAGATGCAATTGAAGCACGAGGAGGCCACGGGCGGCATCTTGCCCACCCCGGAGGCCAACACAGCCCCTGAGATCTTCCAGAAGACTTCTCCGGGTCAGCATATCCCGCTCGGCGCCATCTCCGGGTCGACCTATGTCACCGGCCAGCTGCTCGTCCAGCAGGCCGCCTACAAGCTCTCGGACAAGATCTTCTCCTTCTCCCCCGAAACCTTCAACCTCGACCAGGCTGTCAAGGAGTGGTCACAGGCCGATGAGAAGAACATCCACGGCGAGACAACCACCGTTGTGCCGCTCCAGACCCGGGCCGGCGCCGGTACCTTTGCGCTGGGCTACATCTTCTCCAAGGACTTTGACCTCAGCAAGCGCCACATCCCCCAGACCCTCTTGGCCCCCTCGCTGAGCCTCCGCCACCTGCGCTCCGCCCTGGACCAGCTCTCGCTCCTCTACGGCGTGGCGAGCCCCTTTGTTGCCCACATCGCCGCTGCCGACTACTCGGCCCACGATGGCCTCGTTGCCGAGTATGAGAGCGCTCTCCAGATTGCCGAGGACCTCGGGCTGGGCCTCGTTTCCAGTGCCTCTGCCTTTGAGGCCCAGCACATGTCGCTCCTGGCGACACTTCTGGCTTCGCTGCTGCCCACGCTTCACGTTTACGATGGTCTTCGCACGGCCAGGGAGACGCTGAGAGTGGTGGATGCTCTGAGCGAGACCAGCATTGCCGACATCTACAAGAAGATCGCCAAGGAGGCCGGTGTCCTGAACAAGAGACTGGACACTGCCGGCAAGGTGGTTGAGCTCCTGCGTTCGTTCAACAACGAGCTCGGCACCTCGTACGCCCCCTTTGAGTACCATGGCCATGAGGCGCCCGAGTTGGTTCTTGTGGTCTTTGGCAGCGCCGAGGCCCAGCTTGCCAAGCAGGTCGTGAACACCTTGGCCGCCGATGGCAAGAAGGTTGGCGCCGTCAATGTTCGCATCTACCGGCCGTTCATCGAGGAGGCCTTCCTGGAGGCCCTCCCCGAGTCGGTGCGCGAGATCGCCGTCCTCGGCCAGGTCCGCGATGCCGTGGCTGTGGACGACGCGTCCGTGCAGTCCGTTCTGTACTCGGACGTCCTCACCGCCGTCTCTTTTGCTGACCGGTCGCGCGAGCCGGCCGTCGTCGACGTCAAGTATGCGGCGTCGACCGTCCATACCCCCAGCTCGATTGCCTCCATCATCCACCGGCTCACTGCCAAGGATGGCCAGAGCGAGGTCAGCCTGACCCTGAACGCTCTGGAGCAGGCCCTCCAGTACACCTTCTGGGACGTCGACAACTCGGCGGCCGTTGCGGCGCCCTCGGCGCTTGGCACGCTCCTCGCTCGCGAGGCGCCGAACAATGTCTACGTGCATGAGGCCCATGACAACCTCATCCAGGGCGGTGCCATCCGCACTGATATCCGGAGCTCCGAGAAGCCCATCGAGGCGCCGTTCGCCGTTGAGGAGGCCGACGTTGTCTTTGTCGGCGAGGAGAAGCTTTTCAAGGACCTCGATCTCGTCAAGGGGTCAAAGTCTGGCAGCAAGCTCATCCTCCGGTTGCCCAACTTCAAGGAGGAAGACCTTGAGAAGCGGATCCCTGCCCCAGCAAGGAAGCAGATCCAGGAGAAGGGCCTTGAGCTCTTCGTGCTGGATTCTTCTTTCTCCCCTGCTCTGGAGAAGGACGCCCAACTCCTGGCCCAGCTTGCCTTCTTGCAGGTTGCCCGGGCCGACATCACGCTGGCGCAACTCACCAAGTTCGCCCAAGTCGCTCAGGATCAGGTGGCCCTGGCAGAGCTCGCCGACTCGCTGCAACAAGCGCTCAAGAAGATCGAGATCCCGGCTACCTGGAGTGAGGCTTCTACCGAAGGCCTGACGGCCCCTCTGCTGCAGGTGTTGAAGCCTACCAGCTTTGTGCCCTTCCAGAAGGACGAGGCAGAGCCGGCGCTCAAGCTCGACAGCTGGCAGGAGGCCGCCAAGGGCCTTGCTTTCAAGGAGGCGTATGACACCCAGATCAACCTGCGTCCCGATCTCACGGTCAAGACGTTCACGGTCCACGTCAAGGAGAACCGCCGGCTCACGCCGCAAGCGTACGACCGCAACATCTTCCACATCGAGTTCGATCTGGGCGACTCTGGCCTCACGTACAACATCGGCGAAGCCCTGGGCATCCACGCGGACAACGACCCGCAGCAGGTGCTCGAGTTCATCAAGTCCTACGGCCTCAACGCCGACGACTTGGTGCAGGTGCCCTCGCGCGAGGACGTCACCGTGGCCGAGACGCGCACCGTGTACCAGTCTCTGGTCCAGAACATCGACATCCTGGGCAAGCCGCCGAAGCGCTTCTTCGAGTCCCTCGCCGAGTTCGCCACGGACGAGACGGAGAAGAAGAAGCTCGAGTTCATCGGCGGCAAGGAGGGCGCCGACGAGTTCAAGCGCCTGTCCGAGGTCGAGACGGTCACGTACGTCGACATACTACAAACGTTCCCGTCGGCGCGCCCCGGCTTTGCGGATCTCGTGCGCATCGTGTCGCCGCTCAAGCGCCGAGAGTACAGCATCGCGTCGGCGCAAGCCGTCACGCCCACGTCGGTCTCGCTCATGATCGTCGTGGTCGACTGGGTCGACTCCCAGGGCCGCACGCGCTACGGCCAGGCCACGCGGTACCTGTCGGAGCTCAAGCCCGGCACGGCCATCACGGCGTCGGTCAAGCCGTCGGTCATGAAGCTGCCCACCAAGGACACGGCGCCCCTGATCATGGCCGGCCTCGGCACGGGCCTCGCGCCCTTCCGCGCCTTTGTCCAGTACCGCGCCATGCAAAAGGCGCAGGGCAAGGAGATTGGCGCCATCCTGCTGTACCTCGGCAGTCGCCACCAGCGCGAGGAGTACCTCTACGGCGAGGAGTGGGAGGCCTACCTGGATGCCGGCGTCATCACGCTGCTGGGCGCCGCCTTCTCGCGCGACCAGCCGCAAAAGATCTACATCCAGGACCGCATGCGGCAGACCGTTTCCGACATTGTCAAGGCGTACATCCAGGAGGAAGGCTCGTTCTACCTGTGCGGGCCGACCTGGCCGGTGCCGGATGTCACCGAGGTGTTGGAGGAGGCCATTGCGTTGGAGGCGAAGGAGGCTGGGCGGAAGGTGGATCCGCGGAAGGAGATTGAGCGGTTGAAGGAGGATGGGCGGTACGTGCTAGAGGTGTACTAGTTTTGCAAAGTAGCGTAGTTGTTTCCCATTTTTGGTTGAATTTTATACTTGGTCAAGCCAACTTTCTAATTTCGTATTGTGGCCGAGTTGTGAACAGCCACAGCCCCTGAATCCGTCGACTCGCAGTGACAAGACGTCGTTGTCAGTCCGCAACGGAAGAGTGCGGGGGAAGCTCTGTGAAGCTCTGTGAAGCTCTGTGGTGGATCCCGGCGGCGCCACTGCCCCAACTCCGGGAATCCGGGGACCAAACACAGCCTATGGGAAGCGGGGAGTGGGATGCGACCCGCCACAATCCGGCGTGGCCCGCTCGGGAGTTGCTTAGCCGGAGTGTGGGGTATCGAGAGCTCGGTCCGGGGGAAGGCGGTGCCTCGGGGCCCTGCATCTGTCTGCAGGAACGTGCATTTCTACTTCATACACCGCATCTTCGTCTCATTCCAGTCTGTACAGGACCTGCAAACTGTTGAACTGCATCAAACTTTAACACTTGACCCCGTAAATTTACCTCGATTGAAGCCAGTATCCACCAAAGATGGTAGCAGCAGTTCGTCTCTTGCCCAACGTAAGTTCAAGCCAAGCTACCCCCTCACTCACCCTCCAGTCTCACAACAGAAGCTCACTGGGACGATGTATTCAGAGGGCCGCCAGAGCGGTCAACCTCCTCCGAACAGTCCAATTCACGCACCCGCCCTCCTGCCCCTGCCACTCCAACCCCAGCCATCACCACCACCAAACCCCCTCCACCGCGTCAGCCGTCTCCCGCTTTGCAGACCGCACCACATCCAACATCTCTGGCGTCTCTCGCCGGGGGTATGCCACACCGCGCGACCCAGCCCAGCAAAAGGAGTATGCCTTTGAGATGGCCGCCTCGTCGATCCGCTTTGGGCCCGGCGTGACGAGGGAGGTGGGCATGGACCTGAAGAACATGGGCGCGAAGCGCGTGTGTGTGGTGACGGATGCGACCGTCGACAAGCTCGAGGCCATGAGGCAGGTGAGGGAGGCGTTGGATGCCGAAGGGATCGAGTACAGGGTGTACGGACGGGTGATGGTGGAGCCGAAGGATTATTCGTATGTTTTGGCTGTGAGAGAGTGAGTGAGTGAGTGCTGGAGTGCTGACATTGATCCCCAGCATCAAAGAAGCCATCGAATGGGCCAAGCCTTATGCGCCCGACGCCTTCCTCGCCGTGGGCGGCGGCTCCGTCATTGACACAGCCAAGCTGATGAACCTCTACACATGCTACCCAGACGCCGAATTTATGGACTTTGTCAACGCCCCGCTCGGCAAAGGCCTCCCCATCGAGCGCAAGCTCAAGCCCCTGATCGCCGTGCCCACCACCGCCGGAACGGGCAGCGAGACGACGGGCACGGCCATCTTCGACCTCGCGTCGCGCCGCGCAAAGACGGGCATCGCCCACCGCAACCTCAAGCCCACGCTCGGCATCTGCGACCCGCTCAACACGCGCACCATGCCGTCGGCCGTGCGCGCCGCCTCGGGCCTGGACGTGCTGTGCCACTCGCTCGAGTCGTGGACCGCCATCCCCTTCCACGAGCGCACCCCGCGCCCGACCAACCCCATCCTGCGGCCGGCGTACCAGGGCGCGAACCCCATCAGCGACATCTTCTCGCTCAACGCGCTGCGGGCGACCGTCAAGTATCTCCCGAGGTCGGTGAGGGATGCCGACGATATGGAGGCCCAGAGCGAGATGTTGCTGGCGAGTACCCTTGCCGGCGTCGGGTTTGGGAATGCGGGGGTGCATTTGTGTCATGGTGAGTCGAGGTGGAACTGACAGTTCAAAGGAAAAGGAAAAGAGGGTAATTGGCTGACCGGTGATTTAGGCATGTCGTATCCCATCTCGGGGCAGAATCCGGGATATAAGCATGCCGGCTATGAGGTCGACGTGCCCATCATCCCGCACGGTGTCTCGGTAGCTGTGTCAGCCCCGGCCGTGTTTAGGTTTACGGGCGCGTCAAACCCGGAGCGCCATCTTGCTGCTGCCGAGGCATTTGGTGTGGATATTAGCAATGTGAAGAAGGAGAGCGCAGGCGAGGTTCTTGCGGAGGCCCTGACAAAATTCCTGGCCGATCTGGGCGACCAGCCGACGGGGTTGAAGGACCTTGGATTCACGCGCGACCATATTGAGGAGCTGGTCGAAGGCACAATACCGCAGGCGCGGGTTCTGATGCTGGCGCCCGGGCTGGCCAAGGAATTGGAGCAGGAGAGAGACCAGCTGCGGCGGTTGTTTGAGGATGCGCTAGAGCATTGATGGGATGGAAGCGTTGGTCACTGTCGGGCTATTGTTGGCCATTCATTGTGTCAGTGAGTGAGTGATCCGAAGTGTTGAATGGAAGTGTAAACACCACAATACAAAAACACAATAGGCTGCAAACTGCCATGTTGGTGAAATAAATCAACACATGAATGGTCTCCCATTCCATTCAAGAGCAGTGATCCCACACGCCAGGGGCTATATAGATACCTCAATCCTTACCCATGATGGCAAAACCTCCTCTTGAACACATCCCCTTCTACAGTCTTTGAGTCTTTCCTGGAGTTTCACACTTAAAAACGCAAGTGATCTCTGCTATCAAGTTACACGATGCACTTCCCAGACACTCCATCTTATCTGGTGTCCCCTTTGGGCCCGGCACACCAACACAACAATCTCAAGACAGACCCAATCCATAACGACAACGCAAATCAGCTCGACACCATCGTTGCAGGCAACGACTCGTCTGATTTCAACCTCTCTTCAACTCCCGTCCACCAGCTTGCCACCGATCCGGCCATTAATTCCCTGTCGCCCTCCACAGCCCCCGCCGACTATCGCCACGGGGGTGAAGCTCACGACGAAGCAGAGACCACCACCGCGGCCCAATACGGCGCCACGGGGTTCCCCCTCCCATCTGCCCGTACCACGGCGACTGCCGGCCGTGACGACGAGGACACCGACGAGGACGCCGACGACCGCCACCCCGGAACCGGCCACTCACTCCCCGGCCACCTACTCCCCGTCCACGACGACTTCTTCATCACGGACTTCTACGACGCAGACGACGAGGGACATGGAAGCTCTGGCGAAACCGCCGTCGACGACGACCAGGAAGAGGAGTTAGACGACGACTTCGACCGTCCCTTCTCACAATCACTCCCTCCCCAGCACTCCTCCTCCTCCTCGCCACTAACCCCGGCGGAATCCACCACCCCCTCGCCGACCCCCCTTGCCCCAGCCGCCCCGACCCCGCTGTCGCCGACCGTCTCCGAACTCCGCGCCTGGTACGACCTCCCCACATCATCTTCATCTCCCTCCTCCTCAGAAGCCGAAACCTACAGCGACAGCTACTACACCGACAGCGCGTACGACGAATACGACTCCTCCTCCGACGACGACGACGACGGTTGGCGCCCGCTGCTCACTTCTGCTGAGCTGGCCGAGGTGATTATCCTAGTGGAGCAGGGCCTAGACAGGCTTACGACGGGGATGTTTGAGGTTCTGATGGGGCTTGATACGGATTGTGAGTTTGATGGGGAGGAGGACACTTGCAGTGATAGCGAGGGAGAGGAAGGGAGTGATGAAGGTGATTCGGTTTGGGATACTTGGGATCGCGAGGATCAGGAGGAGGAGGAATAAGGCGATGTGCAGGTGTGGGATGGGCTTGTCTGAGCATGGTTTGCGGGAGGGTGGTGAGTGGACGCTGCGGGTCAGTGTGTGGCGGGGAAGAGAAGGCATCGGATAGGCTTTTTATAGGTATCCAAGTCTCTAGTATTCCGCAACAGGACCTTCTCTCAACCATCATTACCTGGAGCCATCATCACACGAACCGAAGCAACACAACTTTCCTCAAATAAGATAGACAGAAAAAAAAAGTATATATCATCACGATCCCTCCCCAAACGACGCAGTCCCAAAACTATCCGACACGCATGCATAGTACACCCCGACCACCACGCGCTCACCTCCCGCCAATGTTGGAAAACGCCCCCCTGACCTCGGCCCGCGGCCACTCGAAAAGCACATCGCCGCCATACACATCCGTCGTGACCTTGCCAATGCGCATCTCCACCTCGCCATAGAACCGCTCACACTCCCTCAGCACGCGGTTCACCAGACTACTATTCGCCGTACCCGCCGACGCCCTCGCCGCGGCGCCAGGAACCCCCGGAACACCTCCCGCAGCAGTGAGCCCACCACCACCACCACCACCCTCCTCCTCGCCAAAATGCTTCTCCACCCTCTTCCGCAGCGCCTCAATCCCCTTGCGCACCTCCCTCCCATCATAGCCGCCCAAGACCTTGTTAAACACAGCCTTGTTATTACTAGGCTGCGCCGCTACCCCGGCGGCGCTCTTGCCGCCCTGCAGCTGCGCCTCGACATTCTCGAGGTGCTCGAGCAGTTTGCCGAGGGGCCGGCGCATGACGGCGTTGAGGTACAGGCCCATGTGCTCGGTCATCTCGCGCTGCGCCGCCTCGCGCCAGTCGTCGAGCACCTCGAGGCTGCGCCCGTTGTCGACCTCCTCGAGGAAGTGGTTCATGTTCTCAATGAGGAGGATGTGGAAGTTGAGCGCTTCCTTGTCTTCGGGGTCTGCGACGGCCGACGTGGCCGACGGTGCAGATGTGCTGCCGAGCGCCGGGTTCTCGCGCGCGATCACCTTGAGCGAGTCGAACATGGACTTGAGGATGCGGTCGTACTCGCGGTCGACCATGCGGCGGACGGGGAGCGAAGGGTCGATCGTGGCGAGCATGTTCTCGACGGCCGTGGCGAAGTGCGGGAAGATGCGGATGAAGTGGATGACGCCCTTGCGCTTCTTGATCTTGACCTTGGTTTCTTCGATGGCGCGGATCTGGTCGTCGACGAATTTCTTGAATTTCCCTTCGAGGTTGCCGTGGAGCTTTTGCAGCACGTTGTTGAGGAAGTCTTGGTTGGACTGGCTCATCTCCGACATCTTGCGTTCGAGCGTGGCGAGAATGCCGACGCCTTGTCTGAGGGGTTGTTAGCAGTCACTCGTGGTGAAAGTGTCGGCAGGGGAGACTTACAGAGGATCCATGGTCAGTACCCAGTCCATCAGCTGCTGCAGGCCGGACTCTAGGAATAGGAATATCGATTCCATTGCTTTAGTGACCCGGCGCGCGAGATCACGGTCGGGTTCCATCAGCCGGTGCCGCTTCAAGTCGCCACCGCGGCGGTCATGAGGGCGGGAAGCAGCGACAAGATCCGGGAAGTCGGATTGCTCTAGCGTCGTTGCATGGAAGAAGTCGATGATAAAGTTCTGCTCCATCTCCACGAGCGGTAGCAGATCATCGAGGACCCCAGCAAACACTTCGTAGGGCAGCGCCCTCCCGTCTGGGGTCTTGTCGGCCAGGTTCGTTCGGCTGCCGTCACTGAGCGGCGACCGGAGACTTCTCGCCAGTGTTTGGCTGCGCTTGACAGTGAGCTTCCGCGCCGTAGTCGCGAGGCCTTCTTCCTTCTTTTCTTGCTGCGAGGTGAACAGCAGCTCGCTCTCGTCGCCCGTGACCTTCCTAGCATTCTTCTTCCACGCTTCCATGGCGTCCCTGAACTCGACCTTGTAGATCGGGTGGCTCCTGTCCTGGTAGATTTGAAGGACGCGGTTCCAGTTGTCGAGGTCAACGTCCCTGGCATAGAGGACCAGGGGGCCGTACATCCACAACAGGTCCCTGCCGGGCTCGTGGTTGCGGGCGTCAGCCTTCTTCGACAACGCCCCGTCGAGTGCATTCTTCGTCTCGCGGAAGGCTTCTGAGAACTGCCGCTCCATGAAGACGACTAGCCTCCGCATAAATTGAGAGCTCTCAGATAGGTACATCTCCTTCTTCTCCTGGACGATGCGCATATTGCCATAATCGCTGTTGAGGCCGAGGGACTGGTCGCCGTTCAAGTCCTCGCTCTTGCGCGACTCGCTGTTGCCGAGCGTCGGATCCATCTTGATCATGGCCTTGAATAGCGTAACAAGGGAGGCCTCGATCTCCTCAACGCCAGACGCTGTCTCTAGCGGCGCCATCTTGAGGGCATCAAGGTCGGATTCGCTAATGGCGCAAGTCTCCAGCAGTGACTCCAGTTCCTTCCTGAGCAGCTTTTGGTTCGCGGCTTGCACCTGTAGACCTTGGCCTTGGGCCTCGATGTACGCGATATCATCCGATAGCGTCTGCAACGGTCAGAACACGACCAATGATGGCGAGTGTGGTCAACTTACAGATAGCTCAACGCTGTACAGCGTGAGCAGATTGTCGAGTTCGTCGCATTCGCTAACGGAGAGGTCGATGCCCTTCTTGATGGCCTCGACCCTCTCATCCTCCTCCTGGAAGCGGGCGAGCCAGCCGCCGGCCTGAGCTTTGCTCACTTCGCGGTCGAGGTCTGCACGCATCTCGTCAAAGTTGCGAGTCCGCATCTTCTCACCTGGCACCCAGCCAAAGTAGTCCAGCCACTTGGCAAACTCATTGGTCCGGTTGTCGAGGAGGGAGGGATCTATGCCGAGCGTTGCCAGATATTTGGTGTCGTTGCCTGCCACAATGGACCGCCGAGACTCCTCCACCGTCGGTAGCTCTTCGATCTTTTTCTTTTCAAGGTCTTTAACCAAAGGTTGAGCACTGCTTGGCTTAGCCGTGGAGTCTGATCCTGTAACCTTGACTTCGGGGATACTCGGGATGGCGCTTCGGTCGGTTGCGTTGGACGGCGGTTCCACTACGACCGGAGCAGGCTCTGGCGGTGCTTGAACTGGCTGCGGCCTGGGGGGAGCTGGAATTACACTTGTGATGCCATCGGGACCATCGGTGGTCTTGGTCTGGGTCTGACGTAAACGTTCTGCTGCACCGCCAGGCCTCGGCTTGAATGCGCTCGCTGCTGCTGCCGCTTTCCAGATGGCGCCAGCAATTTCTCCTTTTTTTGTCTTTTTCGACTTAATCATTGACGCAAGGCCTGGTTTGGTTTCCCCTTCAGGTTGCTCTTCAGGCTCCTGTGGCGAGTCCTCCACTGGAGGTGAGGGGATGGGTGGTATGGCAGAGGTTGGGGGGCCAGAAGGCGGCGTTCGCACGGCGGGGCTGGGCGAACGGCCTAGGATATCCGGTTTATTCGTGTCCTTGGGCGTTGTGACCTGCTCAGCCCGAGGCGGCGGCTCGTTCCGCCGGCTTATCGAGTCCTTCCGAGGTGAGATTCTTTCCAAGTTCCGCGGCGGGACCACCATGGGCTCTCGGCGCATGGCCGGGCTCATGAGCGGGGCTGGTATCAGGTTTCTGTCTCCCTGCATCGGCCGCAGGGGGTCCATTGGGGGCCGCTTTCGCTCCGGGGGCTTTTCCTCGGCCGGCGGGAGTGGTGTAGGTTCGGGTGTGACAAAAGGGGACGCTCCATTCATCCCATTCCTGGTGCTCGGCCGAAGACTGTTCGCATCCTCGCTTCGCGTGATTGACGACGCTGCGACCGAGTCTTGGCTCTTATTGCTTGATGCCAGCCTGCGCAGTGACTGATGGTCCTGAGACGGCCGCCCCGTATCGATGCTTTGGGCGGGCGAAGACTTTCCGTTTGGCACCAAGGGAGTCCGGGATGCCACCCGGTCCGGGAACATGGGGCTCGCCGTGGTTTGGGCACTGGGCGGCGCAATGTATCCAGACGAAACGGAGCCATTCCCGCTGTTGGGAGCAGTGTCGAGCGGAGAAGGACGAGGGGGTGGTCGGTCCTGTCGCCGGGGCACCTGTGCACCGCCCAAGACTTGCTCCAATTCGCGCTGTTCGAAGCCCGTGAGAGTGGGGTTGCGGCCGCCGGTGTACTTGTTGTAGATCTTGATCAGGCTAGCAATGAAGAACTTCTTTTCCTTGTCGGACTGTGCCTCCCAATAGTACGGCTTGCCGAGCGTCACAACGAAGCCGACATCCCCAGCCCATTGCTGGTTGTTCGGGCTCGCGGTCGGGCTCGTAAACGATTCAATGGCCGTCAGGTCGTCGAGAAACCACGTCTTGCCAATCGAAAATGTGCCATTGGGGTTCTCCTTGGACTTGTGTAGGCGCACGCGGCCTGATTTGCGCACGGCGACGATGATGACGCGGGGTTTCTCGTACTGGGGGGTCCTCCCCGAGGGTGGCGGCGGCGATGTCGGGGAGGTCTGGTACTCCCGAATCTTGATGTGGGTTATGTATGTTTCGAGGGCTGTGGCAAGCTGTCAGCGGGGGGGGCTGTCAAGGAGGAAGGCAAGCTCCTGGTTGACGATGGGTGCTCACTGGAACCATCCTCGTCGCGTTTGGTGAAGCAGCTTTCGACGATCCTCCTTTTCTCATCCTCGAATCGCTCCGCCCTGTTTGTATCGCGGCCGTTCATGGCGATGTCAGCAACGGGGAGGCGCTCCCATCAAGCGGAGGTCGAGGGTCGAGATTCATGAACGTTTGGGCAGCGACTGCAGACGGCGGGGGTGCCGCGACATCTTCGGGTTCCAGTTGCCGCTCGTAGAATGGTCGCCTGAAATCGCGGAATCTGTTGCTGCTCCAGTCGGTGTTTGGCACAGGTCCAGCTGCGAATGCCCTTGATGCCCGGCCGAGTGCAAGTCGTGGGCGCGGCTTGATCGAGAGCGAGGTACAGATTACAAGGTGGTGGGTGGTGGAGTTGTGGAGTTGGCGAGGCTTGCGGCTTTGCGGCGTGCCCGGGCGCCCCTGTGACGGACCGCACTTCGAGGATACCTAGCGCTGGGGGCCCGAGGCCCGTGCGGTCTCAAAATTCCCTGATGCCGCAGCAGCCATGCACGCCAAGAGATATGCAAGCAAGGGTCTCGAAGACGCTGAACTCGAACTCTTGGCTTTTGTATCAGTCTTAACTCTTAAATCCAACCTGGACACCCTTCTGGTTGAAAGCTGGACAAAATGCTATTAACACGAGTATGAAGATTTTCAGACTACAATTTCTTCCCCACAAACACTCGGCAATTCTCAAGACCGCTGGACCTATGCATCACATCTAACCCTGGAAATCGGCTGGTGTCCGAGTTTAGGGGGCAATGTCTTTGCCTCGCACAACAATAATGCCGCATTATCTACTCAGCGGCCCTCTATGCCCAGGTGATCCATGCCATCTACCATAACCTCCAACTCCAAATCATGAAAAGAATTTACAACAAAAACAAAGCTGTTCCAGTAACCCAAGAAAGCAACTTAGAGTGGTATCTGTAACAATCCAGACCAAGACCCCACCTATACCATAACAGCCCCCCCAGCGACATAACCAACATCACATCAGTACCCCCTCCTCCTCCTCCTCCCCCTCATCATCCGAATCCCAAATCTTCACCGGCGGCGGCGCCATCCTAACCTCATCCACCAACAAGCTATCCGGCGGCAACAACACCCCCCCCTGCGACGACGACAGCAACAACGACCCGCCGCGCGGCAGCGGCAGCGGCACCAAGCTGTCATCGTCCATATCCGCCAGCCCCGGCAGCGACAGTTCGCTAGACTCGGGCATGGGCGGCCTCGGAACCGACGCCGGGCCCGAGGACGATTTCGCTGGCGACGAGACGGCCGAGCTGGAGGGGATCGACATGTCCGAGGCGGTTGTTGCTTGGGAGGGGCGGATGAAATTGGAGGACTTACTGCCGGCGGTGGAAGGGGTTGGTTGTTTTGTTGGGTTTGGGAACGGCTGCTGGAAGTAGGTGGTGGTTTGGCTTGGCCGATTGCGCAGTCGTTGACTTGATCGTGTGGGAGGGGGAACCGGCGGGCGGACAAAGTTGTTCTTGTCGTCCGGCTTTCGCGGGCCAGTAGCGGCGGCGGAGCGGTGCTTGACTGGACTTTGGCTTGCTGGGATCACATGGTCCTCCTCCTCCTCTTCTTCCTCCTCCTCCTCCTCGTGGTGATGCCTCTGCGTCTGGACGATATCGCTGCGTAACTGGTCCTCCAGCTCCTGCGAAATTGTCACACTGCCTTGGCTGCCCTCCTCCTCAAACAGCCCGCACCGCAGATTCGCCAACAACTGCCCCACAATCGCTGGCGGGAGGTACCTGTACATATTTGGCGGTCCATCGCCCAGCCCGTTGTCTGGCATATCTTCCAACGGCACCGGGTTGTTTAGCTGGTACACCTGCAGCAGCTTGTGCGCAAAGTTGTAGCCCGACTTCCCCGCGTTGAACTCGGCGTTGCCGAGACCGCTGTCGCTTTCGACTTGCCCTGGTCCTTGGGCGGGGCCGAGTGTGGCCATGTATTTCACCTCACCCACGGGCTGGGTGGTGTAGATCCAGCAGCGGGAGACCTGGATGGGAAATTTGTAGTTGCGGAACTCGTGGTCCCTGTCACCCTTGACAATTCCGTCGACGATTTCCGGATGGATCGAGATGATAATGTCCGAACGGTCTGTCTGCGGCCCGAGGGCGCGGATGACTTCCATGGGGATACGCTGGCTTTCGAGGCCCTGGCTATAGTACTGGGACCTGGCCTGCGTATGTCGTTGGTAAATCGGGGAAGACTTGTGTGGCTTCCGGGGGGTCTCCTTGTAGACTTCCTCGGCGGTCGATGGCGGGGGCAGCTCAATTTGGACTCGCCGGACGACCGGTGTTGGCGTTCCGGGTGCGTCACTGGCTGACTCTGACGTGACAATCTCGGGAGTAGACTTGCGCTTCTTTCCGCTTCCCGTGCGCGAGGCCTTTTGAGAGGTCGGCTTTCGAAGGATGGAAATTGGGATGGGCTCGTCCTCCGCCTCGCTGGCTGTTTCTTCCGAATCCTCTACCAGGGGAGTGGGCTGGCGAATCTTCCCAGCCGATCCGTCCACGCCGGCCCGAAGCTGCGATGCGCGTGGAGCTGGGGTTGGTGTTCCAGGCGCCTCATCTTCGCTGGCTGCGGGCTCCTCGGGGGGCACAAGTTCAGTCAAAGCCTCGCCTAACGCCCTGCCCGCTGTTCCAGCAGGACCAGTATCTTCCGCCGACGCGGTCCAGAACTGGGAGGCAGTATTGGGGCTGACCTGACTTGCCCTACCCGCGGCCCTGGCGGTTTGCGATCTCGTTCCTAACCTCGGAGTTGGCGAGCCCTCACTCGCTGTCGAACCCCCGTCATCCCACACCTTGAGAGCAGGCGACTCGTTCTCCTTATCCGACCTCCCCACACTTGCAGGAGTCCCTGAAACTCCAGCAAGGCCAGGCCGTGAAGCCGACCCTGGGTCCGCCGCTATGACAAAGTCCGCATCACCGCCCTCCCGATTTACGGGCGTCTGTTGTGTAGACAGCGCCTTGCACGGCGTCGACCCAATGCTCTCCAACTCGTCATCTGAGTCCGGGATCTCGACAAACATCCTCTTTCTCCTCGTTGTCGGCGCCTCCCCATTTGGAGTCGAACCAACACCCAGCTCAAGACTCGCGACTGGAAGCTCGGAGAGAGGCTCCCTCTTTAGTTTTTGCGAAGGTGTCTCTTCCCCCCTTTTGGGAGTTTCCGCGGCCACCGAAGAAGACGGGAAGGCATCGCTATAACTCTCCTGGATGACCAAAGTTCGCGGGAGTTTCGAGATTGTCTCAACCGTGGGAAGCGGGGCATCGAGGTTTATCGATTTTTGTGTCAATGGCGACCTGAAAGCCGGAAGGGGGCTGTGGCCCTGCAGCGGCGTGAATATTGTCGGCTGTGAAGAAGGGACCTCGTCCAGATTGACTCTGATCCGCTTGTGGCTGGGTGTACGGGGATCGGGTGGTGCCACAGCCTTGCCCTTCCCTTTCTTGAGTGGTGCGGAACGCTTGGCGGGTGTGGGTGTCTTTTTCGGCAAAGGCAGATCATCGTCCTCCTGCTCTTCCCGCTCCTCATCCTCATCCTCCACTCTCAACCCATCATCCATCTCCATGCCCGACGCCGACGCAGATTTCCCCATAAACTGCGTCAAAGTTTGCGTATAAAAGCTCGACCCCTTCCTCTCCAACCTGGGCGCTGCTGGCGTCGGCGCATCGCCCATGGTCTTCCTCCTCTTTGCATTTCTCTCCGACCTCCTCTTTTCAGTCACTCTCGTAACCTCCACCTCTTCCTCCTCCGCAACCAACCCCTCCTCTCGTAAACCTCTATCCTCCAACCCATCCTCTTGCTCCAACCCAGACGACGACCGCACATAATCAATCTGCGTCAGCGTCTGCTGCCGAAGACTCCTCCTCGTCCTCTCCGATGCGGGCGTCTCCAACCGCGCAGGCAGCGATCGTCGGCCGCCATAAGTCTTGACTATCTTCCGGCGCGCGGGGAAGGTCACTTGTTTGGGGACGGGGCCGGATTCGTATGTTCTTCTCATGGTGGGGCCAGTACTGTTGCTTGCGTTGGTGGCAGCGGCGGCAGTCTTTTTTAATCGGGCCATTTTGGCTGGGTTGTTGTTGTGGTCGTGGATGATTACCGCGATGATTACACCCTCGGTGGGGTTCTTCGGATCGGGTGGCGGTGGTCTCGGGTCAATCAGGACAGACAAAGCTGAGATATTTTCGTTCCTTTTCGCCTAAAAACTTCGGTTGGTCGTGTGATTTAATCGGAATCGTCGACAGCAAGATCAAGCGTGACCGAGATGGAGTGGGCTTGGGTCGGATTGAGTCGCTCAGGCGATCAAGGGCGCGTCGGTTGACGCGTAAGTGGGGCAGTCTTGGCGCGCACCCCAGCACAATCATTAAACGCGGAAGTCTTGAATGACGTCATCAGGATCACCAAAAAAACATTCGCAACACCATCACCGAGTATTGTGCGAGTCGGGGAAGTCAGCAATGCGGTAGTTAGAACGAGGATTGCTTGGGAATAAACTATTGAACGTCGAGGACTGAAAAAAATCCAAAACACAAAAGACAACAAGGTAAAAAATACAAAAAGCTCACCAGCTAACCGACCCTCGTTGGGTGAGGTAGCTGGCTACGAAAACCCCATTTGGGGTTTTACTTCGTTTCGAACCCGCGCCCTCGCGGGTGGGGCGCGGGTTGAATGCGGTGGTGCGCCCCCCCTCCCAAACGGGGACCGCATTTGGGAGGGGGGGCGGTGAAATTGGGACATGCAGAACTTCTATATAAAGGGTCGCACAGCTGGCTGGCACCCGTCCCCCGTCATCACCTGCACTTGCTTGTCCGCTGGAAAATCAAACACCCAAGCACAAAGAGGAAAGATACTTGGAACCAAAAGTCAGGTTGCTTGACCAAACCCGAAATGAAGCCAAGTAACAGCCCAAGTAAAAAAACAATAAGACTGTGTTCTAGTATAACTAACTTTTGGTAAGTAAACAAAGACAGAAACTGTCAACAAGTCCAAAGCGCAATGTTTGCCCTTCTGCGCGGACTCGGCCATCGAATCGAACCCCTCCTCCTTGAACAGGACCACACCAAATACCGCCAGATATGGAACTCAACCGCCAACCTTTAGCACTAGCAATCTGTCCTCTGCAAAACACAAACCTCGTCAAGCGTCAACGAAGAAAAGAACCCATCGCTATTTTTTCTCAACCGGTGGCACTTCAAGTTATGGCCCTCAGTGCCACCACACAAAAACCGACACGCTACCTCCGAGTCACCCACAAGCATACCGCTGTTCACCCCGCCAGCCAGCCGCTCAGTCTAACCTCCGAGTCCATGCCATTACCACTGTCATTGCCATTTGCCAGTCTAGATAGTAAAGCAATGATAATATCACATCGACAGTAACCGAAAACACACACACAAGACCCACGACTTGTCCCCCACTAAAAGAGCCCCAAACGAAACCCAGGCCTGAAATCACCCATCATCAATCAATGATCCCTCCCATCCGTTTTTCTCCTCATGTCATGTCGGAAACTTTCCCTGAATGCCCACCCACGCCCCAGTCCATGCTGCCTGCCCCATTCTGGCGACGACGATGTGCCCCTGCAGCGCAGCAGGTTCAAAAAGGGAAGAAAGAAAGGAAAGAAGACACATAACTACGTACAACCGAACTCGGTGTTTATTTCTTTGCTCAACGCCTTTAGGATTCCTAACTTCTCTCAAGATAAGTGGAACGCTCCCTGACCCTCCTTGGTGGCTGTAAAGAGCCGCTTCTTCAGGATGTCGACGTTCGAGTAGTCGGGCAGCTTGAGGTAGTTGACACACGTCATGACGCTGGGGAGGTAGTCGTCCGACGTGTACGGCGCCTCGCTCGGTTTGCACACGACCGTGAACATGGGCGTCAGCTTCTTGAAACCTGTTGCGTCATGTTAGCCACCATCAACGTGCCACGCCACCCTGCAAAGAATAATAAGACGTACCACCAATGGGGAGCTTCGGGCTGCCCGTCGTGAACTGCAAAAAGTCGCGGCGCTGGGCCGGCGTGAGCTCGCTCATGGTCTGGAGCAAGTTCTTGACCGTCTTGCTGTCCATGTTGTACCCGTGGTCCGCCTTGACCGAGTCCATGAGAGCTAAGAGCCAAGGTTAGCATGGTTCGCCAAAGTAAAGAGGACAGACAAGAAGACGGATGTCGCTTACTCTCGAGAGACCAATCCTCCTCCACTCGTCCAAAGAGCGTGCAGAGCTCATCCGGAGTGAAAGCACTCAATGCCGAGTACGGGAACACCTGCGAGAAGCCCCGCTGGAATGCATCCACCTGCCGGCGGACCCCGCTTCCCAGAGTCATGTCGATCACCCTGTCGAGGTAGAGGTCGACATTGTCAATCGTCACCAGGGTTTGGGATCCCTTGGGGATAAGCTCGATCTCTGGATAACCGGGTAGCGTGAAGTCGAGATACAGGTCGTCGATCTTGATCTTGTCAACCACGATGTTCTCCGTATCAGTGACCTTCTGAGCCGCAGTTCGATTCGGGTCCTCGTCAATCCCTTTCTTGGCCAGAGCGAACTTCTTGACTGTCATGAGCGATCTCGCAATTACTGGGTCGACAGACTTGACCGCCCCGAGAGACGGGCGCACCGCAGTCGACTCGTCGCCAATGCGGAAGAAGATGGGGTTGAGATTGACATCGATGATCCGGGAGTCGATCATGGACCGCGCAACAAACTTTCCAAGCATCTTGTAGAGCTGAAGGACCTTCTCACCCTCCTCCGAAACGGCAAACTCCTCGCTGATCGGCCGGGGGAAGAGCCCGTTCGGCCCAGAGACAAACTCGTCGTCTCCGTTGGGGTCGTTGTCACGCCAGAGCTTGAGCTTCTTCTTGCAGAACTCCTTCGAGACAGTCGAGTAGAACTCGAGCGTGGGGCCCAGTCCAGTGCCGACCTCGTCAAAATACTCGACTTCCAGGATGCTCTGTGATGCGCCGTAGAGTTCCATGACTTTGACGGCCGACTCCAATATCTTTGCCCGCGAAATACGGACCTTCTGGCGCTGCAGGCGGCCAAGGAACGGCCTCTCATCCCGGCGGTCCCGCCGGGCCTCCTCTTGGGACTGAGCATTCTGCCAGCGGCTCATAGATCTGGCATAGCCGAACGACGTCGACTGCAGGAAAAGATGGCGCGTCTCGAACGGGAATAGGAAGGGATAAAGCCTCGCCAGATCCTCACTCCAGCTCGGCAGGCAGTTGCTCGCCACGATCAGCGGCTCCTCCAACTGCCGATTCAATTTGGCCGTGAGCTTGTTGTTGACGAACTGCGACAGGGGCTCGACGTTGACTCTGAGCGCCTCCTTGTTCTCAACGAGAACATCGTCTATATTGGCGTTCAGATCGTGCATCTTCTTGAGCAAGCGAAGAATCGAGGCCGTGACCGGCGACTTGGCCAGGGATCCGGGAGTGCTGCCCTCTTCGGACTCGGCTCCTGTCTCAGTCGTGCTACCAAACGCGCTGGCTTCCGCCGGGGGCGGCCCAGGCACCCGTTTAAACTTGATAGGATGCACGGCCGACCAGACACTGCGTGCATAATGCTCATCAGTCGTCTTTGCAGAGCTGTGCACAGCCCGGTAGATGGTCGTCTCGTTGGGAACGACTTTGCCGTCAATGTTGAACTCAATGTGCCAGTCTTGCGGCACCGACTGGATCGCTGCGGCATAGGACATTGGCCGCGACGATGCGGCAGGGGTCGGAGTTCCTTGCAAAGCCGCGTTCAAGGCGTGCAACGTACTTGTACGACTGGGGAGCGAAGTCGCGGACTGACTTTGACTCCGTGACGGCGTGGGAACCCTGGTGCCGTCCTCCTTGCGCGCAGTGACCTTACCGCCGGCAACAACCTCGAGGTTCACGGCAGAGGGGTCAGGCGTTGGTGCGTCTTCCATGCCCTCATCGACGTCGCGAACCAGATCGAGGGCGCTGTCTTCGCCCATTTCCTCGTCATCCGATAGTTGCTTCTCGTCGGCACACTCGAGGGCGTTGTCGAGATCGTCCTCATCGTCCGGCGGTGGATGCGACGGCATGCCCTCTGACACCGCTTGGCGGCGGGTGGACCGGCGCAGTGTAGTCTTTTCCCTCGAAGAGGGGGGTTCAGGTGTTGCGGGGGCATCAGTTCCTGGGTCTGATTTGGACTTGGATTTCCGCGACGTCCTTGACCCGGACGGCTGTGAAGAGGTGGGAGCCGGAGGGGGAGGGGGAGGCGCGGGGCTTGAAAAGCCCGACGGCGGCATGGATCGCTCCATGAGCCTGGCTGCTGCCGCGCTCATGGGAAGACCCGAGCTGGCCATGGCAGCGAGCGCCCTCGAAACCGCATCTCTCTTGGATCCACGGGGACGGTCTGAAAGGCTAATCCGCGGCCTTAGGTAATCGTCGAGAGACTTGAACGTCGTGATGGCGTGGATCGAGACCATGATGTTCCGGTAGTGCCGAGGAATGTTCGAATCATCATCAGCCACCAGTTTGAGTCGGATTTGCTTTGCAAGCATGGAAGCTGCACTGCTCCGGTTACTATCAAAGGAATGATGGTGCACCGTGAGGACTTCAAAGTGTTCGGATCTGCTGAGCAAGTCCTGGAGTTTGTGGACTAGCACGCTCAGAGGTGTCGCAGGGGAATCGGCCGTGGCGGTCTTGGGCTTCGACTTGACGTTGTATCCCATAAAAACCTGGAGAAATGTCGACTGCGCCGCGACGGCGAGCTGCTCATCAGGGTTGCTCATAACCTCTTCGAGAACACGGACAACGCCAGAAGCGAGCAGTTCGGCGCTCGTGACACTCTCCAACACGTCCGAGTCAAAGTAAGACGCCAGCCTCTTGAAGAGCTCTGTACCGCTCTCGAGAGCGAGGTGGGATGAGAAGGTACGGCGAAGGTAGAAGTTTTCAATGTCGGATGCCAAAGCCGATAGCTTGTCCAGAATCTCGGAGGCCTTCTTCTTCATGTCCTTGCCCTCCTTTTCGTTTTCGTGAACCTCGATGAACTTCTTGGCAGTCTCAACGATCCTTGTCTTCATGGACGGAAGGTCCGAGACGAGGCGACCGGGAGGCCCGGCGATGGACAAGGTCGAGCCTTCGGAACTAACCGGGGAGGCCGACATTTCGTCCTGGTTCCCGTCATCCTCGTTATCGTTCTCCTGGTCCTCGTCGTCTTCCTCATCCGAAGAGTGGTGAGAATGATCCTCGTCCTCTTCATCGGCCTCCTCGTTGTTCTCGTCCTCGGCATCGGACTCAGCGTGGTCGGATTGTTCTTCAGCGGGCACTGCAGAGGATTCATTCGACTCCGGCTCAGCTTCAAGTTTGGGTTCTGCCTCTGCCTCTGCCTCTGCCTCTGCCTCGGTCTCGGGCTCGGGCTCGGGTTCAGCCACTAGCTCTGGGGACTCATCTGTCGAAGGCTTCTGTTCCGGCTCCGGTTCTTGGCTCGCTAGCTTGGCGATTTCGGCAATCACCCCCTCGCGGTAGAGCTGGTACCGGTACACGGCAGACAGGCGTCTCATCAGCAAGTCGGCGGCGTACACGGCAAATAGCACCAAGGAGGGATGGTCCTGCTGGGAGATGATCGAGGCCAAGAAAGAGGCGTAAGAGACCGGCTTCAGGGCGTCAACTAGGATCTGTTGGTCCAGGTTCGAGAGCATCTTGAGTTGAGCCATCAACACCTTTTGCCGGACGCTCAGGTTGACGGTGCTCGAGTAAGCGTCGGTGAGGGTGGGGAAGAGGATCATGGAGAACCGCCGGACCTCGTCCTTGCAGCTCTCGAGCAGCTCGACCCGTTTCTCGTTGGTGGACTTTTTGCGAGGACCGAGCGACGGCGGTGTGATGGGCTCAGTGGGCGAGCTTATCTCAGGAAGCCCGCCCGCGGCGGGGTCGGCCGATCTTGGCAGGTTCGGCAGGAGCTCGCAGATGACGTTGAGGGTCTCGATGATCTGGTCTCGGGGTCGGTGGATGAGGGCTTGCATGATGAGAACGCTGTCGAGCTTCGAGGCGACATCGTTAGTGCCGTCCGGGGGGGACACGCCCGTCAAAATCTGGTAAAGCGTCTCGACCACATTCATCTTGAACAGCTCGGCCGACAGACGCGGGCTCGCGCGGGCGGCGAACGCAAGGACCCGGAGGAACTGCGTGTGAATATGAGCGCCGATCAGATTGGTGGTGCCCGGAAGGAGTAGACGGAGAATCGCCTTGAGCAGATCCACGCTGATGAGCTCCTCCAGCTTTTGCGGGTGGAACCTGAAGCTCTCGACGATGCGGGTGACGCAGAGCGAACCTTTCTCCACGACCTTTTGGTCATTGCTTCCGAGGACATTGAGAAGGATCGGCATGACATCTCGGACGACAGGGAAGGATTCTTGGTCGAGATTCTGGCAGCAGTTTGCAGCGGTGGTGACGGCAACCCGCTGGGTGCTCGTTGCAAAGAACTCTAGGTAGGAGAGGCACGCGGTCAGCCCGCCTTCGCGGACAATACTCGAAGGGTACTCGATCGAGATCTTTTCCAGCGTGCTAAGCGCTTGCTCGGCCAGGTCGATAAACGAGATCTCGAGTAGCTTCTGGCAGAGAATAGGGACAGCGTGACCGTAGACAACATTTGACGTGCTGGCCGGCAGGGCTTCCATGAGGTTGGCAAGACAGCGGCACGCCAAGAGCATGATCTCTGGGTTCTCCTCCCCTGTGATCTCGTGTGGCTGCATCAAGGCCACCAGCTCCTTCACAAACGCATCCGGCGAGAAGTGCCCCGAGAGAGTGTCTTCGTTATGGATCAGCAAGAGCTCCGAAAGCTCCTGCAATGCGATGAGCTGCATGGTTGGGTCATCGTTCTGTCGGAGGTTGTTCAAGATTTCTCTGAGCCTCGAAGACGTGCTCGACACCATGCCAGTCAACGTTCGGAGGGTGTTGGAAAGACCGGGAACCGGGCCTCCGGGGCCACCGAAGCCGCTGAACGGGTCCACATCGTCGTCGTCGTAGCGTCGTAGAGCCTCCTCGTCCTCGTCATTCTCGTCGCTCTCCTCTGGGTATCCATCGTCGGGAGGAGGCGGCGGCGGCGGCGGCGGTGCAGCGGACGCTTTGTCGTGATCCTCGGTACCACCCATGACGACATCTTGGTCTTGTGCGTCGTTGGCAGCCCGTTTTGATCGCCGGGTCGAGCTGGAAGCGGGGATGTCTGCTTCGTCTACAAAACGGCTAGGGTGAGAATCTGAGAGAGGGTGGGTGGGACACGAGTGACGGCGACATACCTCCTCCAGCACTCGGCACAGCCTTCTTGTTCCGGCTGGATCGCCGGCTAGACGACGCCGAGGGAGTGTTTTCTTGGGGGTTCGCAGGACCTGCCGGGGTTCTGTGCCTGGTCATTAGCAATTTACCCCACGTTGATTATAGTGCGGGCTGGGTTCGACGCACCCTGGACTCGACATGTTCGCGGGAGCCTTGCCCTTCCTGCGGCGTGATACAGAAGATGGAGCCGGTGTTGGCACGGGAGGTGGTTGCGGTTGCGGCGGCGCCTGTGCCTGTGCCACCCGTTGTCGCTTGGGCCGGCGAGCTGACGAAGGTGACTCAGCAGCAGCCTGGGCCGGGCTGGGATTGTTCTTGCGCTTCCGGGCGCTCGGCACCGGTGTCGGAGTCGGTGGGATCGGCGGAGGGGCTGGTACAGATGCGGAAGCGGTAGAGGCGTCGGCGTTGGCCGAGATGGAGGACGCTGCTTGGCTCGCTGCTTTACGGGCGGACGAGCGGGTGACCCTGGACGACATGAGTAAATATGTGTTCAAATCCTGTCTGTCATGCAGAAGACAGCAGGCAGAGGAGAGACTCGTGGAGAAAAGTTGCAGAGGGCGAGGTCATCGAAGATTTTGTTGGCAGTTGCAAGGGAGGTCGCGGTCCAGTGTCAGGCTGCGGAACCGAACATTTGTTGTCCAAGCCGGTGGGGCAGTGAAGCCGACTCGAGTTTGTTGCATGCGTAACAGCCCGCCCAGGATAATTCGACCACGGCGGAACAAACAACAAAAGAGCGGCTGCAGAGACACTGTCCCTCTATTTCCTTTGTATTCTCTTTTTTTTGTGCCTTTTGCACCGGCTCCCGAAATCTGCAGCCGGGTGGGTGCCGGGGTTTCGAAGATGCCGGAAGTCGGGTCCGGGGTGTGGTGTGTCGATTCCTCGGCTGGAGACGGGCAAGGCAACCCAGGAAGTGATCGAAGCCCGAGTTCACTCCGAGTCGGCAGAACGCAAGTGTGACACAGGAGAGAAGAAGGGTGATGAGATGAATGGAGGGGAGTTGTACCTTGTGGAGGGAGAAGTCTGGGACGAGGCAGGAGCAGCGGTAGATGGTCTGGTCAAGGTTTGGGTTGGAGGAGTTGGAGAGGCAGTCGCGGCGAGCGATGATAAGAGCGGAGGAAGGCGCGCGGGATCGTGTTCGAGAGCCGATCTGGACCGCTGGTTTGCAGAGCGTCGTTCTGCCATGGATTACGCCATCGGGAGGCAGGCAGGCGGCGGTTCGAACGGAAGACGGCTGGGATGGAAAAACAATTCACTCATGGGCCAGACGTCGGGTTTCTGACTGCTTGAACGATGGCTCGGGGATGGCAGCGGGCCTGATCAGGCAGAGGTGGTTGGCTGGTGGAGATGCTTAAGCGGTGGTGAGGGCAGTGGCCGCCGGACGGTGCGTTGGACATCCGCTTGTTTGATGTCGGTGCGGTGTCTGGTTGGGTTGGCGGCTCTCCTCCAACCAAGACCCCTGCGCCGGCTTTGGGTCAAGATTGGCGGTCGTTTGGCGGTCGGACAAGGATGGCACGGCCCCGTGCAGGAACGAGAACCCGCGAACGCGAGAGGAGCTGTTCAGATATGCACATATGCACATATGCACACATGGTCATGCACGTTCACGAAGATGACGCAACTCAACAAGTCTTGATCAGACTCAACAATGACGCCCAAGGCTCGAAAGACTTACATACATGTGGTTACTAAGGTATTGGTCTTGGCAGGACATGCACATTCCCATCTCTGCACATGACTACCCTGATTCAAGACGTAGCACGAGTTTTTATGGGAAAAAAAGGAGAATCAAACAAAAAGAGAATCAGAAAAGAAGAGAGAGAAAAAGGAACGGAGCCTGAGATAGAAGACAAGGAAAATAAAAGACAAAAGAGAAAAGGAAAGAGAAACGAGAGAGGAGAGGAAAGAGGAAAGAGAAACGAAAAGAAAGATAATAACAATCGATTAAAGAAATAGGAAAGGCAAAAAGAAGAAAGAGAAGTAAGAAACATAAGAAGTGAGAGGAAAAGGAGAAACTCAAGATGTCAATAATAGGCAAGCTCAGGGGACTACGATAATTAAACCTGGTGTCGAGGATTTTGGGTGCTGTCGACCGTTTGGTGTCTCATGTCTATATATGCCGAGCCTTTACTCCCAAACTCAGGGTGTTCTTTCAACTACCCTAGCAATATTGTTGGTAGCAATGTACTTACTGTTGGACGACCATAGCCTCTCAGCCTCAGACAATGGCGGGTGGACGAATCTATGCTTGTTTAGCTTGAAGTCATCAGCTATTCAGCGTCTGCGAGTAGGAACCTACACTTGATCCCTAAATCGTGACATCATGAAATTTTCCTTACGAGACCGCATCAAAATACAAATGTCTTGCCAGGGTCCGGCACCGTGCACGTCTAGATCCGGCTAATAGATGACGAGTTAGGGCTATTGCCGCCGGTGGAAATTTCTATGTCTGACCATGGCCGCAGCCTTGCTCTGAAGATGCACGGTTCCTTGCCCGACTAGGGTCCCTTAGCCGCCGTGGCGCCAACTGTCTAGCAGACCTACGATGAAGCACAGGCGAACTGCAAGTACAAAGCCGAGCCTCTCCCTGTTCGGGCTCTCTCATCGCTAGGCCATCTCCTTTTTCAAACCACAAGGGTCCCCTAAACTAAACGAGTCCAGCATGGCACTTAACCGGTCCTAGCCAATTCCCGCTACATTCTTACTGTTCTTATCATTGCCGTTCGCCAGCCTCGACATCAACTCAGGTGGTGGTATATGGAGCCAATTCTTTTCCACTATCCACAGTTACCCCAGGACTTGGAAGCGAGTCTCTATCTACAGCCATTGTATTGCGCGGCCGGAACGTTGTTAACCAGCAATACTGTGGGTGGATTAGCGGAGAGCACGGAGGGGATGCCGATGCGCCCCTGAAATGTTCCCGGAGCCAATCATTTTGCGCCCTCGTTGAGACGAATATTGTTGGATGCTGCGGTCCCGAGGCGAGGACTCAAGGAACCGCGCCCTGCGAGTTCTTCACAACGTGCTATGCGAGCTCTGTTGTCAAGTCGTTGACGTGCAAGGATCACAGGGCCCAGACATGGTATTTCCTTCTCCTCACTTCCACAATCACTATGGTTCCAGGCTAACTGGGAACAACTACAGCACATATACGGCCAAGAAGACCATCACAACAGTTGCCTCGACATTAGACCGAGCTCGATCGACATTGTCGACCTTCCCAACCACATTCGTCCTTACCACACCTGAGAGCGAATGTTTGAAGTGGGTGTTTTGGATCGAAGGCACGAGAACAGCTACGACATGGGGCTGCGCAACCGCCGGCGTGACTCTGGATGTCGTGACGGCCATCGAGTCTGACACACTGAGGGCCAGTCTCTCCAAACTTTTCCAGGACGCCCCACACACTACCACACTCAGTATCCCACCCAACATCACACCCACTTCAATCTCAAGCCCCCTTTCCTCGACCTCAGCCCAGTGTGTCTCGTCGTCGGGTGACAATGCGCCGGGTAGCTACAATGCAGACCAGGTATCATTGGTGACTATGGTAAACTGAGCGAGACAACATTTACATAAAAGATTGCGAGCGTCGTGTCGTTGGTTGTCGTACAGCCTTTTTACGCTACGGGGGTGCTTCCTTGCTCTCTCCTGGAAGATACATAACGCTAACGGAAACTTCTACGTACGAGCATGTATTAGTGCCGAACCCGTGCAGTCGGCAATCTAGGCGGTGTTAAGCGATAAGCTTTAGGATTGCGCCTTTCGCCGTTCTATTTCAGAAATTGGAAACCTTGATTGGAGATTAGTTCAGATTATAGGAACCTTCATTGGAACTCTAAGGTTAAGTCTGCTAATAATGAATGGGCGCCCGAATTCGGAACGGCGGAGGCTCATCCAAGAGGGGAATGACGGTGGGATGTTTGAAGTTTTGAACTTTGAATCAACTATATCCACCGATGGCCGTCTGCCGGAATGCGTGCCTCGCTTGCCTGTAGTCGGTGAACGCGGGCAGTCTGAGGGGGAGGCCGTGTACGAGGTTTCGGCACAGCTCGGCGGCATCCTTGGTTCGTCCGGCGATTTTTGTCCTCAGTCTGAGGTAGGGCGGTGGATCCCAAGAGGATTGACTTGTGGTAAGCAAACGCACCCTGGCGCAGAATCTCATCATGAGGGATGAATAGAGATGCGAACTTGCTGTCGCCTGTGATCAGTTTGCGCAACTGTTCCTCCTTGCGACGGAGTTGGAGGTGCCTCTCTTCATTGCCTCCGACATGGCCTTTTTCAGGCTGTTGTCCTTCTTCAGGAAGACGGGAGAGAGATCCAGAGGGTTGACGCCCATGTAGATCACCTTTCCCTCTTTCATCGCGGTCAGGATGGCATTGCCGGGCTTGATCTCGTATCTGAACCCGCCGAGATAATGGAGTTAGACTCCTGTCGGGTCCGATTGGGGAGGAAAATTGACACCCGGGTCGCCGGCCGGTCGCCGCCATTCAAAGGACTGTATGTATGTACATACATAGGTACCTAGCTAAGATGGGAGTCAGTCGTCCATAGTCAGCTGGGTTGGTTACCATCCTTACAAACTAACCTGAAGACCGGCTATCCATTACTAGGTACTCGAGGGGTAGTTTAACCCGACCAGCGAGGTAGCTCTATTTGTAGCCGGCTTTAGCCACGAGCGTGGGCAAGCTCGTGGCAAGGAGCGGCACACAACCCCAAAATACCCCTGAACGCCAAGACTTCCCAGTCCCACGGTTTGCGTCGGCACAAGTGACGTCGTTTTACACCAGCTGACCTCGGTCTCGAGAGACGACGTCCTCCCCGCCCTCAATTGACAACCTTGGGATGAGATGTTGACCTTTCCCACCCCGTACGACAGCCTGCCAACTCGATTCACACTCGTCCCGCCCAAAAAATGAAGAGAATCCGCCTCTCCTGCCCTCACCCGGCCCTGTTGCGCCGCGGGGGCGCCCAGTCTCCCCTCGTCCAGCACACGCCGCTGATCAGCGCGTCGTCGTCGACGTCCCCGGGCCAGCAACAAAAACAACAACAGCAGCACCGCCGACATGCCGGGTCCATCTCGCAACGCCCCGACTCCAAACATGTCATGTTCCCCGGCGCGCTCAAGTCGGCCTTTAACCACAATTTGTGCTTCGAACAGCCGTCGAGCTACCCGGCTCTGCCTACCTACCGGGCCGTCGACCAGAATGGCGTCGCGGTGGACCCGGACTTTTCCCCCGACCTCAGCGACGCCGAGGTGGTCAAGTTGTACCGCGACATGCTGACCGTGTCCATCATGGACCTGATCATGTTCGACGCCCAGCGCCAGGGCCGGCTGAGCTTTTACATGGTGTCGGCGGGCGAGGAGGCCGTGTCGGTAGCGACGGCGTCGGCGCTGGAAAAGGAGGATGTCGTGTTCTGCCAATACCGCGAGCAGGGCGTGTTCAAGCAGCGCGGCTTTACCCTGGCCGACTTCATGAACCAGCTGTTTGCGAACCGGAAGGATCCGGGTAAGGGCCGGAACATGCCGGTGCATTATGGCAGTACCGAGTTAAATATCGTGGGTGTTCCTCCGAACTCGTGTTGCTCTTAAGCCGAATGATTGACTGACTGTGGTTGTTACAGCACACCATCTCCTCACCCCTTGCGACACAGCTCCCGCAGGCTTCCGGGGCGGCGTATGCGCTCAAAATGCAGAGGATGCAGGACCCCAGCATACCTCCGAGAGTGGTGGCAGCGTACTTTGGGGAGGGCGCGGCCAGCGAGGGCGACTTCCACGCCGCCCTGAATATTGCCGCGACAAGGTCCTGCCCGGTCATCTTCATTTGCCGCAACAATGGTTACGCCATTTCCACGCCGACACTTGAACAATACCGGGGTGATGGCATTGCAAGCCGCGGCTTGGGCTACGGGATTGAGACGATCCGTGTGGACGGCAACGACTTTTGGGCAGTCCGCGAAGTGATGAAGAAGGCGCGCGAGCTGGCGCTGCAGGATGGAGGCAAACCGGTCCTGATCGAGGCCATGACGTACCGTGTCAGCCACCACAGCACGTCGGACGACTCGTTTGCGTACCGCGCAAAGGTCGAGGTGGAGGACTGGAAGAGGCGGGACAACCCGATTGCGCGACTGCGCAAGTGGATGGAGGCCAAGGGCTGTTGGGACGAGAACAAGGAGAAGGAGGCGCGCGAGAGCATCCGGCGCGAGGTGCTCAAGGCCTTCTCCGAGGCCGAGCGGGAGAAGAAACCGCCGATCCGCGGCATGTTCGAGGACGTGTACGAGGAGCTGACGCCGGACCTGAAGCAGCAGATGAAGGAGCTGAAGAGCCAGTTAGAGAGATACCCTGACGAGTACGACCTTGGCGATTTCGAGGGCGGGCGGGATAGTCTAGACAAATAGCGCGCGAGCGAGCGAGCGGGCAAGTATGGGAATCCATCTGATTTTGGCGTGCACTGTGTCCGGGAAATCGACCAGCCAGCAACTGCGCGACCGATCTTTGTAGCAACCACACCACCAACACCAGCTGATCCATCACACAAAAATCTCAACAACTCACCGCCACGCCACATGCAACCTGCGAGGCATCCAATACCACCAAGACCACAATACTCAACCAAACCCTGCCAAAAACACTATGGCGGACGAGGGGCGCATCGTCATCGCCGTTCTCTGCGCCTTGAGCATTACTGCGCTGCTCGCCGTTATTGCCATAAAATACGTTAGGGTCGCAACTCGTGCCATGGTACAGTCACACCAGACTCGAGACGCCGAGGCCCAGTAAATCAGGTACGTACGGTTGTCCGGCGAGACCATGTCCGTCCTGAGGAAATGTGTCGTGCTGCCACTGGAGAGTGGGGGAACACGACGATCAATTGAATGAACCCCACCATCGCGCATCTTGGCACCGCGTTCCTGCCCCGCAAACCGGGCTGAACCGGCCCACTGGGTCGGCAAGCCACACTTCGCAGCCACACTCGCCGGGCCGACCCGAGTTTTCGCGTCCGATTTCAAGCACTTGCATGGGCTGATCCGCGATTCCCTCCCAGATCTCGTCCCGGAGCTCTACCGGTGCCGTGGAATTGCTCAACATGGCCACCCGAACAGCTCTCAGAAGGGCGCTTCCCTCAATTCGGAGCGCCGTCACACACCCCGAGCAACAATTACGATTTACACGGTCATTCTCGACAACCATCCCCTCCCTCGCCCCGACTCCCTCCTCGTCCTCGACCTCCGCTGCCCCCGAATATGCGATCCCCGACCCGTCCAGGCCAACACACTTTGGTTATGAGACGGTAACAGAAAGCGAGAAGCGGGAGCGTGTGGCGGGTGTCTTCACCAGCGTCGCCGAGTCGTACGACCGCATGAACGACCTCATGTCTTTTGGCTGGCACCGAGTGTGGAAGTGCGTTCTTCTCCCCGCCCTATTACCTACCCACCCTTTCGGCGGGATACTCAACTGACTTGTCCGCCTTCGTAGGGACCACTTCGTCGCCTCGCTCAACCCCGGCTTCTCGCCCCTCACAAGCGGCCCCGACCCCCGTGGCCCCCAACACATCCTCGACATCGCCGGCGGGACAGGCGACATCGCCTTCCGCATGCTGCACACGGCGCACAACCTCAACGCCAACCCGTCCGTCCGGGTAACCATCTCGGACATCAACCGGGCCATGCTCACGGTCGGCAAGCAGCGCTCGACCCTCCTCCCCGCCAGCCAACAAGCCGCCCTCTCCTTCGTCGAAGCCAACGCCGAAAACCTGAGCCAGACCCGCCCCTTACACCCCTACCCCTCCCCCGTCGAGCCGACCTCGCACGACTCCCACGGCAACCAAGAACAAGCCTTCTTCGACCCGGCCACGGCCACGGCGTCGATCCCCTCGTCCAGCGTCGACCTCTACACGGTCGCCTTCGGCATCCGCAACTTCAGCAACATCCCCGCGGCGCTGCGCGAGGCGCACCGCGTGCTCAAGCCCGGCGGCGTCTTCGCCTGCCTCGAGTTCAGCAAGGCCGACCGCTTCCCCGTCTTCAACGCGCTCTACAAGGAGTGGTCGTTCCGCGCCATCCCGCTGATCGGCCAGCTCGTGGCCGCCGACCGCGACAGCTACCAGTACCTGGTCGAGAGCATCGAGCGCTTCCCCAGCCAGGCCGCCTTTCGCGACATGATTGTCGACGCCGGCTTTGTGGTGGCCGGGCAGGGGTATGAGGATCTGACGGGCGGCGTGGCGGCTATACACAAGGGGATGAAGCCGAGGGTTTGAGTTCTCTCTCTCTCTGTGGAGAGGAGGGTAAAATGGATGCATCGGTGGTGAAGTTGTACGAGTTAGAGCTGCTGGACATGTACCATACTTGTACCATATCTTAGACCCTAGGCATGCCGCTCATCCGTTGCTGCTGCAGCGAGAGCAGCGTGTTAGTATTAGACGATGATTGCAACAAACCCTGAACCAAGTCTTGTTCCGTGACTCTAGAGCAAATCTTCGCGGCCCGCCGCCCTGATTTCAGTTCTCGTTGATAAAACACATCAAAGATGGTGAAACACACACACACACACACACACACACACACAGCTGAGATGACACTCGTAAGCGAATGAATATTCACTACCATTGCTACCATTGCAATAGACGCAGAAGCTACCGCTACCTCGCTGGCGCTCCCACTACCACTGCCGCCCCCCCCTCGCCCGGCACAGCAGCGTTGCGGCAGTGCAGTGCGGTCGTGGATTGGGCTTGACGGGGTCAAGCAAGAACAGTCCAGAGGCAAAACCAACCAAACGACCAACGAATCTCTAAAACTCCACCTCCCCCCCCCCAAAGTAGGTCCAGAAATACCACAGTCGCAAGGATATTTGCTTCTTTTCCGACCACCCCGTTTATTACCTCCAAAGCAAAAGAAGCGAGCCCAATCCATCCAGGTTCCGCCCCTCCGGAAGAAAAGAAAAGAAAAAAACAAAGGTAGGCCTGGCTGAGAAGCTGGCTGCATATCATCACAGTGAAACGGAAACGCGTTGTTTGTTGATAGGGAGTCGTGGTGGTGTGGGTGGGAGCAGGTTATTGTTGTTGTGTGTCGTGTTGTGGTGGTTCGAGTAAATCATTTCGTCTTCGGGTGATCAGTGATCGGGGTCGTCGGGCCGGTCTGACGGGGAGGATGTCTGGCGAACATGTCGCCACAAGCTGCCCATCGCCTCAACCTTGGCGCTAGCTTCAGGTCGAGCCGATTAAGACTCAGCCGGAGGAGCAGGGCTTGCACCCTCACCCTTCATACCACCCCGAGGTCCCCGTCCCCGCCCGCGTTCACCACCGCGACCACCCCTGCCACCACGTCCACCGCGGCGCCCGGCGCCTTCGCTGTCGCTAGCACCTCCGCCGCCACCGGCGCTGCGGTATCCGCTCTGCGGGTTGCCACCGTCCCGACCGCCGCGGCTGCTGCCCCAGTTGCCAGCACCGCCGCGCGAGAACTGGCGTGGGGGCGGCGAGAAGATCTTGACGAGGGGCTTCGAGCGGTCTTCCTGGCCAGGCGCGCGGTTCTTGACGTCCTCGGGGAGACGCTCCATGGCTCCGTCCCGTTCCTCCGGCGTCTTGAACTGCGCCACCTTGTTGTTTGCGCCCCACCGGTCGATCTTGATGATCTTGGACCTGTCCTCCTCGGAGAAGAGGTCCCGCACCTGGTCATCGGTCTGCGCGTTCATGACGAAGAGGCCGATAATGTTATCCGCCGGGTTCTTGGGTGCCGAGGAAGGAGCGTCAGCTACACCCGCAGCTCCGTTTGCAGCAGCGGGTGCAGCCTTCTCCTCCTT
Organism: Chaetomidium leptoderma; assembly: GCA_033296705.1. Taxonomy (NCBI): domain Eukaryota; kingdom Fungi; phylum Ascomycota; class Sordariomycetes; order Sordariales; family Chaetomiaceae; genus Chaetomidium; species Chaetomidium leptoderma. The sequence goes on along the minus strand of MU856882.1, from coordinate 48,500 downwards.
GGGCGCCGGGGACGCACTCGGCGCCGGCTGGGGTGTTGTCGGCTTGGTCTGGGCCGAGACAGGTGTTGGCGCAGCAGCGGGTCTGGGGGCCTGCGGGGGGGCGGCGGCCCTCGCCGGAGCGGTAGGAGCAGCTGCCGGATGCGCAGGAGGAGCCGCCTGCGTTACCGGGCTGGTACCGGTGGCGACGGGGGCGGGTTGCACACCGGGCTGTTGCTTAGCGCCGCGGTGCGAAAAGTTGAATCCCTGCGCACGCATCTCTGTGCCGATTCTGCCGTCTTGGACCTCCAGGACGAGCCAGCCAAAGGCAGCATCCGCAAGGTTGAAGTTCCACATGTTCTTGAAGGCGCTCTCGTCCACCTGGCCCAGTGCCGCGGCCGACTGGCCAGCAGCTGCGCCGCCAAACGGATTGCCGCCCGCTGCAGTCGTAGGCATCTTCTCAACAACAGCTAGCGCGTTCTTAAGCAGGGTGTGTTGAGCCTCAACCTGATAGATGGCGGGCTCGACCTCGCCCTTGACCGTCTCCCACACATCGTTAAAAGATGCCTTGGACGCCGCGAGCTTGCCGCGGTAATGGTCCAGAGTGGGATTGACGCTGAACTCGTTGTACGAGCTTCCGTACCGGAAGTGGAGGCCGGCCGAAACGGAGAAATCCGCCTTGAGAGTTACCGAGAGCTGGTTCAGGATGCCCTCGCGAGCCGGGGACGCATGGGTGATGAATACGCGGGTCTCGGTCGGGTCGTAAACGCGGTTCGCCGTGTCGACGAGCTCGCCCATCTGCAACAGGGTTGTCCACATGGTGCCCTGGCCACCCGCAATTGTCGTCCGCCCCTCGCCATTGTCGAAGAGCTTGTGCATGACAACCGCGCCACCCAGCCCGAGAAGCCGGAGCTTCACACCGCCAATCTCGAGGAGCATGGACTGCGCCTCGTCAATGATGAAGAGGTTGGGCACCTTGTACTCCTTGGATCGGAACTTCTCCAGCACGCGCACATCCTCGCAAGCACCCCACACTGTGTAGACCGGGACATCCAGCTTCAGCTCGCCGCTGATGAGCTGGGGAAGTTCTGAAAGTGGAAGCTCGCTCGCCGGGAACCGCGTCTTAACCGGGCCGGGGACGCCTTGCGCGATGGCTTTCTTTGTCGGCTCCGAGATGAGGGGGGAGTACTGCGCGACATGCTTCAGGGTCCTGTTGCAATTACGGTCAGCAGAGTCAAGACGGGCCTCTAATTCCAACTCACTTCTCAGCAATGCGCTCAAGAGATGTCTCGTCGTAGAAGCCGAAATCGCCAGTGTGGATGATGTAGTCGGCACGGGCCGACTTGGCGAGGTCGTTGAGCGACCGAAGGTTGCCTGTGGAATCCTTGTCAGCAAACGGAGACGGCGCAAGCGACACTGACGCTAGGTATTCGCACCTCGCACATCTGCAATGCAGAGAACTCTGATGGGGCCACTCTGGATAAGGCGGCCTTGGTTCGGGAGCAGAGGTGTGGCTCCAGGAACGGGACCGGCCTGATGAGGGGCAGCGCCGTTGGGCATGTAGCCCTGGTTGTAGGGGTTGCTACGAGATTGCTGTGTCGCAGTTAGCTGGCGTGGTTCGTGCATAATTATCCTTCGATTCCGGACAACTCGTTAAACGTGGTGATGATAGCCCCAGGTCGATGAAATCGACGACGGAAACCACGACGCAAAAAAATACCAAAGCTAGCAGAGAGCTAAATGATGTGGGGGAAGCGGGATAGAAAACTCACAGATGCCATCCCGCAAGTCGGTTCGGTGTGCGACTGGAAGTGAGGTCGGAAGGAAGGTCGGAGGGAGGATGGAAGTAGCTGTTATTGACTCTGGGGATCAGCAGTGGCCGAGGATGGCGGCGCGATCGATGTTTGGAAAATTCGAAAGAGCCGGCGCGACCGAAGCGGGTATCAAAAAAGGGAAGGCGCCCGTGAGACAACGGAGGATTGTGCAGATCGCGGAGGCAGCGATTCTGATTGATGAGTGGGAAGGAAGAAGGTGATTAAGTCGGTCGGTGTTGAAGTTTTTTGAAAGTTGCCCAGCGCTGCTGCGAATCCGAATGGCTGAGAAACCAAGAAGTGCAGCAGCTCTGGGTGCGCGGCAAGGGGAGGTTCCGTTGACTTGGCCCGTTCGGGATTAGTGCCATACCTCTGGGCCCACATGGCAGTCGGGGGGAGACCGTGACAAGGGGCAGCAAACCACAGGGCTTGTGGGTTCCTGCTGCCTTGCCGTGTGATTCATTCATCATTCACACATGCAACTTCAATGGCCCGACGACATCCATCCTTGATACCCGCGAGATTTGGGCGCCGCCCTGTGTTTCGTCTTTTTCATCCGAGAGGTCGCCAAAGAGCTGTTTAAGTATTGGCAACGGTCCCTTGTTTAGTTATGAGGAATACTGCGGCCCCCATCCAACTCCTCCGTTTCCGAGACCGCCGCCTGCCCTACCCCGTCTCCACCACTCATATTTGCAACACGTCAACTCGCCCCGCCCTGGAGCTCAAGCTGTTTGACGCCAAGCGTAGACGAGTGTGGTGGAAAGTTTCGGTTTGTTGAAGTTAGTGTCGACAGGTCCGAGACCAATGTGGGCACTTGCCAGTGCAGTGATGCAGCACGGCGGTACCTCGGGTGATCGCAGGTAGGCAAAATATTCTGTGTATCAGGGAACACCACGCGGGCAAGGACCGCCACCAGCCCGCTCCGGCCGGTGTCCAGGAGAGTGTGCAAACATAGCGCTCGGCTTGTACATATATACCTAAACAATTCAACAAGACCACCATCGAGACCCACGATCCTGCCCTTCCTTGAAACCCCATCCAGCCATTCAACCCATCCATGCCAGGCTATGCTTTGAACAATACAAATACAGAAACGCAAAAAAAGAAACTATGCTTCCGCTCCGCTCAGTTCGAGATACATGGTTATACGCCCGCTATGCTGCGCGCTGCCCTTGCTGTGCTGCAAACCGATATGCATAACCGTCCCCTGTTGATGCTCCCCTCGAACGTGCCCGAGCGAAGGCTAGCCTGGGCATACCGCTGTCACTGATGGTCAGACCCGGCACAACTCGCTTTGGAGGCCTTGGGTGTCCTCCACAAGAGCCGAGGAACTGTGCGCAGACGGAAGCGGTGGCGAGGGCGGCGATGATGGTAGGGTTTGCGGCCCCAGAACTCCAACCCACACACCCATGCGCCTGTACAGTGACCGCCTCCGCTGGTGACGCTGCGCCATACTAGTACCCCCACTCCTGTCTGGCCTAAGGGCCTCGTCCTGTTGCTCATCCTCCCTCTTCGGTTGACCGCTGCCCAAGCCTTCGCCGAACGAGCTCGAGTCCTTGCCAAGGATCGCACGATAAGGATGGCGCTACCACATATCGCCGTTCTCGTCATCGTCATCGCGTCGTTTATTGCCTTGAGCTTGGTAGTGGTTGTTTTGCTGCCCGCCGCCGCTGGCCTGGCGGATATGGCCCTGACCATGTCCTTGCGCCTGAGGCTCGGCATAGACATCCCCGCCGTTTTGCTGGTGCTGATCGCCGTGCTCGTATTCGTAGATCTCGGCGTCATCGACGTAGTGCGCAGTGCCAGCATCCTGAACTGGGGCATCGCCGTACTGGTTGTTGCCGGACTATATGCGCGTTAGTTGATGGGGGTTAGATGTTAGAAAAATAGGGAGGGACTTACCCGATGGTACTCAAAGTCAAAGTTCCCATCCTGGGCAGCCTGCTGGGCCATCTGCTGCTCCATCTGCAACTGGGCTTCCTCCGCTTCGCGACGCTGCCGCTCTTCCTCCTGTCGTTTCTGCTGCGGGGAGACAGGGATTTGGAGCTGCGGATGCATCGCCTGCACTTTGGCCAGATATGAGTACATGAAATTGCTGAGGAGTACTTGGCTGTGCAGCGGGCGGCGGGGGTTAGCGAGCTTGATATGAGCCATCCGATAAATGGCTCTCTCCTCGATGATCGGGAATCGGGTCCAGGGGTAGTCAACGTCTGCCCGGAGCGGTCTGGGAGGTGGATCGGGGGTGAGGGGTCGGTGCTCTTTCTTCTTGTGGCTCCCCTCCTTGTCGCCCTTTTTCTTCGACCCCCCAAACAGGCCACCGAAGAAACCCTCTCGTTCCTTTCTACCATCGCTCGACTTTCGGTTCATCTCTTTCCTTCGTTCGTCCTGCGGCAGAACCTCGATACTCTCCCGGTCTAAGCGGAGACTCTCGCGGCCCTTGGGGACGTTGTCGATGGAGCTCTGGATAACATCCATGCGAGCGTGATCGTGGCTCTTGTCGACAGCCTTGCCTTTCGCCTTTTTGGCTTGTTCCTCCCGCTCCCTCTCCTTTTCCTTTTCCCGCTTCTTTTTCTCCTTGTCGTCGCTCTTGAACCATTTCCAACTCGAGGTCGACTTGTGGGAAACGGTGCTGTCGCTATCGTCTTTCTCCTTGGTCTTTCTGTCGAACGTGGGGATGAAGGTCAAACTGCTAGTGGTGGTACCACCACTTCCGGGTAACGCGGTTGGCTGGTTGATCTCGCCAAGGGCCTTCTGGTCGGTCGGGGACTGCTCCTTGACGCTACTCGCCCTCACAGCGGGGACCGGTACCTTGGAGGATTTGGCTAGAACGGGGCGTTTACTCGAGCGCGCAGGGGGGTCCATAGGAAGTTGGTCGGCAGGGCTCGGTGGCGACGCGTTTTGGGAGGAAGATCTCTCGGGAAGCGGTTGAGCTGGCTGAGAACTCTCGTCTGCGGGTGGTGTTTCGACGATCTGAGGAACAGTTGGGATGGGTGGGCGAGCTGTTGAGGCCGATGACGCCCGGGTAGGAAGTGCCTGGGCTTTTGGCGGAGAGGAAGGTGGAGCGGGGCTTGTAGCTTCGTCCTTGGCCGACTCATCTGACGCCGTAGCCGCAGGGCCGTCTCTCGTGAAGTTCTGCTGCCTCCGCACTGTCCGAGTCGGACGCGAGTAATTTTCAGCGGGGGGCTCGGACTGGACTCTAGTAAGGGGCTTCCCGATAGAAGGATCTAATGGTGGAACCGGGGGTGGGTCATCGTTGGTCTCGGTCTCGGAGTGCCTCGCCGCGAGCCGTTTCGAGAACGTCGTGCGGTCCCCGTAGCGCTGACTGCCACCTTTCCGGTAAGTGGTCTTTGTCGATCGCCGAAGACCCATGCCTGGAGCCATGTGAAGAATGGGGCTGTCACCCTCCTCACCTTCCTGCCTCGTCTCCTGCGCCAATCTTTGCACAGCTGTCGTGGGGTCGTTCATCAGCTCGGATAGGCTCAGCTCAGGGGCGTGCTCGTTCACAGAGTGTTGTCGTGACAGCCTTTCGGCGCCGTCAACATACCCCATCCCACTTTCATGGCCGGTGTTGACCTGCCGGGAGAGCATCGACTTCTTTCTTCTCAAGCTGCCCGAGTTATTCCCCTGCAATCCGTCGATGGATAGGAATGACTCCCCCGACCGACGCTTCATTGTCTGCACCCGCTTCTCGAGGAAATTCTTGAAGGCTGTTGGTTCGAGTTCGGGGTGTACCCTGGCCGGAACCCAGAGCAGCCGGGACGGATCCGCCTCGTCGTCATCGCCAGTCGGTGCTATCGGTGGCATCTCCATCAACGACACTCCCGAGAATTGGAGAAGGTCGGGATCCGTGGTGCTTCCGACGTCCATTGACATGCGCCGTAGCGCCTGGAGATTGCTAAGCTCCTGGGCGATGTCATTTGGATTGTCAATGTTGGTGAGCGCAAACTGCGAAGCCGACGCGTTTTGGACACCCCGCAGAGATGGGTTCGGCGACAACGGGGGCAGAGGGGACTTGGAACGGTCGTTCGAGCTGCCACGCTCGGCGGCTAACCCCGCGGGGAATGTTTGAGCCTTCTTGAGGCCGACGCCGCCATTGACACGGTTGTGTTCGGGGGGCGAAAGGGTCGCCGCGCTCGTCTGGTCGGAGGTGGTGCGCACCAGCCGCATTCGTTCGCCAACGGGATCGCCCGGGTTCTGAGTATTGTCTAAAAGCTCGCCCCCGTACTTGGCGGCGATAAAACTCAGGGGCCGGGTGTCCTCGGCACCCGAGTCCTCATCGTCGCCGTACATTGTCCCTATCGCTTCGGTGACGTGGTGGCTCGGGTCGGATATCGACAGTTGGTTAACGTGACCGCGTCGGCTCGCAAAGCTGCCGCCAACATCTCGGGCTCGGGTCGAGGTCTGTTGAAAGAGAACAGGAGGTTAGTCGATCGTCGCACAACAAGCCTTGGTCCACCAGGGACCCATATTTTTATCCATGCAAAACGAGCCGCCGTTCCGGAGACACAGGGCTCCATGTCGAAGAGCGACGGATGCGCAACTGCGGCCGAAAGCCGAGCACATCATCCCGCCGGCGACAACCAAAGGCAACCGGAGAGACCCAGAGACAACCAGAGACAACCAGAGACAGCCAGAGCAAGGCACCAAGGGGGTTTTGACGCACCATCATCGAGACTTGTGTGTTGGGGCCTCGGAGAGGCTAGAGCCGAAGATGCGCGCCCTGAGGTGCTTCGGCGGCGGCGGATTAGAAGCGGGCACTGCTGTGTCGTGTGTTTATCATCGGCGGGAAGGAGGGACAGTCTAGAAGGACCAGGGGCGAGTGCTTTTGTCGCGCTGTCGGCGAATGAGAGGTGTGCGCCTTTGGAGGCTCGGCAGCCACGGCGTGCGGGTCACGGCGGGACGGCGATGCGCGAGTAGGAAATCGGCGGCGTGGGACTCGTGCGATTTCGTCTTAGCTGGCCACGAAGGGGGTCGAGTGAAGACCGGGGCACGGGGTGTATATCGGTGTCGTGTGTCACTGGCGTCGGGGCACAAAACGAATGACAGCTGCTGAAGTCGGCAAGGGACGAAGTACCAAGTGCGGGAGTACTGTGCCGCCGTTGTTGCTCCTGCGCTCCGGGGTGCTGCAGTGGAAGATGGACGTGCGGTCCGCAGAGGCGTCGGTTGTTCTCAGGCACAGACAGCGACAGAGACACAGAGAGGTTTGCCAGGATGGCGTCTTCTCATGTTTCCAGGTTGGTAACGGTAAAATCAGTCCCGCTGGGGGGGCTGCCCTGTCTGTCGGGGCTCGGGCGGTCGAGATCAGGCGCATCCCCTGGGCCCCTGTTGCATTTAGTGAAGCCACCACAGCGGCCTCCGTCACGTGCAGGGGTCACCCAGGTGTAGAATTTGGCGGCTAAGATCCACCCATCTCAACGTCCCAGCCCCTAGGCGCCAACTCTTCGTGTCCAAGACGCATGGAAAGCAGGGAAGGTCGACAGATCAGATCGTCGTCTGGACTCACAGGCACGAGGGCCTAGTCGCTGCGAGGTGCCCCAAGCTCACATTCGCCGACATTCATGTTGCCTCTTTGTTCGGCCAGCAGCACCTGCCTGATCCAGCCCGAGTTCCTTGGCCAAAAGATCTAAAGGATTTGAACAGACGGAAGTCCCACATTCCGTCAAGCCATGTGTTTGCTGATCTCCGTGATCCTCAAGCTTTGTTTCTTCAGAGCCGGCAAACCGGGCTCGCCGGGCTCACGCGGCCTGGCAACCTGGAAGCTTGATCGCCCCGGTTTATCACAGCGTCCCGCCTGCCCTGTTGATGCCCCCACCATCACGGACAGATTCAGCCGGCAAGGCCGACCAACAATCCGGGCCCGCTTTGGAACAAAGCAATCCGTCTGAACCCACGGAGTTTTCTCCTTGAGTTGTCAAGCTAAAGTGGATGATCAAAGGATGATTCTGTTGTCCTGATCTGGCTTGAAATTATTATCCCCTCCATAAGTATGGCTCCTTTACAGCAGACAAGATGTTGGGACTGCAGCCGAACATGGTTGCATCATAGGCGCTGGTGCATGATTCACCCATCTCGGCAACCCAATAAAAGCGGGATCCATCCAACCAACGCACGCAGCGCCTCGAGTACCGCCGGCCACCGTTGCAATGGTGGGCATGGACCTCCGCTGTCTTGCCCAATGCCTTTTCTGAGGAGCTGGGGGCATGGTGATATGGGTGGAGGCAATCTGGTTGATCTAACCACAGCCCCTTAAACTTGAGCCCGTGCAAGACTCAAGCGTATAAGCTGGTAGGCCTTGGTGATTGCTTGTCACTGCCACTCCTTTTCACCCAACCAATTCTGTGTTAGGTATGAATCGGCCCTGACAGGTCCCAGTCAACTAAGTGCTGCCGTGGTCTGAGTGATCCCGATCAAGTTAGGATGAAGGCTTACTACTACCAATGACCTCTTTACTGTCACCAAAAGCGAATACAAAGTCTGTTTTCGCCCGTGTCTAAGTCTGTCTTACACTTCTCATAATTTTACTTCACACACCCTTACTCTTTCTGTTCAAACGCCAACCCAACAACATCCACCCACTTGCCCGGTCGTCTCCTCCTGTCGGCCCCAACCTCCTCCAGCAGCATCCCAAACCTCAACAGCTGCTCCTCCGAACACCACTCCCCCATCGCCATCAGCCCAACCGGCACATCCCCGGACCCCCATTTGCCCGGCACGAAGCCAGCGGGCACACTCAGACTGGGCAGCCCGCAAAAGTTGGCCATCCACACATACTCCATGCTCTCCATGGTCGTGTCGCCGTCGTTGACGCCCCACCGCATCTCAGCCTTCTCGTCCACAATTGGCAGGCCCTCGCAGGCCGTGGTGGGCGTGACGATGATCATGCCGGGGTGCTGCTCCCACAGCCAGGCCAGGTGCTGCATCAGCAGCCGGCGCAGCTTCTGCGCGAGCAGGTAGTCGGTCGAGGGCGTCACCCGCCCCAGCGCGAGAAGGATCCGGTTGGCGGCTGTCAGGTTCTTCGTCTCCGGGAGCAGCGTCGCCGCGTCGGTGAGGACTGTCATTGCGTGCGCGATCTGGCCTTCAGGGAGGAATGGGATGGTGATAGGGACCGCGGTATAGCCGTGCGAGGCGACGAGGCGGCGGATGAGGCTGTTGCAGAGGGCTTGGATGGCTGGGGTCGCCTGGTCGATCCAGGCTGTGGGGATGCCTAGGACTTTGGGGTCTTTGGAGCTTGGGGAACCGACGCGGAGGGGGGTGGGGAGAGGAGGGAAAGGGGAGGACGGATGCGGGCTGGAGATGACCGAGAAGAGCGTCGAGAGTGAGGTAATATCAGCGGCAATAGGTCCCAGGCAGGCGCAGGTGACGCAAAGGTTGGGACCTGGGCGGAACGAGAGGCGGCCGTGGGTGGGCTTGATGCCAAAGACGCCGCAGAGACTGGACGGGATGCGGATGCTGCCTCCGCCGTCGCTGCCTAAGCCGATGGGGATCAGGCCCGCGCTGACAGCATAAGCGGTTCCGGAGGAAGAGCCGCCCGTGTAATATCTAGGGTTGTGTGGGTTGCGGGGTGTGCCATGGATGGGGTTGTTGCCACTGGTGTCAAGGCCGAATTCGTGCATCGAGAGCTTGCCGAGGTTGAGAGCTCCCGCGCCCTCGAGCTTTTGCACACACCACGAGGTTCCGTGCGTGTCATAGGTGTTGCGCGAGCCGAGACAGGTGCGGTAGCCCTCCATGTCGTACTCGTCTTTGACCGCCGTGGGAACGCCGTCCAGCGGTCCGAGGGAGCGGTATTCTTTGTACCGCAGGGTGGACGCTTGCGCTGCGGCCAGGACCTTGTCGACCCGCGTCTCGAAGAAGGCCATGGAGTGCTCGGTTGGGTTGGGAATGTCGCGCCGAATAAGTGGCAGCAGGGTCGTGGCGACATCGGTGGGTGTCAGGGCGCCTGATAGATACAGCTTACGGTAGTCCGCCACTGAGTAGTGCTTGGCTTCGGGGTAGACGACGGATGGGGATGGCTTTCCCGCCTCTTCCGCCGCTGCCGTTGTCAAGACATGGTCGGCTTTGCTCTCGGACACGTTTGGCAGAGGGACGACCTGGGGCTCGAACCAAGGCTCGTAAAGCTCGAGGTGGCCGATGATCTTCCTCAACGAGTCGAATCCGGTGTTGCGCCAAATCATTTCCCGTAAGAAACGGAACCATTCCATGCTGGATGCCCATTAGCACATACCCGTGGTCCAGGAGGTGGCTCGCTTACAGACGTGCCGCCACAACGAGGAAAATGCCTCTGAGTGCCGGGTTCTTCCTCCTTTCCTTTTGGTAAGGGACATCTGGGCTGCGATGGGCTTAGCACTGCCCAGAGAAACGAGGTGGGCGGATTGCATGGCTGCCCGCATCGTGGACGTACCCTCTCAAGGGCTCAGGGCCGTTGAGGAATTTCCGAGGTTGCATGTTGTCAACCCCTGTGCTGTCTTGCTTAAACAGAATGATCAACTATTGTTTGCTATTGGCGATCGAGAACAAATGATGGTCGAGAACAGATAGTAATCTGGAGAGGTGAGGATACGTGCATGCAAACGCTTCAAGGTCAAGATTCAAAAGCAGGGACATGGGGTCTTGATTGCATCTCGTGGTACGTAAGTGCCGGTGGCCGCGGGGACCGGGAAGGCGCAGAGCTGAGAAGTTGGAAAGCATCGTCTGAAGCAACCTGGAACGTCCAAACAGGGCCAGAGCCAGTCGCAACCCCTGTCACACTCGTGGCATCCGACCCATCCGAGACATCTGCCACTTCTTCTTTTTTTCTTGCTTTGTTTTTCGTTTGTTTTTCTTTTATCTTTCTTTCTTTTTTCTTTCTTTCTTTTTATCTTTTTTTATCTTTCTTTCATCTTCTTTTCCTGTGTACATACTTCCATGTTACCCTTGAACTTTTGTGGATCTGTTCGTGTCTTTCTGGGACATTTCTCTCATCATCTAAATTTTCCAGCACTGCTGTGGACCTGTGGTGTTGGAAATCAGGAGCAGTGAGTCTTGGTTCGGGTGTTGGACGCAGATGTCACGGTGTGCTCGGGGAAGGTCATGTATTTTGGTTATTGACCTCAGTGACGGGACCCGGGAGCAATACAAAGGTGTTACACTGGTTTTGACACTCGCTACGATGTACCCTTAGTTGAGTTGAGACTTACACTCGCACGCTTTCGAGATTCACGGCAACACACCGCAAATACGAAGTACAGGACTCAAACCAAACGCACAATAGTTAACGTTGTGCAACCGTTTCGTTTGTCTTCTTCCCGCGCCCTCGGCTTGGCACCCGATGTCCGACTCCTCTGTCAAGATGGTCCGAGCGCCATTAACCCCAAAATAAGAACGTCGAGTCACCGAAATCGACTTTCTTCGTCTTGCTCACCATGTCTCTTCATTTCGACACATTTCTGGACAACACCTTTAAATTTGATCCCTGCAGCGGTTGCAACCCTCTTAGTCTTGTATTTTGATTCGTTCCAAAAAAGGCAAAATCGACTCGGCATGAATGGCCCGCGCCCGCCCGATGCCGCCCGCGGCGACGGCGGAGACATCGCCAAGCAAAATCGGGAAAAGCTGCTTGTTCGTCGTCTTTTTCATTTCTCATCTCTCCAACCCCTCTTTGTCGGCGCTTGACGCTGCGCTGCGCGTGCTTGTTGGGAACCGGAATGCACCCATTTTGCAGAAACACCTGGTACTAACTTCACTTACAGGCTGAATTTGGACCAGTCGTGGATGAGTCTCTCATCTTTCTTATTGCGAATGAACGAGACCTCGTGAAGGACTACGACGAAATCAGTGCCATTCTGAACGGGATTGCCGAACCAGCACGCGCAGAAGCAGCGACTGGCTTTGACCCTTCGGGCCTGAGCAGCTTGGCCGACCTCGAGGGGTTGCGGCTCAGTGACGAGACAACCACCAGCGCCAATGGAGTCGACTCGTTGGCAGAGTATGCCACCACAACCTCCGAGTTCTCAGACCAGCCTGAGACTAAGCGGCTCACTGAGCAGACAAACCTGAGCGACGAGCAGAAGATCCAAGAACTCAAACTTGTCTTCCAGGACAGATGGCGGGACAACACCCTCAAATACATGCTCAAGCAGAGCGGCGGGAACCTCGAACGGGCGTTTGACGAATTGCTCAACCGCCAGTTCCTCGAGGAATCGAATCTCCTCCCCAAGGGCGTTGATGGCTTCGCCGCCCCGGATCCGGATGAGAACTTCCAGCGCCGCAAAGGCAAAGGCGGCCGTGCTCAGAAAGGATCCTCAAAGAGCAAGAAGCAGATTCTTGCGGTCAACTACAAGGCGGTCTCCTCCACCGTCGATGACCAAGAACTCGAGGGCGCAGGGGATTTTGTTCGACCGGCAGGCTCCTTAGGCCCAGGCTCGGCACGTCATCTTCCGTCGCCATCAGCAGCAGCTCGGCCATCACCAGTGTCATCACCAACCGGCACCGATTTCGGCGCAGCCAGTCTGCGCGCCGCCGCCAAGCTTCGACGAATGGGCCCTCTCGCCCGGCAAGGCGCCGTTGTGTACACCGAACGAGCTAGAGAGGAGTGGGGCGCTTTTACAGCCCATGCATCGCGGACGGCCGAGTCGCACGTTGCCCAACAGAGCACCGCCACAATGCTTGATCTCCACGGGGTCTTCGTTATGGACGGAGTCCGTATCGCCAAGCAGCGTGTCTGGGCCTGGTGGAACGGCCTTGGAGAGGACAGAAAGGCCCTGGCGAGGCACAGTGGCTTCACCGTTGTTACCGGCGTAGGGAAGCACAGTGCCGGAGGGGTGTCACGGCTGCGCCAGGTTGTCGGGGCGTACCTTAAGAACGATGGTTGGAAGGTTGAGACGCTCACGGGGAGGTTCTATATCACGGGTAGGGGCTAGCCCCAACCTGGGACGGCGTTGTTGGTGTTACGACGGAAAACGGGAGGGATCTTTGTTTGGCTTGGGCTGCGGTGATTTGGGGCATTTGGTGGATTGATGAAGGATACTTTGTAAGAGATACCCGTTTGTTTGGATGCGATTTGCGTGTCAACGACTCTGGGTTCTAGCAGCGGACGGCATCAAGACTAGGGAGGGAGCATGGGATCATGTCAAGGAGCATTAGACCTGGAGAAGGCATTGGCGTACTGTACAGGATTTATCGGGCTCTCAAGGGCAGACAGTAAATGCATCCTCTGTCTTACAGTTCCGTTTTCTTTAGTGCATCTGATCACCAGTTCGACGCGGTTTCCGTCAGGGTCCAATTGCAACCCCAACCACCGAACGGGTCGCCAGGAACGGGCGCCAGCACCCCGGAATAGACCCACCAATCATCGCCGATCTGTGCGTCTCGGCCGTGGCCCGCATGACGCATGACGGCATGATAACGCACCAGGCAGGGCTGGTTCGTCTGGTCGCCGCCTTCCCAGGGTGAGCTCCTCCTGCTACCAACATCACCCAAACACCTCAACAACCATTTATCGCCGACACGAACAATCAGTCACTCGACTCCCCATCAACCATTCGGATTCCTGTGTCGGCCGCGCCGCTAAGCGGCTGATCACCAACCATGACGAAGCTCCCGAGGTTCGTCGCTTCGGGCGGGCTCCTGCTGACCGCACTCGGGTCCGCCGCCGCCGACATTTACACACCGAAACACGAAGCCGGTCGATGCGCGATTCGAGGCCATTGCGGGTCCAAGAGCTTCTTTGGCAGCCAGCTGCCATGCGTCGACAATGGACCGGCCGAGGAGCCCGACGCCGAGTTACGGCACCAGCTGACAGAGCTCTGCGGCCCCAAATGGGCTCAAGGCCCGGTCTGCTGCAACGCCGAGCAGGTCGACGCGCTCAAGTCAAACCTCCAAACGGCGAACCAAATAATATCAACATGCCCTGCATGCAAGGACAACTTCTACAACATGTTCTGCACCTTCACCTGCTCGCCCGACCAGTCGCTCTTCATCAACGTGACCAAAACAATGGAAAAGAACGGGAAGACGCTGGTCAGGGAGCTGGACCAGCTAATATCGGAAGAGTACGGGTCGGGATTCTACAGCAGCTGCAAGGACGTCAAGTTTGGCCCGACAAACTCCAAGGCCATGGACTTGATCGGGGGCGGCGCCAAGAACTACACGCAATTGCTCAAGTTCCTCGGTCAGGAACGGTTTGCGGGCTCGCCCTTCCAGATCAACTTCCCCACCAGCTACCCTGAGCCCAATATGGAGCCGCTGCCAATGACGCCCAAGAAGTGCAACGACGAAGATCCCAACTTCCGCTGCGCCTGCATCGACTGCCCAGCCGTCTGCCCAGAACTCCCGGCCGTCGAGGAGGCGGGATCGTGCCACGTCGGGGCGCTTCCATGCCTGTCGTTCGCATCCATCCTCACATACAGCGTGTTGCTGTTCATGTGTGCCGCCGCAGTCGTCGGCCACGTGGCTTGGAGCAGGCATGCTAAGCGCCGGAGTGAGCGGCTGAGGCTGCTCACGGATGCCACCCCAAGTGATGACGAAGACGAGGGCGATCTCACCGAGAACGGGGCCATGTTCGACCGGCCGCAAAACACATATATCATCAACACCTGGTGTGACGCCGCCTTTGCGCGACTGGGCCACATGGCTGCGAGGTTCCCGGCCCTGACCATCGTGAGCAGCACGCTTGTGGTCCTTCTATTCAGCGTGGGCTGGTTCCACTTTGAGCTCGAGAAGGATCCGGCACGTCTGTGGGTGAGCCCGACCTCGGCAGCTGCGCAAGAGAAGGCTTTTTTTGACGACAACTTTGGCCCATTCTACCGGACAGAGAAGGTCTTTTTGGTGAACGATTTGAACATTTCGGCGCCTGGCCCAGTGTTGAGCTACGACACGCTCCTCTGGTGGATGGATGTGGAGGCGAGTGTCCGGAAACTCAGGGGTACCAAGTATGGCAGCACACTGCACGACCTCTGCCTCAAGCCGACCGGCGATGCTTGTGTTGTCCAATCCGTGTCGGCATACTTCCAGGATGATCCCGACATGGTTGACCCACGCGGCTGGAAGGACACGCTGAGAGAGTGTGCCGACTCACCTGTTGGGTGCCGCCCTGAATACGGCCAACCCCTGGAGCCGAATATGATTCTTGGAGGCTACGCTCGGTCTGGCGATCCCGCCGAAGCGACAGCCATGACCGTCACCTGGGTCCTGAACAACTACCCGGAGGGGTCGGCCGAGGCAGACCGCGCAATGGATTGGGAGGAGGTCATGAAGGACCGGCTCCTCGCGCTCCAAGGAGAGGCGAGAGAGCGCAACTTGAGGCTCTCATTCTCCACAGAGATCAGCCTCGAGCAAGAGCTCAACAAGTCGACCAACACAGACGCCAAGATCATCGTCATCAGCTACATCATCATGTTTCTCTATGCTTCAATTGCGCTCGGCTCCACGACGCTGTCCTTCCGAGACTTCATCCGCAACCCGGCCATCTCGCTCGTCGAGTCCAAGTTCACTCTCGGCGTTGTGGGCATTGTCATTGTGCTCATGTCCATCACTGCGTCCATCGGCCTTTTCTCTTGGGTGGGCCTCAAGGCCACGCTCATCATCGTCGACGTAATCCCCTTCATTGTCCTCGCCGTCGGGGTGGACAACATCTTTTTAATCGTCCACGAGTTTGAGCGGGTGAACATCAGCCATCCCGATGACGTGATCGAGGTCAGGATTTCGCGAGCTCTTGGTCGCATGGGCCCTTCGATTCTCTTTTCTGCCATCACCGAGACCATCTGCTTTGCCCTGGGTGCTTTTGTTGGCATGCCGGCTGTGCGCAACTTTGCCATCTATGCGGCCGGGGCCGTGTTCATCAACGCCATCCTCCAGGTCACCATGTTTGTCTCGGTTCTTACGCTCAACCAGATCAGAGTTGAGGACTGCCGAGCCGACTGCTTCCCGTGCGTGCAGGTCAAGTCGGCGAGGATACACTTGGACGGAAACGGCGGGACCAGCGGGGCTCGGTACTACGAGGCACCCACGGAGAGTCTATTGCAGCAGTTCATCCGCAAGACATATGCTCCGCGGCTGTTGGGGAAGAAGACGAAGGCTGCCATTATCGCCATTTTCCTTGGTGTGTTTGCTGCTGCGGTGGCGTTGCTGCCGGAAGTCGAGCTTGGATTAGACCAGCGTCTTGCGATCCCCGACGACTCTTACCTGATCCCGTACTTTAACGATCTCTACGACTACTTTGACGCGGGCCCGCCAGTTTACTTTGTCACGCGCGAGTTCAACGGCACCGACAGGGAACAACAACAGAAGATTTGCTCCCGTTTCACCACCTGCCAGCAGCTTTCTCTTACCAACATTCTCGAACAGGAGCGGAAGCGGGAGGAGGTGTCCTACATCGCATCCCCTACCGCCGGCTGGCTGGATGACTTTTTCCAGTGGCTCAACCCCGACAACGAGGCATGCTGCGTCGAGCGGCGCAAACCCTGCTTCTGGAGGCGCGACCCTGCATGGAATATCACTCTAGCCGGCATGCCCGAAGGCGACGAGTTCGTCGGCTACCTCGAGAAATTCCTCACGTCCCCCACCAACGAGGACTGTCCCCTCGCAGGGCAAGCCTCGTACGGCTCTGCCGTCGTCGTTGACTCGGACCGCGCCACCATCCGGGCCAGCCACTTCCGCACCATGCACTCCCCCCTCCGCAGCCAAGAGGACTTTATCAAAGCCTACGCCTCCGCCCGCCGCATCGCAAACGACGTCAGCGCCAGCACTGGGCTCAGCGTCTTTCCGTACTCGGTCTTTTACATTTTTTTCGACCAGTACGCGACCATCGTCTCCCTCACCGCTACTCTCCTCGGATCAGCCGTTGGCATCGTGTTTCTCGTCTCGGCTATCCTGCTGGGATCAGTCCCCACTGCCGCCGTCGTCACCGTCACAGTCATCATGGCCATCGTGGACATTATCGGCGCCATGGCGCTCATGGGCGTCAGCCTCAACGCCGTATCCCTCGTCAACCTAATCATCTGCGTCGGCATCGCCGTTGAGTTTTGCGCCCACATCGCCCGCGCCTTCATGTTCCCCTCGCGTACCTTTATGGAGCGGGCCAAGAACCGGTTCCGTGGCCGCGACGCGCGCGCGTGGACTGCGCTCGCCAACGTGGGCGGGAGTGTGTTCTCGGGCATTACCATCACCAAGGTCCTGGGTGTGACGGTGCTTGCCTTTACGAGGAGCAAGATCTTTGAGATTTACTATTTCCGAGTGTGGGTGGCGCTGGTTGCCTTTGCGGCCAGCCACGCGCTGGTGTTCTTGCCGGTGGCGCTGTCGCTCGTGGGCGGGGAGGGTTATGTTGACCCGGAGAGCGAGGGCGGACTGGAGGAGGATCTGGCGAGCAGGCGGTACCGGGCGCTCGTGCCCGAGGACGAGACGGATTCGGAGGAGGAGAACTAGAGGCCCGAGGCGTCACGGTCTGCGGCCGGGTCGGCGTCGGCCGAGGAGGAGTGGTGGGCTTCGGGAGAAACGTCGCCGGCGAGTTCGAGGCGGCCTTCGGCTCGCCGGCGCAAGTGGCCAAAGCGGGAGAACGTGTCAGTGATGGATAATGATGCGTTTCCGGTTCTTAACCGGAAAGCTTTGTTATTTGACGAAGATGTGGGATTCGGGTTAGATTTGAACGAAGACGAGTCAATCGGCTTGGGTTCGGCGGTTGTATCAAGAGCGGCATCTCCTTCCCCTGGAGAACCCGAGACTGGCGAAGACTCCGATACGCCGCCGAAGTCACCGTATCCTCGCCCTCGTTCCCTTCATATATCAGTCTCTGCACCTGTCCATGTGCCTGGATATGGGGCTGGGGTTGTGGCTGGAGCTGAAATTGGAACTGTTGGCAATGAAAGTTCCAAATACGGTGCCCGGGCGGTTGCCGTACCGCGTGCGAAGCCAGACTCACGACCATCGAAGCCGGTGCCGAATTGGGTGTTGATCCGGATCTCGGAGGAGCGGGAAAGTGAACTTGGTGAGAGCAGCAAGCCAAGGTCGATGCTTCCCGAGGGCGCCAAGGTGGACAAGGGCAAGGAGAAAGCGAATTTGTGAAGGTGAAGGGCGGAGTCTCCTTTTTTTTTGCGATACATGGGGTGTGGTCCCAAGTTTGAGTGGGCAGCGGTTGGAACTTCAGTTTGGTCAGGGGCAGCGAGAGGTGCATCATCTCAGACACGGAGTAGGCGTTTGCGTTTGTTGTATTTCTTACTTTAAAGATGCGGTTCCCGAGTCTTGGAATAGTATAGACCGACAATGTAGTTATCTGAAATGTTATACAGCGTTCTAACATCTTCAACAGTGGAGTCTATCCTGGACATAGAACTTTAAGAAGGTCCCTCTCCTTCTTGGTGTGTCGGTTGGGAGCAGGGGGTAGGTTGTATTACATAAGCTCTCTTTGCTTTCCTCGACCCAAAATCATCTGCCGAAACGTTCCAAGAAACGAAACTTCAGCACTGCAGCGAGGCTAGCGGCACGACTCAAGACGGTCTTCGGCACATGTTTCGACCACTCTCTGTCAGTGTTTGGTTCCACGGTTTCCGGGAGAGTTAACGATTTTTCTGGGCCGAGCAGCAGCGTTGCTGCTGTTGGGTGCGAAGGCGCGAATTCATGGGCGACAATCATTGCCCTCGGTGGTCAAGAGCATAACCAGCTGAGGGTGATTGAGGGTTTTTTTCTCTTGGTTTGCCGAGCACAATAGGGCTGCCTGTCGGCGCTTCTCTCCTGCTCCATCAGCATCAGCTGTGCACGCCGTTGGGCTGGCGACATGGATTGGCGCGCTTGCCGAGGAGGTGCTGTTGGGGCAATCAGTGATATTGCGCCATCTCGTACTTCGGCATGTCGTCCACGACTTGGGATCTGAGATGCCTAGACACAGGAAGTACTGCTCACGCGGTTCATCTCTACACCCTCTTCCCTCCCGTTTCCTCACCTTTCCAGAAGCACCCGCAGCAGACAAATCAGCCCTCCCTTGCTGACAATGGCACGATGCCGCGACGTTAGCCGGTGGCGTCTACCAGGTGACAAGGTCCCATGCCCCGATGCAACCACAACCGACGCCGAGATAACGGGAAGTCCATGTGGAGACGGGGAAGTCGGGGCTTATGTCCAGTCTCTGCCAAGGCATCGGGAGCCCGGGCTTGTTCTGCGGAAATCCAGGCCTGGCTGCGATTGAGCTGAGCGATTGGACCTGACATCTGCCGATGGATATTAGGGGGGATGACCGGGGCCCGCCGTTGCCCCTCCCCCTCATTGGGGACCTGTCCCGGCCCCACCATCCATGTGCACCCCGGGGCCGGCAATACAGTTCCAACGTCCCCCTGTGAAGTCCAAGGCCCGGGGACGGGGCTGTGAGACGCAACGGATGACGTGGGTTGTGAGAGCTCGTCTTTCGCGCTGCTCCCTCGGCTTGCCCTGTCCATATTTGTTAGTAACACCCTGGCCCAGCTGCTCACTTTCCGAGTAGGGAAAGGAGATGTCGGTTTCGTGATCCTACGCCGGATCCTGCTCCACGAACCCCCTCTTCCGCCCTGGGGATAGACCGGGCGTCTTTCGGCATGTGGGCGTCAAGGGAGCCCTTCGCGCTCGCGATCCGGGAACACAGCCGCCAGCCAGTTGGGTCTGGCTTACTCCCCGGTCGCGCTAACTCATCTTGTAATATCTTCCCGCCCCGTGGGATGCCGGGATCGCTTGTGCAGGACCGCCAGCCAGGGACTCAAGCATCTCTTCGAGATTGACTACTGGATTATATTACTCCTCCCCGATTCGTCCTGCCTGTCGGGTGGCTATTCGACGGCCTACCCCGACCTGACCCCCGTACAGCTCGGCACTGACGGGAACCCACCCATGAGGCACCTCGTTTAAAAGATAAAGAGCCTCGTCTACACCCCCTTGATATTGGAACTACCACACACCCGTCCATCCCTTCAACAAGCCACAGCTCACACGTGGCTGGCCTGAACCTTTTCAACAAGGAAAGCCCCGCCGATCAGAGCACCATGATAACAGACCAGATAATACAGACCCTGAGTCGGCACTGGCTGCCGCTCATCCTCGCCGTCGTTCTCGCGTGGCTGGTCAGGAATAGGTACCACAATGGGCTAAACAAGTACCCAGGGCCGTTCCTGGCCTCCCTGACAGACTGGTGGCGGTTCCTCGATGTCTACGGACGGCGGCCTGAGAGGTCACATATCGCCCTGCATAAGAAGTACGGTCCTGTTGTCCGTCTTGGGCCGAACACGCTCTCGTTTTCCGACCCGGACTCGTTGAAGACCATTTATGGGTTGAATAAGGGCTTCGTAAAGGTGTGTTCGCCACACCTCGAGATCAAAATAGGAGACAGTGCGTGCTAACTCTGTACAGTCCGACTTCTACGTCGTCCAGCAGTCGGTCGTCAAGGGCAACAGTCTGCCCTCGTTATTCAGCAGCACCGACAACGACTTCCACATGCAGTTCCGCCGCTGCGTCAACTCGGCGTTTGCCATGTCGGCGCTGGTGCAGTACGAACCATTTGTTGACAACACGACCAAGCTATTCCTGAAGCAGACGGAGCGCCTGTTCATCGACAAGGCGGGGCCATGCGATTTCACTCAGTGGTTACAGTTCTATGCCTTTGATGTCATTGGCGAGATCACCTACGGCAAGCGGCACGGGTTTATCGAGCGGAACGAGGACGTCGATGGGATCGTTGCCTATCTGACCAAGCTATTCCTCTACGTAGCTCCGGTATGTTTTCCTCGCCTCCCTCACACCCACCACGCATGCATGTCCTGATCTTGTCATGTAGATTGGCCAAATCCCCATCCTCGACCGCCTGTTCCTCAAGAACCCGCTCTACCTAAAGCTCTCCGAATGGGGCATCCTCGACGCCACCTTCCCCGTCGCCAAGTTCGCCCGTGCCCGCATGTCGGAACGTCTCCCCGAACTCGCCAACGGCGAGCCCGTCCTGCCGACCTCGGAGAAACCCACCGTCAAGTCGCCCGACCTGCTCTCCAAATTCCTCGCCGCGCGCGAGGCACGCCCGGATTTCATGTCCGACACGCTCGTCCAGACCATGGCCGTGAGCATGGCGTTTGCGGGGTCCGAGACGACGGCCATCTCGCTGTCGGCCGTGTTTTATTTCCTGCTCAAGAATCCTGCCGCGCTGGCGAGGTTGCGAAGGGAGATCGATGATGCCTCGCGCCAAGGGAGGTTCAGCGATTGCGAGACTGGGTTGGTGACGTGGCACGAGAGCCAGACGCTGCCGTACTTGGACATGTGCGTCAAGGAGGCCTTCCGGTTGCATCCTGCCCCCGGACTGCCGATGGAGAGGATTGTTCCTCCAGCGGGGTTGGAGATTGCCGGGAGGAGGGTTGAAGGGGGCACAATCGTCGGATGCTCCGCCTGGGTGCTGCATAGGGATCAGAAGATATTTGGGGAGGATGTGGAGGAATATAGACCAGAACGGTGGGAGGTTCAAGGTGAAGGGGATGAGGCGAGGGTAAAGGCTATGAATGGCACCATGCTGCAGTTTGGAATGGGGAGCAGGACATGTATCGGCAAGAACATCAGTCTGTTGGAGATTTACAAGTTGGTGCCGAGTATGCTGAGGCGGTTTGAGGTACGTTCTTTTCTCCACCGCGAAGAAGGATGAGGCTGACTCGACACAGATCCGCTTCGATGACCCCAACTCGGAGTGGGAGATTGTCAATGCTTGGTTTGTCAAGCAGAACAACTTTATCTCGAGGTTCAGTCTAAGGGATATCGTCATGCCAGACAAGGGGGCCAAGGTTGCGGAAGATTAGGGCATGGTTGCTGTATTGGACATGTGGTCCTGTTCAGCTTTGGCTTAGATGTGGTGTCATTTACCGCTGATGATGCGAATCACAATTTGAAAATATCTTTACAACTTTCTCGCTTTTGATGCAACACCCACCTTGTTCATCCCGTCTTAACATGCTTGTTCAACCAACTATGCACTTATATTAAGCCAGTGTTCCTAACATTTCTTTGAGAGCCTCGTGCGCTCCTATGGACTGTTCATTGAACAATGAACAAGGCTTGAAGTTTGCACGCCACTCAAAGGTATATGTTCTTGCTCGCTACGACAAACGAATGGTTCTTACAACAAGAATTTCCCTACCTGACAGAATAGTGCTGTTCAATTTCTCGAAAGTCACTCTCACAAATAAATAGACTCTCTCCCTCCCAAGCCCAACATTGTAATTCCTCATCCAAACTTCCTTAGCCACCAAACACATACACACACTTCCAAATCACTAACAAACACAACGCGCCATAATGGGTTTCTTCTCAAGCCTCTTCTGCCTCGGTTCCTCCTCCTCCTTCTCCTCGAGGGGGAAGGCCAGGGGCTCTGCACGCCGGGCAAACGGTAGGGAAAGGTTTGCGGACTTGGACGATAGATATGATTCTAGACCTCGGCGAGCTAAGGGGGGAGGAAGGGGCAGGTTTGAGGACTTGGACGACAGAAGGGATAGGAGGGCGAGAAGATGAGGGAAGGGTGAAGGGTTTTCTTTTAGGGAAAAAAGAAAAACGTAGCAGAGGATAGGAGGTACTATGTCCAGACAGACTCCATCTCACAAATTATTATCTTTCCTAAATGACGATCCTTACCTATGAGGCTAAAATCGTGATACGTGATGCGATTAGCAACGTGATATATACTGAATGCACTCCTTGTTCTTGTTCTAAGGACTTGTAGTAAGATGTCTTTGAGGGTTAAAGTTGTTGTCTTGTTAGAAGAGGCTTAGGGGTGCCAAGCTCCGGTGCCTCCTCTGATGATGCTGGATAATGGCTCGGCCAATCATCAAGGCGCGATGGCTGAGTGGTCTATAGCGTAAGACTCGAAATCTTATCTCTTCGGAGGCGTCGGTTCAAATCCGGCTCGCGTCGACTTTTGCTATTTCCAGCATTACAATACTTCAACCACCATGTTCTGGGTTTTCTTTTCCACGTCGGGGTCAATGTCATGATTCCTTGTTCTTTTATTGTCAACATCAGGGGCCAATGTCATGATTCCTTGTTATTTTATTGCTAACATCACTTGAATTACACCGTGAAAGAGCATTATACTAAAATATTTGTTCAGCTTGCCCCTCCCTGCGACTCCGAGTCCTCTTTCTTACAGTGCCAGGCAGACCGCCAACAGTAGATACCGGCACCTATAATTAAGCCAATGACGGTCAATATAAACAAGGCGGCTAGGCTGCAGATTATGATGTAGACTGTGCATCGACCGCCTTTGGGGTCACATGCTGCTTCGTTTAAAGCTTGGAAGTAGGTAAAAAAGTCCAAGTCATTCTGAGGAGCAGGGCTCGTATCGTGGGTTAGGGTGCTCATCGTCGACTAGTTGCGCGAGAACTAATGAGGTATTGTAATATTGAAAACAGTAATAAAGATTGAGAGGACTCGGACGCTATTTAAATATCAGGACTTGTCGAGGACAGCTAAGCAGAACAATGTTTCGTCTTAAAGTACACATTGGCGTCACCGACATGTGCTGAGGGATAATTGGAGAACGAGATGAATAGAGCAGCAACCTCTAGCAGCTGTTCATGTAGCCTCTTGATACCACTGATGCGCCAAGGCCTGGTCGATCGTTGTTCTGGCCGTCGGGATTTGTCAGTGCCGCGGGACCAAGGTCCTCGCCCCCCCCGCTCGAATTTGAGGCCAGGCTAGTCCAGCACTGATACTAAGACGGACTGGGTGGTCTTGAAGCATGTTAAATTTTTGTCTCGAAAAGATGCTAGACAAGCAGTTTGTAGTACGGTTCGGTCTGGAACGGGAAGAGCCAAGCGTGGAGCATATCAGCTGCCCTAAGGGAACACGCCAGACAGTAACAGTATTCCCGCTCAAAAGTCGCTAGCACACTTGACCACCCCCTAGCTAGGAGCCCTTTGACGTACTAAAAACTCACTGACACTAGGTTGTGTTGCTCCTGGCCTAGTAACATGGCGAAGCGCAGCTTTCGGCTCTGCGGGCAGCCACTGTTGGTGGTGGCTGTATTTTCCTACTAAGAGCTTGCCATGGTCGTGAAAACGGCGTTTCAAGATTTTTCAGATACTGTTGCTTCGATGATTTGGTAAGTAAGAAATGACTCTCACAACAAGGAGGGCATTTCTCCGGCCGTGCTCTTCTCGTACTAGCAGGCTTTCTCCCTCAAGTAGTTCTGCTCATCCTCACCCACGGGCCACGGGCAACCCTCTACCCCCTCTTACACCTTTCCTTCCCCATTCCTATTTCCATCTCCAGAAGAATACCCATAGTGCCAGCCCTCCCCTGCCAAATCCTTCCTCACCTTGTATTCTCGCTCCAAGACATTCACAGCATCAAAATCCACCCCTACAACCCTCATAACCTCCTCATTCACCCCCAGCCCTTGCCCCCCAACCGATCCGTAAACCGGGGCCACCACCTGACTGAGCCCGCCCGCATTGCACAAGACGACAACACACTCATTCTCAAACGCCCTGGCGACCATGACGCTGTTGATGAACAACCCCTCGCAGTCCGGATTCATCTTCTTCCGGGCTTCATCCAAATCGCTCCCGTCGCACACCCAAAAGGACGGGATGACAATCAGCTCGGCCCCGTCGTTGAGCAGTGCCCGGAAGGCTTCGGGGAAGGCCAGGTCCCAGCAGATGAGCATGCCCGCACGGATCGGGCGGTTGTTGTGTTTGGGGCCCCACGTGAGGGGGGTGTCGAAGGCAACGTGGGGCGTGTGGGAGAGGCCGGCTGTTAGATGGGGCCGCTCGGAGTGCCAGAGGTTGACCTTTTGGTACGAGGAGAGGAGGGCGCCGGCGGGGGAGATCCAGTAGGCCATGTTGCGGATTTCTTTGTCACTTTTCGAGCCGTCGTTGTTGGTGGCGGGGTGGACCTCGCAGATGGTGCCTGGAACGATGTTGATGTTGAGTTCCCGAGCGAGGGCCTGGTAACGGGGCAGATACGTTGCTGACTCGGCGCAGGCGGAGATAAAGTCGGGATGGTCGGGACACCAGGAGGTCAGGTGGTACTCTGGCAGAACGACGAGGTCGGCTCCTTGAACGGCGGCCTGCCGGATGAAGCCCGTGGCCCGGGTGAAGTTGTCTTCGACGGCGACATCCTGGGGGTGTGTAAGCGAGGTACGAGGTGAACATCATGGATGGATGAGATTGAGCCAGGGACAGGGTGAAGGACTGGAACAGATAGAGCTTGGAAAACATTATGCTGCTATGAGGCTCAGCAGCGTCGCACTCGGACGAACGTGATGATGGGACGAACCGCGAATCATAGAGGAGAATGACATCACGCATCTTAGGTACATACCTTCGGCTGAAGCTGGACAATTGCGATCTTGTAAGTGGGAGCCATCGTGACTGTTCTGAAGGTGTCCGCTGTGAGATCAAGTTTTTTGTACACCAAGAGTGGGAAGGCTCTTGGACTGCTGTGAAGTGACTGATCAGGTAGCTAGGTAGCTCTGTTGTACCGAGGTGGGTGTGAGGGGGCGTTGGGACGGGGCGGGGGTTACGCAACCTTGGAACGGCCGGTTTCGGCTCCACCTTCGGCTCGTCGGCGCTGAGCACGCCCAACGATAGGAAGACAATCACTTAGAAGATGACGATCGGAGAGCACTCCCGTTAAGAGCGGTTCATTTATTATCGTTTTTTTTCATTGGTCTTGATTCGTGCCGCCGTAACTTGCTGGTGCTATTCAGCCATTGCCATAAATCGTGACCCCGAGAGCACGGTCCCGACATTCCAGACGAAACCGCCGTCCCTTACCATGACCGTATTGCCATGCCCCTTGCTGCCAAACGCCGTCCCCCCTGCAATGCTGTTTCTTAGAGAATGGTGCCGAAGCTGCAAGGTGTCAGCAGGAATCTCTTAGGGCGACTCCCGGTTCCCACTTACCCAAAGGTCCGCTTGATGCTCCGGACGTAGTACTCAAGCCAGTTTCTCTTGGTGACCTCCTCCTGGCCGATGGGCACGCCAGTCCACTCGACACGCATGACCGTGACGCTGTCGACGTCATTCTGGTCGAACTCGATTTGCAGCTTCGAGTAATGGCCCGACGGCCACTGGTCCAAACGCCAGCTCTGCACAATCTTGGTCGGTTCCACCAGCTCTAGATACTCGCCCGAGACGTTGCCGCCAAACAACTCAAACTTGGCACCCTCTTTGGCGCCCTCAAACACCTTGGGCGGCGCCCGAGTGAAGGCGGCGATCCGCTGGGGGTCGGTGAAGGTCTTGTAGAGCTCTTCGGCCGTCGTGCGGAACTCCTCGTTGTCTGTGACTGTGGTCGTATTGACAACGCTGCCGCGGTTTGTCTGCGAGCTCGACGTCGCAGCCGGCTTGGCCACAGCACCGGTCGGCGGATGGTATTTCGGAGTGGAGAAGCCGCTCGACGGGTTCGATCCAGGGGCGTGCTGGATGTCCTTGCCATGCTCGGCGACGAGCGCGGGGCAGAGCTTGACAAACTCGCTCCGCAGTAGGGGAACGAGCTTTGACCGCACAAGGTCCTTGACTGGCTGCTTCTCCTTGGATTCGGAGTGGATGTCGATGTCAAACTGTCGCGGAAATCTTTAGTGACAAAGTCACCCGCCTGCAGCGAGGTAGACCTACCACAAACTCGTCCTCTGCGAGCTCGTGCGAGACTTCCGGGACCGTGATGGTGCCCGAAATATCGTCGGCCTCGGCAGTGGAGCCTGGAGAGCAGAGATTTTAGCCCGCGGCCCACACAATGGATGGATTACGAGGCCTGGGGCAGCCAGTGCAGTGCGAGGAACAAAGTGGTTGTATTCTATGGCAATACGTACCTGTGTACTCCAGAGTTAACTTGACATCAAAGATGGTAATGACCTTGCCCTTGCGCTGCGCCACGTCGACGTCTCCTTCCATGCTGATGACCTTGCTGATCTTGGCCGTCACATCCCCCTCTTTTGCCTCGATCTTGGTGAGGTTGTCATCGAGCCACTGCCGCGCCCACGGCGACGCATCCTTGTTCACCCAGTGCCAGTTGTTGGGGTTGTGCAGAACCATGTTGGCGGTTGTCGAAAGGGAAATGGAGCCTAAAAGTCAATCTGCATCGGTCAGCAACGGGCTCGTCGCAGCTGAAAATCGACAAGTCAAAAGGTAGAGAGTGTGGTGCTCGATCAGAGATGGCCTGGTGGACCGCAGCGTCGTCATCAAGGGAAAGGGAGTACAAGTCGCCCTATGACTGGTGCCAGCTGAACAATCATCAGGGAGCAATTGGTGCGAGGGATAAGAGTCGTGCCGCGAAGAAAACGAGGAATTGACATACCTGTAGTTCAATCGTCGCAATCAAAAGCTGTGTCAGGCACGTAGGTTGGTTGTGGGAAGAAGAAATGGAAGAATGCTGGGAGCGGCCGAGGCTCGCCCAAATGAAGAAATCGGGGCAAGCGGGCAGAGAGCAGCTTGGAAAGCTCTGGAAAACTCGGCAGGCTCCAGTTGGGCGGGGAGAGCAGGCACTAACTAACGCTCACCGCCCTTGGTGGGATTCACGTTCTGCCGGTGTGGGGCACTCGGGCCAATAACTCTCGTCTTCTCTTTCCACAGCCATTGGCATTTTCACCTGGCGATCGTCAGCCTCAAGATGCCTCCATGTAGCTCTAATGGAGGCATCCCCAGATCTGCGGAATCTTCCAGACTTTATTATCCATGGGATCGCAGATCGATATCAGACGTCTTGAGTTGAGCTTTCGACACCATCAACCCTTGGCTAACAGCAGCGACTCGGACAGTTCAACCCTGGAAGCCTTCACGTTGCGGTTTTCGCATTTGTGTCCATTTGTATTGTTTCTTCGACGCAAGAGAACTTTGTCTAGATGGATGACGCCTCGGGACGGGCATTGGGCGACGGTTGTTCGGTTGCCGCGGCGTTGAGGCCTCTGCGGATCTTCGCCCAAATTGCCACTGCAAGGAGCCTCGACGGCGAGAGGACTAAAGAGGCCGCGGGAAGGTGCAGAGCCACGATCCAAGGATCGAAACCGTGGTGGAGTCAGCCGGTCGCCGGATTGACCCGCAACCTCCGTTGTCCCTTGCCCCCGGTCCGGCATGGGGCGCCGGACCTGGACCGACCTAAAATAAGGAACCCCTTGGCCCCCGCCGATCGGGAAGACGCTCGCCAAGATTCAACAGACAACCGGGCGTGCTGGAGTCGTCGGTTCTGCATCCATGCGGCCCCGGCCGCTTGGACATGATGTCTAACCCACACGTCTAACAACCGCCTCCATCTTGCCCAAAAGCCGGCCTCGAGGTTGCATCCGGACATCTTTTCTTCCGCTGCTCCAATATGGCCAAGCAATATCACTATCCCCGGGCCGGCTTGGCTTCCACGTTGACGATTCTCGCCCGATCCGCGGGATATCAACCATTGGCCCCAGCTATTTTGGGCCGATGTGAAATGGAGAGATTGATATTCAGCTGTCCTCGGCATCGAAGTTACCCGATGGCAGCTTTGGGATCCCTGGCATCCAGAGGCCACTGCTATTAATATTTTATCACATCAATCCCCAAGATTTGGGCAGGGGCTTCTGCAAAGCGTTATTGGTAGCCGTGATATCGGTCTCATCGGCCGGCTGAGTAAGTTGTCCGATTGCGCTTTTGGGGTCACATTGCTACTTTGATAAAGATATGTACAGATTACTAACTAACTCAGTATCGTGATGGTTGGACGCGATCTGCCAGCCTCGATCAAGAAAACGACGATCACTCTCTGCTTCACTAGATACTGCTGTGATCGCAGAGTATCAGTGAACGCCTGGTTAAACATCCGATAAAGCACACCTGCATTTTCTATCCCGCTGCATGAAGTAGCAGAGCGGAGTCGTGGGGAAGAGCTGCAGACAGAAGAGTCGAATCATGCGCCAAGGATCGAGCAAGGGGTTAAGCGCCAGCAGTATGCATCACACCAATGTACAGCTTCTGACGAATCAGCGCTGGCCTGCCGAATTTTGCCCAGAACCAAGAATAGATTGCCGGCACAGACCCCCATCGACAGCCCAATCATCGCCGGCCGCCTTAAGGTTGTCCGTTCTTTTGCTCTCGAGGCTCACCACCATGGCCGTGTTGGCTGTGGGCCAAGGACCGCACCGTTGAGACTGACGGGGCCCTTGCGTGGGTTCCTTTCAGATGGGGAGGGAACGAATGCTCTCTCGAGACCTTGCCAGCCCTCAAGGCACGCCCGAGGCACGCTCGGCACATTATCACAACCCTGACTGAGCTCATTGTCGATCGGTGTGGCACCTGCACATCCCTTGTAGCACGATGGGATCCCGATCAGCCTCTCATGGTCTCATGGTGCGGGTTTTCGTGGTTGGACAAGAACGGGAAGATCCAGAGGTGATCACCAAGAGATCCTCTGATTTCGCCAGCTTTGAACCCGTCCCCTGTAAGAAAAGTGTGTGGACTGTGACCCATGAACCACCGTCCTGTCCTCGGACGTTGCCAGCCACGCAGATTCAACTCGGCAGGGTTGCACCGTTGCCAGCCAGGGTCCGTCTCAGACCACAACCCCTCCTGAAAGCAGGCCCATCTCGGAAGGCAGCCCAACTCGCCAAGGCTGCCCACCACCAGTGTCACCCCAGTTGGCCACCACAGAGCGGGAGGGTGGCTCCCGCCTTTCATCAATGCATGTTCGACAGTTAATCTACCCACCGGCAGCAGTCACATACCAGGGTGCTGATAGGTTGCAGCATCCACTGTCGCTTCTTCTCGGTTTCCTGTCTGGTCTGGAGCAATCCTTCTTTACCTCCTGCAACGCTCCCACCCACCACTCAACATCAGCTGCAGCCTGCACCACGTCGTGCCGCAACCGCGCCTTGGGAGGGACGACAGCTTTTGACGACAACATTGTCCAGTTACCTTTCACTGGAACCCGAGTCTGCTGTGATGGTTAGGACTCGACTGACGGCCAGCAACAGGACATAATCATAATCCGGCTGTGAATGGCGTGGTGACGGTGTCGCGAGGCCTGTCTCTGGTGTTGGGTTGAGACAGCTCGGGCATCCTAGGGTTAAGGATAATCGTCCGAGACAAGGACGAGTGGAAAGGTCCGGATCGGTCCCAAAGCACGAGTTCCGACAAAGCTAGCCCGCCATGATGAGTTCCTCGCGAGACACCACGGCGCGGCTTCGAGCTGGGCTCAATCCCTTGTTAACGGCGTCGTTGGGTTACCATGGCCATAACGCCAGCAACACACCGGTCTCGGCCATGTCTATGAGTTCCCACGGTGCTTTCTCGTCCAGCCAGACTCCCTTGAGCGCCATCCAGCCATACAACCCGCAACAATGGATCTCGTCGCCAATTGCCGGTCCCGCTCCCGATCGAGGCCAGCATATGCAAGCTGTTCAGTCGTTCCAAGACCCCCAGAGTAAGTCTGCATCCGCAATGTCCACATCGCTTGACTGACAAGAGAAAGCGTCGCCGTTACCGCCGCCACCATACTCCCCTCCTCGCGGCGGACGGCCGATGAGCATGTCATTCGATCAGGCTCAGGCGGCCAACGTGTCCGTCCTCAGGGCTCCTCCCGCCCCGATCCAGAGGGTAGCCACGGAACCCCCTGTTGCCAACACGTCTTTCCCTCCGCCTCCCGGAATGAGAGGCCCCTCGCGCGAGAGGCGATTTGGGCTCCCCTCGTTGGGGAGAAGGCGGGAGCAAGAACAAGCAAGCCCTCCTATGGAGCTACCACACCAGACTAGGTCTTTTAGCATGTTGTCACGAGGTGTTCCTAGTCATCCGGGGCCGTTGACGCTCCAAATACCGCAAAGGACTGACTCGGATACTGCTCAAAATCTTGCGCCAGGAGCACGACGAGCGGTCTCAACACCGGCCCCCTCCACACCGACGTCGGCGCGATCGCGGTCCTCGTCACAGGTGAGGTGGGACCATTCCATGCCGGTACCACCACCGCCACCAGGACCGCCGCCAACCGCGGCAAGGTCACAGAGTGTCCAGCGGCCGCCGTCGGGGAACGACCCGGTCATGTCACCGCCGACCCGACGACCGCCTCCCGGCGGGATTGCTGCGCTAGGGCCAGTTCCACTGACTCCGGCGAACTGGAGAGAGGGCGACAACATGCCAGGTCCGGCCGTCTCAACCTCGGGTTCGCTCAACATTACGGCTGCACAAAATGTTGAGGACTCTGGTACCAGTAGCTCTGCCGCCAGCCCCCAGCCCGAATCTGCGAGCCCATCAGGGGGCCTGACGAGAAGCCCTGCAGTTCGGTGCGAGAAGACATTGCTCGAGCGGAGGAGCGAGAGCAAGACACGAGGGAGTACCCGCGGCTCGATCGATGCTTCGGCGAAGCCACAACCCCTCTCCGATATTGTGATACCAGGTCCATCAGGAGGACTCCAGCGGCGTTTGACTATCGGCCGCGGGACGCCGCGGAGAACGGGCGAGACTCCTAGGACAGGCGAGTCACAGGTCAGCGGCCAAGAGTCGCGAACACCTCGGGCCGATGGCTCAGAGCAGCTAACCCCCACAATGTTCTCATCACCGAGCGCAGGAAAGCAACCCGAACGCCAGGCTCTTGCGCCGAGGGCCCTGCCAACGCCTCCGACCGGGAGCAGATCGTCCTCCTCGCACCGAGGGCTGGGCCCGGACATTCCCCTCAGCGCCCCGCAGTCTCCTTCGCCGCCAATGACTAGACACATGGTCATAACCCAGAGCACCGGACAGTTTTCTTGGGGGACCATCGAGCGCTTCGCAGCCTTTGCTCAGCGGGAGGCCACGGCGCCGAATGACGCCGAGCGGGTTCGGTTGTTTGCCGAGTTCTTTGTAAGCGAGTCGAGGATACGACGGGAGCGGTACGGGGCGGCCATTGGGGCCATGGGTTCTGAGGTTTTGGATCTCACCCGGGACTTGTTTCGGCCAATGCCTGCCAGGCGGGAATCGACCAACTCGGCCACCAGCGGGACCGCGGAACTGACGCCGCAGTCATCCGAGCCCCGATCACATCGCGGATCCATCGGGTCTGCTCTGGGCAACACCACGCCGACATCCAGCCAACAGGCACCGCCATCGCCTGGGCAGTCGGCCAACCAGAACTGGCAGTCATCAAACTTCATGCCGTCCCTGTCGCCGATCCTGAGCATGAGTGTCAGCGACGCACTGGACGAAGAGGACTCGCGGGGCCGGCCAGCAAGCCGGTGGTGGGAAGCCGACTCGACGGGCGCCCCTGGCGGGAGGATAGAGAGGTCCAAGCGAGAGTCCAAGTACATGGGCGTCCCTAAGGAAGCCCGCGAGGCGCTGCAGTGGATCGAAGAGCCGCAGCCATCACCCGGCGTAGGGTCAAGCCATCGTACCTCGTATCCCGCGGAAAAGACGGGTTGGCATGACCAGGACTCGGCAACCACCCCCCAGGCCTTTTCCCGCAACTCGATCGCTTCCTCATCCGCCCCCAGCACGCCAAACCCCAATCACCTGGATGTTTCGCGACTCGTGACGCTTCCGCCCCCCTATCCACGCCACCACCCGGCCGTGAACAACAATCACCCGGAGCTGGCTCAGACGCGCAACGAGGTGCGCGTGATCAGCGACATGACCGAGGTTGATGCCGTCAAGAAGGGGTTCAAGCAGGATAGCACCAGGCTGCGGGCCGAGGCAGCCGAGGCGGCAAAGAAGCACCGCCAGGGCCTCCGCCAGCACCTCCAGCAGCAAATCTCGTCGGGCGCCATGGGCTATGCCGAAGCAGCGGCCGTCGAAGCCGACGCCAAGACGGACGAACAAAACAAGGCCAAGGAGCTCGAAAAGAAAGACTTTGACGACTTCCAGGCGGCCGTTGTCATGCCCCTCAACGAAATTCTCCAAACCCGCATCAACAGCGCCACCGCCCTCTTCCAATCGCTCCGCAGCCGTCTCTTTGACGAGACGCACGAGTCCAACCCTAACCTGCCACAGGAAGAGGGCGACGAGCAGCCCGAGCTCCTAGAGAAGCTTACCCTCCTCAAATGGATATTTGAAGCCCGCGAATCGCTCCACAGGTGCCTCTACGACCTCCTCTCGGACCGCAACGACCGGTATCGCGACATGGTGCTCGTGCCGTACCGACTGGCGGGGCAGGACGACAAGGTTGCCTCGGCCGAAGCGTTTTTCATCGAGGACGCTGCGAAGCGCGCGTTGGCATTCAACGAGGAGGTGCTCCACCGCACCCAAGAGTTGCGGGACGTGGTGCAGGAGACGGTCGTGCGCGGGGTCGAGGTGCAGCTGAATGCGTTTTGGGATATCGCCCCCCCGCTGAAGAGACTGCTGGACAAGATACCTAGCGGTGACCTGGAGGGGTTTTATATCCAGATCCCAGCCAGCGAGTTTGCCGAGAATCCGAGCTACCACGAGCACCCCCTGCAGTACCTGTTCAGCCTGCTGCTGCATGCCGAGAAGAGCACGTATCAGTTCATCGAGAGCCAGACGAACCTGCTGTGCCTGCTGCACGAGGTCAGGGAGGCGTGTGCCGCGGCCAAGGCCAAGGCCATGGAGCATGACAAGCGGGATCCGGCGAGGGTGGACGAGATGAGGGCTGATGAGGGCAGGAGATTGACGGAGGACTTGAAGGAGAAGGTGAGGGTCGTCCAGGACCAGTGGAACAGTGCCCTGGGTGAGATGGTTGGGGGTGTGAAGGAGCGCGTTGGGGGGTGGTTGCTCGAGACTGGGGGGTGGGATGAGAGTTTTGAGGACGGAGGCGTGGGTGGTGTTTGAGCAGATGTCTGTGGACTTGCATTGGAATCGTTTCTGATTTGGAGCGAGGAGTCCGGACTTGACTCGGGGGTTTGAACGAAGCATGGCGGTTGTCCTCGAGGTGGTCTACTACTAGTACTTGGTGCTAGCGGTTGCGCTGATACCCCTTTTATCTCCTTTCAAAAACACACGGACAAGGAATGGCACAATGATGTAAATGAGTTAGGACTTTATGTTTGGGGGTTTGAGGGAGCAAGAAATTTCACGGTATATTATTCTCAACTCCCTTCCCCCTGGTCTCTCACTTGGCACACCCATTTATATGACAGAAGATGCCACCGTACATGTGTTGAGACCCGTCGAGAACTTTAATTGTAAGCAAGGGGCCCACCCTCGACCAGCGCTGCAGCACTTCAGCGCACTCGACTTTTTTGTCGCGTTGTCCTAGAACTTAAGGTTGACGTTGCCGCAGGCTTGTATTCTCTCGGTATCCTACAGTCCTCTCCTTTGGCCAGACGGCAAGTTGCCGCAGTTGTTGTACATTCCCGGCATCCATGGACAACATGCCGCGGTAACAGGACCCCTTTGTAAACCACAAAAATCCCAGATGCTGATAATCTTTCCCCGAACGCCACCTAACCCAAGAGTCATTTTATACAGTTTCCACACACTTAGTTCTTCCCCTGACCCTCCCCTCCCTCCTCCACACTGTACTCAGTAGGTAGGTTCATCCCAACCCTCCGCGCGCTTAAGCGCACCCGCTCCTCCTCCTCCATGCCAATGGTTGGATTGTAGCGCTCGAGGAGGGTCACATATGTGCGCTGTGCCCGGAGATAGGCTAGGTATTGCTCGGCTTGGGCGGTGTGTAGATCGGCGCTTGTTTGGGTCGACTGGAAGTTGTCGCGCAGGCGCTGGTGGAGAGGCGCGCGCGGGGAGGCGAGGATTGGTCGTGGGGGGAGCTCGCGGAGGAGGGAGCGGTAGAGGGAGCGGACGGTTGTGCCCGGGGTTGCCATTGTGTGATTTGAGGTTGTCGGGAAGATGAGAGACTGAGCGAAGGATTCGGTAAGAACCTTGTAGTCCAGGAGACGGAGGAAATGTGTCTGTACAGAATAGATTGCGAGGTGGTTTGGCGGATGGAGCTCGAAAACTGCGACTGGAATTGGCACGCACGGCGCGAAGCTTACCCTAACCCTTGATCTTTCCCCCGGCAGGCAAGAAGCTCGCGCCCACCTCTGAAATATCTTGAGATTTGTGGTTCTGAACTGACCTCTCGCCGAAACTGTTTTCGAAGGGCCGCTCGCCCAATCCACCACCACCATGGCGACACCAAAGGCATTATTGCCGCAGACATTATCCAATGCCCTAACAAAAACCCGCCCACCACGACGCCTCGCCCTCCGCCAACAATCCATCCGCCACCTATCAACAACGTCCCCCCGATCCGCCGCGACCAACGCCGCGACCCGGGCCTCGGTCCGCCCCAAGAAGAAGGTGTTTTTCATGGAAAAGGCCTCGACAGCGTCAAAGTATCGTTGCCCCCCTGGCGCAAATAAACCCAGACCTCCTGACCTCTCCGAACCGGCCTTCTCTGCCATCTCCTACATCCCCCCTCCCTCCAACGACCCCGACGGACGCGCCCTCCCAAGCCCCGTCCCGCACCAGGACTCGCTCCGCCAGGCAGGCACCATCTTCACGTCGCAGTGCCCCCGCTTCCTATACTCGGCCGCTCGCTTTCTCAACATCCCTTTGAACACGCACACGCCCGAAATCTGCTTCCTCGGCCGGTCGAATGTCGGCAAGTCGACGCTGATCAATGCGCTCGCGGGCGTCGACGCAAACATGGCGCGGAAGGCGCACGGCCTGAAAGCCAGGGGCATGGGCCTGGCGATCACGAGCCAGTTTGCGGGGAGCACCAAGTGTATGAATGCATATGGTTTCGGGCCGCCGTCGAAAGCCCAGCGCCTCGCTGCGTTGGCGAGGGCGAAGGACGTGAAGAAGGGGATGGATACGGCAGTGAGCAGGGCAGAGAGGAGGGCAGCGAGCCACAGCAAGGAGGCGCCGCCCCAGCATCGGTTGATCATGGTTGACATGCCGGGTTATGGGCTCAATTCGGAGGCGCTGTGGGGGTTAGAGATTGGGAAGTATCTTGCCAAGAGACAAGTGCTGAAGGGCGCCGTGTTGCTGATTGACGCGGTTGCGGGCGTCATGGCCGCGGATCGGCTGGTGCTCGAGATGCTGAGGGACGCCGAGGTCAGGACGGCCGTGGTGTTGACCAAGGTGGACAAGCTTTCGAGGGAGCGCCAGGAGGGGAGGGCGCAGAGTAGGGTTGACCAGGTCTGCAAGGAGGTGTGGGACGAGTTGAGGGAGGTAGAGAAGGGAGGTATGACGTGGCTCGAGGGAAGTGAGAAGGGGTGGCAGAATGAGATTTGGGTCACGTCCGCGGGTGATCCAACCGCCAACGGGGACGGCGTG
Source organism: Chaetomidium leptoderma (assembly GCA_033296705.1). NCBI lineage: Eukaryota > Fungi > Ascomycota > Sordariomycetes > Sordariales > Chaetomiaceae > Chaetomidium > Chaetomidium leptoderma. Next base: position 12,595 of record MU856882.1, on the reverse strand, counting down.
GGCGTGACTGGCGCGCGGTGGTCCATCTGTCGGATGGCTGGACTGGTTGAGGACAGCAGAGTGCTGAAGAATTCGAGCCCGGAGCACAAGAGGCTGTGGGCCCCGAAGATTGTGTCGTTTGACGAGCTCCAACGGGTGGCTGCTTCGGCGGAAAGAAAGCCGAGGACGAAGAGCCTGAAGGCGTCGTTTTAGGGGCCAGGAACGTGTATTGATAATGTGTACGATGCACTGGATCCGAAAGACGATAGATTTGATACCTTATTACGTATTTCTGGGACTCGCTACGCTGGGTGCTCCCCCCCTGATATCTTCCTCGCTATGCTTGCTATTTGCTTTGGATTGCACAATCATTGCCCCCCGCTTACGCTAGGTAAATCTTCCTCGCCCGCCTCTTCTTCTTCCGCCGCAACCTCTCCTCGGCCACTGGCACGTGCGGATCCCGAAACACGAATCCCGGGATCAACATATCCACCAGATTATCCCAGAACCCAAGATCGTACAGATTCTCGATGTCCCTCAGCCTCCACGCCGCCTCCCATTCCCCTACACCCGGCAAAGGCGCCGCCTGATCCGGCGGCTTCCCATCCCCGGTTCGAAGCAACACCTGCTCGGCATCCACGGGCCATCTCGTCCACGCGGGCTCAACCCTCAGATCCTTGACTCTCCCTCCCTCCAGCCGCCGCTTAAAGGCAAACCCTTCGTCCATCTCAACCTGCCAATCCGACCACTTCATGGCCTCATTCGTCGTCGTCCCACAGTAGATCAGCCACAAATGATAGCCCAGCAGTCCCCACACCAACGGACTGGTCATTAGTGCTAGTAGCGTCACGGCACCCATGGCGACGCCGCCGCCATTGCCATGCCCACCGTCTTGCATTCCCCAACTCCAAGCCACCAACCACTGTGTGAGGGACATGCCGGCGCCGTTGTTACCCCGCCAGGGCAGGAGGGACCAGTTGGGGAAGCGCAGGCGCATCTTGGACGTCATCAGGTGGATTCCCAACACGCCCCCATACAAGGTGAGGATGGCGGTGGAGAGGAGCAAGAGGATGAACCAGTGGTAGTTCTTGGCGCCGACGCAGTTGTTGATGAAGATGCAGTGGTGGTCGTTTTTCGCGATGCACCGCTTGCACACGCTGCAGTGTTTGGACCGGGCAGGTTTGAGGAAGCAGCAGGTCGAGCATTCCGCGCCCGGGTGGAAGAGGGTGAAGTCATAAGGGTAGCGGGCCATCTCGGGAATGTGGTTGGCAGGCGTGATGTGGCCCGGGTCGGAGAAGGCCGAGAGGTACAGGAAGACGTAGGGGAGCACCATGGCGACGGTGCCCGTGACTTTGACCAAGGGACTGAACTGGGGCCAGGCAGCGGGGAGGTAGAGGAATTCGCCTCCGGCAAGGAGGACGAGGAAGAAGATCTGGGTCAGGAGTTAGGGTGGACGGCGTGGCCAAGGCAGGGGTGGTGTCGTACCAGGACGGTCGGGTGCCGGTCGTACATGATGTAGCTACCGAACCGGGTGCAGGACGCGGTCACCCTTCCCCCGCTGAGTCGTTGATCGAGGGCCAGGAGCCCATTGGGAAGATGAATCCATAGAAGCTTGTGCAGCCAGGAAATCGGTGTGCGTCTGGATGGGTTAGCTTGTGGTCTTGGGGGGTTCGTATGTACCTACCTGAGTGCTGGCAGGCGGCCGAAAAAAGTCACAAACACCATGAAAGAGATGCCCAGGACCACGAGAGCAATTGTCGCGATTGTGCCCATTTTGACGAGGTTTTTGTGATGTGAACTTGCAAGTCCATATCCTATGCTGGGTGTTTCTGACTTTCTGTTGCTCAGTTGCTCTTCGTGGTCACCCCAAAACTGGCAAAACACGGGCTCAAGCGAGGGAACGGCTTCTTCGGGCGGCGCAATGCGTAACTTGAACTCAGCCCTCTGGGCTCAACAAAGGCAACGGGATCGATGGCCGAAAAGAGAGCAGCTTGCCGGTTACTCTCGCTCGGCCCGTTGTTACTGTGTTTGGGTGAGGAAGAGAGAGGCGCTGTTGCAATTTGAGAGGCCAGCAGGATTCTCTTAAGTGCCTAACGGGGCTTCCTTTGAGTGATCCCGTGAGAGCGCGACGACCTAACCCCACACCGCGTCACGCGAAGCGACGGCTCCGACTCGCCCAACGAATCGCCAACACACAACAGCAACCGGTTTATCTCTGCCAGCTTTAACCAACCATCCCATAACGCAGCATTGTCATTCGGTTGTGCAAAAAACTCAACTGTCTGCAACTCTGAGTCGCGTTTTTTGGGGTTAAACCGCGACAACGATCATCCCTCCGCGCCGCCGCGCCCGAACCTGAGACCTACCGCCAACAAACCGCCAGACAAGTCGGCACCATCCCCGTGTCTCAAGCGATCGGGTGACTTTTTGGACTTGGGGTTGGGGTTAGGGTCGACCTCATTTGGGGTTATGTCAACATGGCGGCCCCTATCGTGTACGAAGGGGTGAACGGGAAGTATGAGGGAACGCTCTTTAATGGCATCAAGTTCTGGGTTAGCCAGCGCGTTCCGACTCGGAATACTTTTGTGGGCAAGATCAAGGCAAGTTGCCCCTGTTGTTTCTCCCTGTCATCCGCCGCAGCAGACCCTAACCTCGTTGCAGGACAATGGCGGCAAGGTCGTCGAGTTGGAGAAATATGCCGACGTGTTGATTGCCGACCACGCCCAGAAGAAATTCGCTCCCGCGGGCTCTGTGTCGTGGAAGTACATTGACGAGTCGGCGACCAAGGGAGAGCTCGTCAACATCGAGGACCACCGCATACATCACGCAAGTGTCTCCCGCCCGGTCGGGTCGACCAACGGGAAATCAACCAAGGTGCCATACAGCCAGTTGGACGAGCAGATCCTTGTTACCTGGGTGCGAAGGGCAGGCGCAAAGACCAGTGGCAACAAAATCTACCAAGACCTTGCTGAATTGGTTAGTAGTCGTCGATAGGCAACCGAGTTGTCATTGCTAACACTGTTTAGTATCCGCAGCACAGCTGGCACTCATGGCGGGACAAGTGGGTCAAAGGCATGTCCTTTCTTCGTGAAGAAGACTTGCCACCCGTCCTTGCAGAGCTACCGCCCCCACGAGCACCACCAGCCAGTGGCCCCGAGACCATGACCCCCGCCGCCATACCACGACCCACGCCAGCACCAAGCAGGCCAGCCGTTAAGCCCGCTTTAGGAGGAGATGGGGAGCCTTCAAAAGCCAAACTCCGCTTCAACGAGGAGGATGATAAGCTTCTGACCGAGTACGTACAGAGGTGTACGCGGCTAGGATTGCCACTAAGCGGCAACAAGATTTATCAAGATTTTGCGGTCAAGGCAAGTTATTCCTCGTTTGTTGTCTCTTTTGCAGCTACTGACCGTCCCAAGCATCCACATCACAGCGGGCATTCGTGGCGCGATCGTTGGCTGCGGCACCTCTCGCGCAGGCCGTCGACGCACACTTCAAGTTTGGAGCCCGTGTTAGAGCCTGCCATACCTCACTCCAAACCGACGCTCGCAAAACCTCCCGCAAATAAAGCCCCTCGCCGTCCAGAACTGCCGTCACCCCGACCTCAAGCGCCACCCCCACGACCTACCGCCACTGTAGTGCCAAAGCCCGGTCCTAGCAGGTTGCAGGAGCTGAAGCACATACATAAGGTGGTTCAAGCGGTGTGGACCATCCAACCAATTTGGCGAGGGTATCTACTCCGAAGAAATCTCCAACGAGCCCAGCTATGTCTTGCGGCGTTCCAGGCAAGAGCACTGGGTTTCCTGACACGCCATGCCCTTGGCATAACCGAGCCAAATCGCAAGCCGGAGGACACGGCCTGGTTGTCTCCAGTTGAGGGAGCTGATGATGAGCCCTTTGTGCCGGATGAGCCTGCACCTGTTCTCTCCAAGGACGACGCCGAGCCCACCGCTCGGGGCCACGATGATGAGGTCAGGCACGCCGCCCCGACCTGCCGGAAGACCACCTCGATTCTGCCGCGCGAGAAGTTTTGGCGTGATTTCAACCAATACAACGAGCTGAGCGGCGTCATACCTCGCCCCTGGGTGCAGGTTGGCCACCATACAGTCGACTTTTGGCATTTGTGGCGGTGTGCTACCCAGGAGCCTCATCATGCATCCCGCGACTGGGAGGCCATTGCCGAAAACTTGAGTTTCGACTGGATTGCGGAGCCACTTGTGCCCACGCTGCTGAAGGTTGCATTTGAGAAGCATCTCTTTGCGTTTGAGATTATGCTGCGCGAGTTTGAAGGCGAGGATTCGGATGAAGAGGAGGGAGAGGAAGGGGAGGGAGAGGAAGGGGAGGGAGAGGAAGGGGAGGGAGAGGAAGGGGAGAATGAGGGGGAAGGCGATGAGGCGGCGGGTGATGACGGGGATGGTGATGAAGAGGAGACAGGTGAAGAGGAGAGGAGTGAAGGGGATGATGTGGGCGAAGGGGAGAGGGGTGTGGAGGAGTTTGGGAATGTGGAGGCACATGAAATGGATCAGGGGGGTAATGACGAAGTCAATGAAGAGGAATTGGAGGAAGAGACGGCGCAGACATCAGACGGCGACTTCACTTCGTCGCCTCCAATGGTTGCTTTGAAGAGGGCCAGGAGGTCGTCCGCCTCATCCCCCATCGGCTCCGTCAGGAAACGGCCACGGTACGATCCAAGTAGCGAAATTCCCGGAACACCAGAGGTTCACATGCCACGAACAGAGGAAGGGACCGTGTCGAGAGCGGCTGCCGCCAACCAAGAAACCCCTATCAGACGCCCACGTTGTGCGCGCCGAGCAGCACCAATTTCCGACCAACTCGATGGCCCGGATGACGACGACGGCGCCCTGACTCCTTCACATCAGCTGCGGTCCGAAATCGAGGCAATCACTCCCTCCAAGCGCCCATCCAAAAGTCATTCGGCGATCCCCCCCTTGGCCAACCAACCTCTGCAATCTGTCGAACATGACTACGAGGAGAGCTCCGATTCCAGCGACGAGTTCGAATCCATCAGTGAACGCCAAATCAGGAATCCTCGGTACCCGACCATAGTCCGCGACCCCCCTGCCCCTAACGAAAATCACCATCGCCGGACTTTGCCTTGGTCCAAGGGCAAGGAACCTGCCACCGCCGCCAACAGCACCCCGCTGCCCCCCGAAAGAATGCTCACAACGGCAACACCCAAAGTCCCATCATCGTCACACGTCACTCGTTCAATCTCGAACCCCCATCCTCCGTCGACATCCAAACCCCCTGATGCCAACCGCCGCCCTCTCGACCCCGGGCCGATAATGAAGTATTTCATCACCCAACGGTACCACCCCTCTCTCGTCGCATGCGCTGTTAAGGCCACCATGTGTCGGCGGTCCACCACAGCTCTTGTACAACCTGTTCTGGACCGTCTTGTCAAAGGGGAAGGACTACCTGCCGACCAGAGGGGGGTGTGGACGGAGGAGGATGATGGGCAGCTCAGGGAGGTTGGGGAGTGGGTTGATCGGATGCGCGGTGCACTGCCGAGGAGGGGGGACAGAGCCGTCTTTGGGGGCGATGAAGGGAAAAGACAGATTTTTTGGGGGTTGGTAGGGAAGCATGGGCGTGAGGGGACTTTTGAGAGGCGGGAGTTTTTACAGGTTTGGGACAAGGGCCTAGCTTGGAGAGCGGGTTGAGGAGGTTATGTCTGGGCGTATAATAGGATCTCAATGAACCATCCATCCCGGCTTTCCCCTTTCAATTCGCCAGGACAAATATCCATACTAAAAGAATTGGCGCACCGCTTTCGCGCAGGCACCAAGGCACTTACATAGGTAGGGAGGTCGAGATAGCTTGTCTCTGCCAACTCCTGAAGACTGTTTTATTTGACCTCATTTCTAGCTCCCCAGCAAGACATAAATAACGCCACTCGCGTTCCCCGCTCGTCGACCCTCGCCATAGCTCCCTGCACTTGTATCATGCACCCAAAGCCTCAACGGCGGTTTGGACTCCCAAAAGCTCCTGCACTAGCCCGACGAAAGGACTGGGCGACCTTCGGCGAGAGGGATCCCCACGAGAACTCGACGACGCCCGAGGAGGTCCAGGTACTACGCGAGCTCGCCGAGGCATATATAATCAAAAGCCCCATGTCCGCGGCCAAGGGAGCCTCCTGAGGAAGAGGCATTGTCTGGCCCGAAACTCCCACCCGAGCCGGTCGACAGCGAAACCACCAAGCATTGATTGCTGCAAAGAAATCCCTGCCGGTCTGTTGAGGCTCTAGTTCCAACTTGCCAGCTTACAACAAGACGGTAAGGCAAAGAGCATGCCTGCTCAGGGGCGCACACCATGAGAAGAGACGACCGACAACTCCTCCTTAGTTCATAGTATTCTCAACCTATAAAAGTTCCTACCAGTTAAATACGTTATGGGGGCGGCATGTAATGGGTGTACCACGCTTCGTCGTTATCCAGCGCAACGTCGAAAGTCGGTCCTACCATATCCGCCCTCATTTTCATCCAGTCCTCCTCCTCTCCTTCTTCCTCCCCGGGCACTGTCTCCTCCCCTGTCTGGGACGGATACGGCCAGGCCCGGTCAATACTCACATGCCCGTTACTTAGGTCCTCGTCAACCTGGATAAATTAGGGATACCGCGAACCGCGGTATACACCCTCTCTGGGATCATCGACGCCGAAGTTTGGGTAGTCGGCGTTTCCAGCACGCGCCCAGTCCCTGAACCCGCGCTTCAGCTCACTCATCGAAGCGCCCTCAAGCGTAGGGTCCTCAACAAAGAACTAGTCGAGCTTATCGGCAATATCGGGAGCGTCCGACTCGGCGATCTCCTTGCACGTTTCCTCCTCGATGAGGCGCTTGAGACTATGCTAGTGGCTATCGAAGCTGGGCTTGTACGTGACCCAGCCCCATTTGCTATCTCCGCCGGAGCTTAGTAGCTACTGGATCTTACGCTCGGGAAAAAAAGTCGTACCATTCCATTCCAATCGATTTGGACTCCGGCTGGCCTTGTGAGAGAGGTGGTGAAGACATCAAGGGCCGTTTGGGCAGGCTGGATCTGATGTTGGTTTTTGGCAGGCCTGTGGAAGAGTAAGATGTATGGGAGAAAGCACCCTGGCTCTCTGCTCCCCTACCCCCCTGGCTCTCTGGCGCCTTGTTTTCCTGTCAAGAAAGTGCCGACTACGCTGCATTACCATGGCAGCTGTTGGTCGGCGTATATTTAGGGTGTGGAGGGCGACTGCAACATCGTGTCCACAGTACGGTAGCCTGGCACGCTTGGGCACTCCTGTAGCACAGGGCTTGCAGTTGCCAGATGGAGCTAACTTTTTTGAGGGCCAACCTGCCTGTGGTACTGGCGTCACGCTGAGTTTCTGAGTTGGAGGTCTGGTGTCCCGATCTTGGCTGCCTTTCCCAAGCTGGAAGCAGTGCTCGGCGGAGCATGGGAAGAGCTACACACTCCCGCAAAACGAGCAACTAGGTACTTAAGGTGAATTGCTAACGACTACTAGTATAGAAGATCAAGGAAGAAATCGGGAACGATAATTAGTAGCCTTATAGCATATTTAACCTTCGGTAACTATACAATTCTCTAACACAACAAAGCTCCCCTTACGTGCTCCTCGAAAACCAACTCCCCGGCTATAATGAGAACATGCCAAAGTCTAGCGCGGTGGGGTTCCCCTTCATCGGCGATAACGGGTTCGACATCTCTCCCAACCTTTCCATAACCACCGCGCGTCGCTGCCGCCGATAAAACTGAACCCGGTCCGGGATCTGCCCGACATCGAAGCCACTTCCGCCATTCTCCTCCCCGTCCTCGTTCACCTCGTCCTCCAAGTCCTCTCCGGATTGGTCCCTCTCCTTGTGCTTCTTCCACCACTTGTCCCCCGCCAGGAATTCCTTATCGTACAGCTCCATCTCCTTCCCATAGCTAAAATTGAAATGATCCAGCACCGCCTCGAACTGCTCCGCCACCTTCTTCTTATCCACCAACTCCCAGTCCTCCAGCCACGCCCGGTCGTCTAGCCACCCGACCCGCTCCATACCCTTCAGATCCGCCGTCTGTAGTGACAGATAGAACTCGTTCCCCGTCCTCCACACCTTCTCCGCGTCCTCCCCCTTTATCCTGCCGATGTGGACCCCGCCCGCCTCAAGCGCGGAGCGCTCCTCGTCCGGCACCCACGAGCGGTGCACGATGCTCCAGATTTTGAAGAGCGCGCTGCCGGGGTTGAGCAGGTGGTCGTACGAGAATTCTAGCTCCTGCCGTACGGGACGGTAGTGGTCGATCCAATGGAAAGCGGCGTACTTGAAGAAGGCGCGCGGGGGGTCGTTGCGGATTTTCATGAGGTGCTCGGTGACCGTCTTGCCAGTCCAGCGGGTGGTGTTTTGGGTGTGGGCGTCGTCGAACTGGAAGAGCCCGAGGTAGTCGGCGCAGGTGCGGAGAAGGAGGCGGTTGGCGTCTTTGAGACGGATAGAGTGCCGCCAGTGGCGTTTTGGCTGGTGGGGCTGGCGGGGAGTGAGCTGCTTGTGAGTTGTGGGGCGCGCTGCAGTTGTTCGTCTGTCTTCGCCGTGATCTCCCCTCCCTTGTCGTCGTCCCTGGCTTTCGAGCGGGGGGTCATTCAGGCTTGGGGCTACCCACACGTCGAAAGCGTCGAGATCTATGAACCCTGACCTGGTGAGCAGAAACTCCCGGGCAGTCTGGTGGACAAGGTAGACTTTGCCGCCACGGATTCTCAGGAAATGACCGCAGATCTGGCGCAGATGGTTGGCGAACGGTTTGTGCAAGAGCTTTCCAAGCTCATTTAGACCGCGAACTGTAGAGGGTGATGTGACGCTAGCTGAAGCAGCATTGGAGTCCTTGGCTTTGGCCGGGATTGAGTTTGTTTCTCCGGGTACACTCTTTGGTTGGGAGGCAGCCGCTTCCATTTTTCGCCGTAGCTCCGAATACATGGCTTGGTTGCTCTCCCCGGGTCTTCCCGCTTGAACTCTAGCCCTTTCGCCTAAGCGAAGATCTAAGGCGTAGTCTGCCAACCGCGCTCGAGTCGCCGCGTCGCCTTCTGCTCTGGGAACATGGTCCTGGTGGACTTCGATGGCGGGACACATCTCCCTCACGCTGAGCGGTCGAACGGCGGCAAGTACCAGCATCAAAGCTTTCCGGCCTTTCAAGGGCAATGGTTTGCCCGAGAGGAGTCTCTCGTAGACGTCGTCGAGATGCGTTGTGTTCAAGATCGACTCGAGTTGGGTCATCGAGATGCCATCGACTCGCGCGTCCTCGACGAGTTTGATCACGAGTGAGATCCAAAGAAATGTGTAATCAGCGCCGCTGATCAGCCTCTCCTCGAGACTGGCAAGCATGCCCGCTAAAAGTTCCGAGGTTTCCCCAAACTCAGAGATCTTGAAACGGACAAATCGCGCGATGTCTTTCCCCATGGCCTTGGTCTGTTCCTCAGCGATGAGTCTGAACCTATTGCGGTTATCTGAGGGCTTGCCCGTTCTCTCCTTTCCATGCCCATTGGCTTCGTCCTCTTCTTCCTCTCCACCAAGTCGAAGCGTCTGTTGTATTTTGTTGTGAGGCCGACTCAAGAGGATTACCTTGAGGCGGGTGATGGGCATGCGGGGATCGCTGGTGGAATTGGAGTCGATGTAAGCAACCAACCCTTCGAGGAGTTCATCGAGCGATTTTGGTTCGCACTCATCGAGGCCATCCAGGATCCACGCCATGTCTTGCATCTTGGGGTCCTCGAGGACGGTCATCAATACGGACCACAGTGAGGAACAGCGGTTAAATGCCCGCTTGGGCATGCTGGTAAACTTTGCCATGACATGTTTGATGAGCCGTCGCTGCGAGGCGCACATCTGATGTAACACGGCGGACACGGCTGCTGATGCGTTGTCCTGGTCCTCGAGTCCCTCTTTGAAAAAGAAATAACAGATGTTTTTTGTCTGGCAAAAGTTCGGTAATGACAGAAGGTGATTCACGAGAAACTTGGCGGTGACAGACTTGCCACAGCCAGCATCTGCCGTGATCCAGAGGAGTGCTGATTTCCGCGACATGTGCCATTGGCTCCACGTCTCGTGGGAAATGACCCATTCGCATGTCCCGGGCACCGGATCATCGACTTGATCGAGGTGGTTTCCGTAATCCGAGTTGAGATCCCTCATACATCGCTCCTCACTGAGGCTGAACGCTGGACGTCAATGTTAGGTGTCAGGTTCCTGTTTGAACATCCCGACGAGGAGTACTTACGAGCGTCGTCGTCCTCTAGCGGATCACCAACCAGCTCAGAAATGGCAAAGACAGCGTCCTGATATCGTTGGTTAGATGACGAGGGGAACTTGACAAGGTTGGTGTGGTTTGCGGCAGCGGCGATGGCGAGCTCGTTTGGCCATCCTAGCGTGGCAGATTGCTGCTCAACTACGCGACCGTTGAGTCCCGTCATACGTTCGGTCTCGTAGAAAGTCCTGATCCCAAACTTGCCGCCCCTGTGGGCGAAGGAGTCGGTGATGTCTTTCAGCATCTTCGCATTGACCTTTAAGCTTTTGGACATCTTGGAGTTGCCCAGATATCCAAGGGTGCCGATGTGTGACAGGGAAGTTCCGATTCGGTCCCAGAAGGCAAGATCTGAGCCACGGTGGGGGGTGCCGAAGAACGCCACGCCGTGGATGTTATCCAAGATGACCGAGTAATGATCGTTCTGCTCGTGGGCAAGAATGACGGCCTAAACACTCGTTAATTCGACCCCGGGCTTGACTAACGTGTTTGCCAGGAGCGGGCGCGTTCTTCACCCACCTGCTTGAACACAAGCCCTCCGAGGCTATGGCACAGGAAGATGATGGGCCTCTTTCTCTCGCCGCGCCCTCGCCTTTTAGATTTGAGCGCCACTAGCAATCCGGATGCAAAATCGCGCACGTCGGCCTCTGAGCGACTAAAGTACCTGGTGGAGTTGTAGCCGAAGGTCATGATGCGGGCATTGGGAATGTCCTTGGGAAGGCATCTCTTGTCAATCAGCCAATTTACGCCCGTTGGCTTGTCGGTCCAGGTTGAGAGCAAGTTGCCACCAAGCCCATGAAGTGCGATAATATCGACGCATCCGGCAGCATCAGCCGGCTTGCTAACGAGGATCTTCAGGCCTTCCGAGATATCCTCCTCTTCTTCCTCCGGGGTTGTCTCTGCATTGACAGCATTTGGAGGTGCTGAAGTAGGCGCTGATCTCTCTGCCTGGACTTCAAGTGTGGGTGTAGGCGGGGACACGGGCGCAGCTGCTGCAGGTGGTGGGTCGAATGTCGCCGGAGCGCCTTGCAAGGGACTTGATGTGGTGGTATCCTGAGGTGCCCGACCCTCCTCGGCCGGTGTACCTTGCTTCTTTTTCTTGCCTAAACGACTAAAAAGATCCATGTTGGTTCGCTTGCTGCTGTCTGTGGAAGAAAATGGAGATGAACAGCGAACGTTGAGCGGGGAAGGTGCCTCGCAGGGCTCTAGGGCTGAACTATCGCATACGCCTCGCACGTGATTTGACTCGACGAAGTAGGTAAGTTGGTTTTCTTCTATGAGCGGCCAGGCGCAGACTCACAGTACTAATATATAAGTATTCAGCTCCCCCCAACTTATTTGACATGAGAATTCCATGCTACCTACTTTGAGACTCGAGCAACTGCAAAAAGGGGCGAGTTGGCTAACGCTATCCCCAAGCAACAACAAATCCCTAAAACTTTGATTGTAATATCCAAGCTTTCCTAAATGCGGTCCAAGTTATCCCTGTATTCTCCTCATCGTTCCTCCGGGGGCTGGACATAGAAGTCCAGTCTCTTTTTGCCCACCTTGTACCTGACGACCTGCTCCCCGTCCTCACCACGCTTCAACAGTCGATACTGCTGAACCTTCACATGCGTCCTGACCCGCCCAAACTCCTGGCCGGTGGGGTCCGCCCAGTGGGTGACCCTTTTTGGTTGTTCCTGGCTTGCAGTCAGGCCCGGCTGCGGAAAACTACTCCCCCTGTTTTCGTTCAAGTTGTTGGGCACATACTGAACCTTGTGGTCGTCCAGCACACCCGCACACCCCGCGTAAGCAGCAGGGTTCTGCATCTATCTACCTAAGTAGATTCGAAATCTACTAGTGGATAGAAAGCAGTGCTTTCTACCCACTCTATGCTGCCTGCTGCCAAGCTTCTATCCATTCTACCCGAGCCTCATCAACGTAGATTCAAAGTGGGTAGATTGCCAAGTGATTACTAATATCTGAGCACATACCCCGCCAGCCCGCCGAGCCCGCCTCGAGCCCGCCCCAGCCACCACCGCCCCAGCCACCATCGCCCCGAGCGGTCTACATTCCGCCTCTTCCGCTTACCACATGCTGGCCGTGACAGCTCACGTGGCAAGTCACATGTAACCCTGCGGCGTGCTTTGGCTCTGCCAGCTCAACACCCCCGGCCAGCGTTAGAATGATGTAAGTTCCGGAAGAAAGAAGGCTATCAGTAGATAGGTTGATGTCCCGTCATGTATAAGAAAGTAGCAAATAGCTCATAGTTCCGAGGAAGTCAACGAGTTGACAGGGAACTGGCCAAACGCTCTGTGTATGCTTTACTGGAACATTGGAAAAGCACTCAATACCTTGTGACCAAGGAGC